>JAGSMT010000053.1:1800000-2396841 GCA_029286875.1 Lamproptera curius
TATAACAAATATCATCCCACATATAACGAGGTAATTCACGATTTAACAATATTGTTGACACAAAGCGCGCGCGTTATCACACATGTCGCATTCTCAGGGAAGCACTACATCAATCGTGCCGGCCATTGCGTATTTTTTTTCTGGTTTCGTTGGTTTTTTATGGAGCGATTCAAATCAAAACATTCTGCACCGTTCATACGCCGTTTACCGCCATATTGGATTGAAGAAGACAAAAGGATAGGTTGTTATAAATTTCGCCAGAGGACGCTTTCTTTGACTGATGTTGCTGCAAAAAAAAAATTTATTCATTAATGGATTCGATAATTTAAAAACGTTTTATGCATTTTCTGTATGACATGATTTAAAATTAAAATGACTTATATTTAATCGCAGTTCTACTATTCCACGGTAGAGAGCACGGTAATACAAATAAGTTTCTTATATGTTACATAATTTTTGGGCTTGGTTATTTGTCCTTTATCTTGCAAGTTTATATTTACGCATTACAAAACAAAAAGAACTGGATTTAAATATCATACAGAAAATGTATTTTCCGAATTCAGTTGCGAAGTCAACATAAGAATACATTGAATATAGAAAATTATTTTTAATCTTTTAAATATTCTATTTGCTACTTATTAATTTAAAATACGGTTGTATTTGTGTTTAGCAATAATTTGAATAAACATAAACACATCAAATTAGGCTTACCAGAAATTTTGTAGCATCAATCTATTTTTGTGTTACCACCATAAATACTTCATAAATAATAATTAATGTGGGTACCATTAGTCTCCATTGAATGAACTATAATTATAATTAAACATATGTTGAGAAAGCTTTAAAAATAATAGGATTATTATCTACCATAACAAGATGCTCCTGGACAACTGTTATATGTTCACAATTATTTTCTGACACCAAAACTACTAATAAAATTTAGAAAAAGTAAAATCATACAATTATTATCGAGTATTGTAACGCCATATTGTTCTTATTCTGGTAAATCTGGGCGGATTAGAAGCTTATACCATGATAACTTGGGAAAAAGACTAGGCGAAAGAAAAAACGTCATATCATTATCATAATATTATATATTATGTATCAGTTTTTAAAGGTTATAAGAACTCAGGGCTTATAAATACTTAAACGTTTTATCCATGTTTTATTGACTACGAAGGCAGACGAGCAGTTCAGCTACCTGATGGAAAGTGCTCACTGACGCCCATGGACATCGGCAATATCAATGAAATCATCAACGCGCTGCCTACCGAGATGTGTATATAGGATGATACGTCTATCCTATACAGTCCTATCCTATATATAGGATGTTACGTCTCGTTTACTTAGTGAATACACTGGCTACGGTGCCCTTAAAACCGGAACACAGTAGCGTTTCCACTACTGCTTTATAGCAGAGATAAGCGCCGCGGTGGTACCGCCCCAGACGGCCAACTGTAGAAAGGGGACATACCAACGTCGTAAGCATTAATCGAAAACAGTCAGTCCTTTTAAGCTGTGAAGACTGAATACAAGTAGCTCGGTGTTAAATGTATTATCACCCACCAACCCGCATTGGACCAGCGTGGTGGGATAGTTCCAAAAACCCCTAATGGAAAAGGCGTGCATTAGGGGAGGCCCATGTCCAGCAGTGGCCAACACAGGCTGACGATGTTGATGATGAAATGTATTATCTGGCATCTGGATCAATATAAAGTAGAACCTTAGTGAAAATCTAGAAACAATATGCTTGGCAACCAATAATTTTTGTCTGACATTGTTTTTAAATGTCACTCTTTCAAACTCCCAGTTGTTTATTACATACAATAATTTCTATTGAGAAATATATACTCATTAGACAATCAAACATGGGTAATAAGTCCCAAAGTTTTGAGAAAAATTGAAAAATATATATATTTGGTGCATAAATACTGGCAAATAAAAAAAAACAATAAATCAACCTTTATCATCATCATCAGCCTGTGTCAGTCCACGGGTGGACATAGACCTCCCCTAATGCACGCCTTCTACATTAGGGGGTTTTCGGAGCGTATCCACACCACGCTGGTCAGATGCGGGTTGGTTTCTTTCTGGATTTTATCATTTACATCTGTCTCATAATTTTAATGGAATTTTCAGCAGTATTATGGGTGTTATTAATTTGGATTATTTTAGATACAGATTTTGAATTAGTTTAAAGAAACGCTGGTCCAATGACGAAAGAAAACGAAAATAGAGTATCTAATATTATTTATTAATAATCAACATCACAATAATGGTCATTTAGATTCGGAGTAACTTCCTCTTACACAACTAGTTTGCTCACAAATAAAATACAGATTAAGCATTTTAACATAAACGTTTGCTAAAACAGAAAACAAGATCGCGACCGATAAATTACAATATAACTGGAGTTGCCAACTTGGTTAAAGATAGGGAGGAACTCTCGAAAACTGTGTCACAGCGCCACTCACGTAACGCTCTCATAAGCAACCATACGAAAAAGTGAGTCACGTGTCTCTCTCACTCGTGCGCAGTTGGCGTGCTTAAGTGAAAGAGAGACAGAGAGAAAGAGAAAGAGGGTTGATCCTTCTTCCTACTATACGAATGAATATTCATAATACAATCATTCTACCGCTAAAAGACGTTGTCACGCATAACTTTCGCCAGTATACCGATTTTACAGGCAAGAGATTAGGTGTAGGTCCCTGTTTAAGGAGACCGTCTGGTGGCCACCGCGGTGCCTATTTCTACCCAAAGCAGTAGTGTAAACACTACTGCGTTCCGTTGAAAGGCACGCTATGTAGTATTACTGGGTAAACGAATTAACATCCTATGTCTACGGTAGCAGCGCGTTGGAGATACCAGTATTGCCAATGTTTATGGGCATCGGTGACCACTTTCCATCAGGTGACGATTGCTCGTTTGCCTGCGTATGCAATAAAAAAAATTTTTTTAAAAAAATAAGAGATAAGCACATTCAGGTCTATAAAGAATATTAAACAGTATTTTATAAATACGAACGCTATTTTATTTATCTATTGTTTTAAATACATATTTTAGAGCCCTATGCGTTAATATAAACCAATTTGTGTAAACGTCTTGGTATATCACATGACAATAATGTATTGTTTGCATTTAGATGCTAAAAACAGTAAAAAGTAATTAAATAAATTAGTGAACGGTGCAGTTGGCAACCCTAAATAGAACACTGCAAAATTGGAAAGTATCGATTCACCTAAATTACACATAACACGTTTAAACAATAATAAAAAAACAGTTAAAAATAATCATTAACGCCTATAAATATTAATTTTTTAACGATATAGCAATTTTTTTTTTCAAGATCGAGGCAAAATCTTATTAGCATATAAAAAATGAGTAAGGCCGTGTATATCTTAAAGTATTGTTACAAAATGGACATAAAAATATACTAAATATTATATTATATAATGTACAAAACAATAAGTTTTTTTTTAACTTTGACAAAGACTAAATGTCCGTCAACATTGCCTTTTCCGCTTTAAAAATAGCGCCACATATACTTTTTTTAGTCTGTGAAAAAAAATTGTTATGTGTAATACAAATACTTTAATTTATATGTATCAAAAATTGTAAACGCACTTAATATAATTAATCACAAGCTGTATAATTATTGCATTTTTAAATCTATATTTATATACAAATACAGAATATTAAACAAAGTGTACATAATATTTTCGCTAACTGACAGTTGCCTAGCAACCACTGCATAGACAATAAAGGCACTTTTTTTGCTCCGTTCATTTTATGCACATTCAATCAATTCAATCATTATATAACTACACAATTAGTTATTTTTATGTTTATTTCTTAAGAAATTATCACTTTATATATTTATTCCACATCTCTCTCTTGAAAAAGAATAATATTCTATATTGCTCGATACTTTTAATAAACCATGGAAATTTAGAGACTTAGAGATAATAAACATTTGTGATATACGTATCAAGATAAATATTAAAATACAAAATGTGATGCATTCGTCATATTCTTTAAGAATCTTACGCTATAAACATCGATTTAAATAAGATAATAGTCTCTTAGTCGATTCCCACTACGGCGGCCTAACTACATTAGAGATCGGCCTACTGCGCGGGAGACATTATAGTGCACAAGTGCACGCGCGAACGCAGGCGCACTCCCTACTCCTTTATACTTTCAAAGCTCGACGGGACGGATAACCGACACTACCGGATAAGATATGAAAGCTATTAAAGAATTCTATCTTTTAATATTCTATGTTAAAAGATAGAATTGATATAAAAACTGTAACACATAGCAACGAAGCGGCAGACGTATGGCGTTGTGATTAGTCGACTGCCAATCAGTGCTTGACATCAGACGTATGGCGTTGACATTACTGACAAAATATATTATATTTTTTTCACAATTACTACCTGTTTCTCCAACCATGACATTGGCGGAATCACTAAGATATTCCTGGTGGAGCCATTATAAGTAAAAAAAGCAGAAGAAGAAAGATGGCGTCGACGTAATTCGGATGTCAATCAGTGATTGACATCAGAGATATGGCGTCTGTCTGTGTGACAGTTCACCAATGAGGCCAGATTTTGAGTTACATTTTTATTTTGACGATGTTCAAGTATTATTATAAACACATTGGCGCCATAGCGTCTTATGCATTAACCAAGATTAATGAAAACAAAGTGAAACGTCAAACTCGATGAGTACTGAAGAATCGGTCGCTCTCATTGGTTGAACATCGCGTGGCGATTCAAAATGGCCGCGCTACACCAATGAACGCGTTCGCTTTAGGCGCCATTAGTGTCTGACAATAGGCTTCTATTTTCTCTTTACTTCTGTCATAGGACGTCCGCCATATTTAATCACAACTCTATAAGACTTTGTTTTCGAATATTCACTATGTTATTTGTATGTGTGAGTCTTTGACTGCTTCCACATTTATAATATCATAAGCTCTTCAACATTATGTTTAATCAATATAAAAAATGAACGATGACTCTTTTCACAGAGATAACGTTTTTAATATTTTGAGATAAAATATCGTGAATATTAATCACAGAAAAGGACGCTTTTAGAGTCCTTTCTTTTCGTAGCTTGAATACATTTAAAAAAAGATTATAACATAGGCTCACACCAAAACTGAATCAACAGCATGTCAAAGTACTTTAACATTTTTTTACATCCTATAAAAAATTACAAGAGTATTATAAACGATAAATAAATAACATAATAAGCAAATACTAATCAATACAACACTTGTAAACATTAATAATTTAATATAAGGAGACACAAAATTGCCTGTACAGATATGGTGAGGAAAGATTTTACTTCTTAATTTTGCTAAAAAATTCGTATTTGCCGTGCTCTCCACATAGCTTCAGCACATATACATCTCTAAATTATACAATGACTTCATTAATATTGTCAATTGACACTAAACAATAAAATTTCATATTATTGGATATAAAAATGTCACACGTTTATTGCGATCATTCATTGACAGTTTTCATCGTATTCCGATAGAGATGCGAGTTTTTCCGAAGTAAAATAACTTCAAATTATATCTATTTAAATGTAAACATTTCCCAATTCTTCTAATCGCTAATTTCGCTTGTGAATAAATTCAACTTCCTAACATATTGAGTTGTGATCTCTTTGGAGAGTACAGAATTAACTTATCGAAACATTATACAGAATATATAAAAGACATTCCCACCTATATATTGACTCTTCACGATATCTCTGGAACCATAAGGCGCAGCGACTTGAAATTTGGTAGGAATATTCCTTCCGCCGAGTAGAGGTCAGCCAAGAACGGATTTTACGAAATCCCACCCACAAGGGGTTGGGGGTTGCTAGTGTAGAATAAGTTTACACAAAGTCTAATGTGAAATACTAACGGCGGAATAAGCGAACGCGTCCTCAGTGGTATAGCGTGGCCATTTTGAATCCCCACGCGACTTTCAACCAATGAGAGCTCGACTTTTTGGCGCCAAATGAGTTTGAGGTTTCTTTTTATTTACGTAAATTCCACATTCGATTCGGCTCGGATAAGTGTTAACAGATTATAAAAATAAACTTTATACACGAATAAACTATGTAAATATACAATTATGTGTTTTTTGGTCTGTACATACGTCGGTTCAACTTATTCTAGCTTATGTTTGGTGCGATGATGTCATTGCGGCTCCTTCTTTATTTTCAGATCTAGGACGGCATCTGCAGAAATTAACGATAATATATTTCGATATACGATATAAAAATAGCGGAGAATTGAATAAAAGTAGAAAATTAAATGGACGCCTCGGACTTTAGGCTTCAGACATACTAGCACACACACACATACACGCACGCACGCACGCACGTACGTGTTATTTTCTAGTATGTAATTGTGAATCATGTTATATTGTCGTCTGCCTATGTATTGCAATAAAATAATAATATTTCCTTCCGTGAAGCGTTTGTATGATATATATTTGATGTTGATAGCTAAATTAATAAGTAAAGATATTTGTAAGTCGTTAAGGGACTTAAATCCCTTTTAATCATCATCATCTTTATCATCATCAGCCTGTGTTAGGCCACTGCTGGACAAAGGCCTCCCCTAATATACCCCTATCCATCAGGGTGCTCTCGGACAGTATCCCACCATTTTAAACACCTATCCGAAGCATGGATCGTCGTATTTTCAAGAAATCGGGCTGATCAGCCCAAACTGCGCTAACCAACTAAGAGACAGCAATGAAAATTTGTTGAGTTCCCCGCAGGACCAAACCCACGACCTTCGGTTTCTGAAGCACACGCTCTTACCACCAGGCTACGGTTAGTGCTTAAATACATTAAATATACTATTATTTTTTATCATATTATTTGATATCACGTGATGGGACATGTGGTTGTGTCACCGAATTCAACTAATCCTTTAATAATTCCTGAAAAAATTAACCAGTATCATAACCGGCGTTTATATATGCCCATCGAAAAGGTTGGTATCACCGGTGGTAGGTCCTCTGTTTACAGGAGACCGTCTGGGTGGGTACCACCGCGATGCCTATTTCTGCCGCGAAGCAGTAGTGTGAAAACACTACTGTGTTCCGGTTTGAAGGGTACCATAGCCAGCGTATTTTCACCGTAGCCATAGCCAGCGTATGTGACACCGTATGTTTCTCGGTAGGCAGCGCGTTGGCGATACCACTGGTATTGCTAATGTCTATGGGCGTCGGTGATCACTTCCCATCAGGTGGCCCGACTGCTCGTCTGCCTGCATATGCCATAAAAAAAAAATAAAGCATAGATCATCTTGTCGAGCAGGGGCTATCACAGGCTGATATGTATGTATCGCCTAGTTTCAGATAAATATTCACTAGAACACACAAAATCTTACCGTCGCTATCACGTACGTAGGTTATCCTTCTAGGCGCGGACTGTTTCCTCCCGTGACTCTTTCTCCCTTCCCTCAAAGATAGATTGAGAACTCCACTCTCCTCCAAAGGACACTTGTCCGTTATAAATATCGTCTTCGCGCATATAGTTCTTCTCTCTCTATCCTTGTACATGTGGTTCACACTCTGCTGCACCAACTTCTCTATTCTACACTCGAATATCTCCTTCTTGTAAAACCTCATCTCGCTCTCTAATTCCTCTAGCGAGTCCTCTTTCACGTGGAGGGGAGATTCGCTTCTTTCTTCTTCTCTCTACTTCTTAAGGGTACAGAGTCTGTAAGTTTCGTTCGGGTAGGAGGTTCTACTTCTTCCAACTCTTCTTCCGGTACGATGGTAGTGTCAGATCTCTCTCGAAGGATCTGAAGGGTAAAAAGAATCTTATAGTGTTGTCCGAGGCGTTTCGGCCCATAGTTTATATTAGATATCGGCCAACTACGCAGAGGTTATAGTACACAAGTGAACGGGCAAACCCAGGTACTCTCTCTCTTCCTTCACTCTCACAGTCCGATATGACGGATAACCGACACGCTCGGAGTGAGATCAGGCGCACGATCGACTTTTTAGATGTCCATCCAACGCATGGATGAACTTACTATACTAGCCGTCGGTTAGTTAGGAAAATTATAAGAAAGAATGATTAGAAAGGTTGGTTTCCGAGGTTGCTAATTGGTTTCCAAAAAGCTGTCATAATTACAGTCTTTACATATCTCTTACTACTTTAGATCATTGATGACTTGATCCTTAGATAGTTTTTACAGACAATTGGCTGGCCAGCCCGCATTGCCGTAATCAACTAGGAAACAACAATAAAAAAGTTGTCAAGTCCACGTAGGATTCGAACCTTACTCCCGTTTCTAAAGCCGCAAACCGTAGCCGTAGACAGTCGACATATCACATATAATCAAGAACAAAGCCAAGAAGCGCTGAAAGAGGCAAATACTCTAACTCTTAACTAACTAAGAAGAATTATACGATTCCTGACCTGGACAAGATGGCGTCTCAGTCTGACACAGTGCTCCCTAACCACATCCCTCTGTTGGATAAGTCCCCTTCTTTCGGACAGTGCGTCGTCCCTGCACTGTCTCACCGCCCTCAGTTCCCTGGCTAACCTTCGTAAGTGCTCCATGCTCCTACGGCGACTGTTCTGCGACGCTAGCTGGAGAAAAATGGTTATGTATAAAGCTAAACCGTACGGAGGTTTTGGGAGGCGGTAAGTCCATCTTTATAGGGGGCCGTCTGGTGTGGTACCACCGCGGTGACCAATTCTGCCGCAAAGCAATAGTGTGTAAAATACTACTGTGGTTCAGATTGAGGTCATCGTGGCCTATGTCACTCGTGGGCAGCGCATTGGTGATACCCCTGATATAGCCGATGTCCATGGGCGTCGGTGACCACTTTCCATGGGGTGGCCCAAGTGCTCGTCTGCCTTCGTGAGCGAAAACAAACAGAATGCAGTTCAGGATCGTTAAGAAGTGAAAACCTCGTTACTTTAACTTTTGTAAAGATAATCTTATTGATTTGCTTTGCCAACACGCTGATCAGGTCACATGCTCAAATTTTAGTCACCGACACGCTAAGAATGTTCACGTTAAAAAAGAAAAATTAAATAGATTAAATGAAAAGTTTTACGGATTTACTCCGTGCATTGTTAAAAGGGTATTATTTTCATCATAATTTCAATTTATTCTTGGTAAAATCATGGTGCAATACAATTGAGAGGACTTAGTTACGTTTTAAGAATATCTTTTAGAAAGACTGTCAGTTTAATACGGTTTGGGACGGTGACAAATTACCATACAATCCCTCAGTAAGCAAAACTTCTGCTGTCGCGAAATCGCCTTTTCTGTCCCTATATCGCTATGTATGCTTAAATCTTACAAACTACGCAACGGATTTCGATGCGGTTTTTTTTAATAAATAGAGCGATTGAAGAGGAAGGTATATGTGTATAGCGCCTGCTTAACATTATAGGAATATTTTCTGTCAGCAGCTCCCGTGCGAAGCAAGGGCGGGTCGGCAGTAATGTACATGACGTTACATAGGTTACATGTATTTATTTATTTATTTATACTTATTTGCAAAATTAATGTACTTAATGCCTTGGGCATTTTCTACCAGCCAACCTTAGGGTGGTTCAGAGATGTTAATGTAAGTGCACAAAAACAATAAAAGAAAATAACAGTTTCAAACGAAAAGAAAATTAACTCAATAATAAGGAAGTACATATATAAACTTTATATAAATAAACAAACATATCATTAAATAATATAACATAATAAATAATGAAATAATTTATAAAATAAATACATAAAATACATACAAATTATATAATTACATATATACTTATAAAGTTGACATAGAGATAGTAATTGTACCGACGCCGCATCCAAAAGGTATTTTTGGACTTTTTTTTAAATTCGAGAAATGTCTTAGCCATCCTGATCTCCAATACTATTTCTTTCATTTTCATTATACATATCGTATCCATAATCTTACGGATATTTCGCGTCAGTTATATATATATGTATTCCCAATGTTTCGGACTCTACCCAGCATCTGAAAATGACTGTGTGATAGGCACTGTCTAGTCTACACGTGATTATGGATACTACAAAAAGTCGTAAACGTAAGTAAATTCTTAGTCTCTTTAAGTCCAGTATAGATGAGAGATGAACACATAAATTTACTTGTCTTTTAATAATACCTTATATAAATGCAAATACCCCAAGTGAGATTGATCGCAATACACCTCACGGAGTAGAATCTGCACCCTCAACCAAAAACTAATAGGTCTTTAAAAGCATGAGAAATCCAAATTGTATGATAAACTGGCAGTTCGTCCAGGACCCTCCCCTTGTGATTTTTAGATTTTTAGAGCAGACATTTCTGGGATAAGCGGTAGACTATGTTACGTCCCATTAGTAGTTTTATAAATCTTTGTATTAGTGAAAGAATTTTCCAATCGGTACAGTAGCTTCCTTGCCTAACAAAGACAAACAAACAAACATTAAAATTTTTCCCCTTTATCATATTAGTATAGAAGTCTCCTGTCAAACTATAATGGCTACGAGCTCACCGATTGGTTCCCGCCCCCAAGCTTTGACAAACGCGTGATATTCAACCAATGCAATGGTCGAATGATTTGTCGGTATTAAAATTCACATTGGACTTTGTTCCTCTCGTCTTATTTTCTCAATCCCAAACCAAAGTCTTTGTGTTATATGGACATGAATTGATTGAAGACAGGCATAAAATATCGTTATCATCGGCCTGTGTTAGTTCACTGCTGGACATAGACCTCCCCTAATGCACGCCTTCTCCATTAGGTGGTTTATCATGCCCATCCGACGCATGGATAATCTTACTTTTCAAACAATTGGGTGATCGGCCCAAATTGCCCTAACCAACTAGGAAACAACAATGAAAATTTGTTGAGACCCCGCAGGATTCAAAACCACGACCTCCGGTTTCTAAATCACACGTCCATACCAATAGGCTACGGAGGCAGCACTATAGAATATAACAAATAGATCTACAATCGACTAATAACATCATAATATGTATGACGTCGTTGCCACGGCTTACTTCACATCTTCCGAGTCCAATCCGGCTGGACTATAACTGCTTATAGAACCGCGTTCACAGTAGCCGTGGGAGGAAGGTACGAGTGTTGTATTACCGCGGTTCACCGCAACTCCGCTATTCGACACCGTGTCGACAATGAGTGAGGAGAATCCTATTACATCGATAGATTCTATGGATACATCGATGTAGTGTCGATAAACTGAAGTGATGCACATCCCTACATTATTGTAGCGACGCCAGAATAAAATCATTTTAAGAAATTAGTCTGCGATATTTCAAATATGCTTCCAATTATAATATAAGGCTGGGCTGGATGAAAATAGCCGAGGATCGGTGGCGTGCATCAGGGGAAGCCTATGTCCAGCAACGGACTGACACGGGCTGATGATGATGATGATGATGATAAGTCGCTAGGCGACAACAATAGCTTTAGATATGTTACTGTCGCCTACTGTCGAAGGCTTAGGATTTGAAGACCCCAGCGCCCACTTGACGGCGGAGTAAGGCAGATCCGCAGAGCAATTGCAATTAGTCAATTGGCAATCTGCCTGCTTAGCGTGACAATTATGAGCGACTCTTTTTAATGGACGCCATGAAGTCCTATGTCCAGCAGTGGACCACTAAAGGCTGCCTACGATGATGACAGTCGCTTCCACTACACAACTAACATAAAGAGGAAAGATTAGTTTATTTGTTGCTAATAGGCTCCGAAAGCATAGGACCGATTACAAAAATTCTTTCACTACTGGAAAAATATATTATCACTGAGTAATATAGGCTCCTCTTTAGCTTGTCAAAGTTTATTAACGGAACACTATTTTCCTCCGGTTCGAAGGGCCCCGTAGCCAGCTTAATTACAGGGTAAACGATACGCAACAAGTCACATCTCAGAACAGATTTATTGCGTCTTACGCTGCTGTTATTGGCATGGAAAATAACACCCCCATCAGGTAAACCATGATACTAAAAAAACAGTGATCACACAGATGTCTTTATAGAATCGAATCCACTCACCCTATTCTTGATCCGTCTCCGCAGACCCTTGAGGAAGACCAGGTCGCCATCACCAAGGTTCAGTGCTTGAACCTTCTCCGCATACTTGCAGGTCGGCAGACCAGCCACCTCTTCCACCTTCATGTCGATGCCGCGTGCTGTGACAGAATTGCTATAATGCAGCCTATATCATAGCCAAATCGGATATTGAAATATGGTGTACATTGTAACCCAACAAAGAACTAAAGTCACCGCCATAATACAAAGGATCAGCGCGTTGAAGTGGCAGTGTCCAGCAGTGGACGTGAATGAAAAAATATAACCTTAAGAATTAGAGTATAAGTGAATTGTCGTTCATTGATTTTAAAATAATGTTCTCCGAGTCGATTGCGTACGCGCAAGTACAGATGCACTCCTTCCTTCACTCTTATAGTCCGATGGGACGGAGAACCAACACAACGTGAGGTAGATCAGGCGCAGGACCGACTTTTTTATACCACTAATGCTTGGATCATATTAATTTACAATCAGTCCGCATTGGCCTAATGAACTTAAAACAACAATAAAAATTGAAGGCCCCGCAGGATTCGTACCATTCGAGTTACCTCCCGTTTCTAAAGCACACTCCATTACCATATTAGAACAACTAATGATTTATTAAGTCGCAAAGTTTAGCTGATATTAAGTTTTTGGCACTTAAATTTATTTTTTGGCCCTATTATAAGGTTTTTGTTCAAATTTGATGCTAAAGCTTCTTGTATAATACAAAATTACCAACGCCACCAGAATTCCAGGCAGGTTACCTATTCACACAGTGTGGATTATACAAAAGCAAACAAGATCTAGAACTGAAATGGTAGTGGTGTTGAATATCAAGCATACTCATTGAATAGTTGTCACTGAAAAGTCAACTGCTAGGAGAACTAATAAGTAACTCCAATTAAATGCTTTCTTATTCAATTCTGGTAACAAGTACTGGCACTGTATTTCATATGGGCATGGGGTCTCAATCTCTATTAGATGCTTGTCTTGCTGTTTGAGTACATAAAATATACACTATAGTTGACATACTATGTATAACATATATGTCAACTATATATATATATATCTATATCTATCAACTATATCTATATATATATATACTAAAGGGGAAACTAGAAGCGGTGAAAGTGAAAAAAAGTATTAAGGTAAAAGATTTTCTCCCTTTAAACCATTGAATATATTTATTTAGGGAAATAATTATAAAAGGGTAAGAGTGAAAGGGAAATGGACATACTTTAAATATATACGACCTATAGTCTGAAAAATATTATCTGAAACCTTCATAAAAAGACTGATAAATGGGACCATACTTTATTAAATTTTATGTTATGTAAAAAGTTTTTGAGATTGTCAATCAATAAACATGTTTTACATTTTGGAACCTCTATTTACTAACCTGCTGTTTTCATAACAATTGGACGGTTCAAGATCTTATTTAATTCAGGTATGTCAAGAATAAAATGGTTTTAAAATCAAAAATGTGTTTGAATTGTTTAATAGATTTAAAAAAAATTGCAATATAAAAAATACAAATGATCAATAATATTAAAATATAAATAATTATTATAAGCAAATAATATATTTAAACTTTATTTATGATAAATAAAAATAAAAAATATGCTATTATGTTTGAAAAATTTATATATACATTTTTTTAACATCAAAGTTTTTCATTTTGGTATCACCAAGTTCAATAATCATTAAAGAACTATCCAAAAATAAACATAAATACAATTTTAGTATGTCAATTAAAAACTTTTAATTTTTATACATTGTGATACATACAAATATAAATAATGACAAAATTAAAGAGCTTACTTTACTTTTTCCTTTCAAGCAAAATAATTAAATATTTATTTTACACACATTCAATTAAAAATAAATTAGATTGATCAAAATTTCACTTCACTCGATGATTAGAACTTTGGCTTTAACAAGATAAACTACAGAAAAAAACAAAACAGGATGCAAATTTGCGTCATATTTCCAATACCTGTTGCACTGCTTCTAAGAATTGGGCTCGGATTTCATACGTTTAACGCATACTATATCACTTACCGTCCAATATTTCTTGATCGAGTTGATATGAGGCGGACTGCTTTGCAAGCTCATCCATTCTTCATATTTGTAAACGGTGCAAATTGTTTATTATTATAGTAATTCACTTCGTGTTGTTCACATAAAATTCTTATCAAATGGCATAGGTTAGACAATTTTGAAACTGTCACTGTCATAATTTGATTATACAACTCGCTCATTTCGAAACATGTCAATGAATAAAAAAATGTTTACACGCTATAGACGCTTCATTTGTTACGTATTATAAAAATAATAACTATATACGGAAAACAAAAATACTTAAAACATTTATGAATACAAATATGAAGGATATTTTAAAAGTAAAATATAAACCATTTATTTAGAATAAGGTAATTAATACCTAAATAGTATTAGCAACGTTTATATTGTATTAATATATTGCTTACTATAATTTCTATGTTCTTCCATGAACAAATTTTAATAAGCTTTATTGGTAGTAGCCGCTAAGTATAATACCTTAAGTAACAGAAAATGTTAGTTTTAAAAAATCTCATTGAACGTAATCGGATTTTTAGGAACTCGTCTAACAATCGTAAATTATTCTGTTACGTAGACGAACTATTAAGTGCCAAGAACCCAAAGAAGTGGCTAACGTCAGTTGTCGAGCAGTGAATATATTATTTAAGTACGTTAGAAACTGTGAATCGAAAGGTGGTGTCCAGGAGCAGACTGGAAATTCTAATTCCGGGAATAAGTTCCAACTTTTGTCAGGTAGTACCGTGCTTGTAAACTCTGATATAACCGTGGAAGTTAAGGAACCTGACCAGCAAAGCTGCCGTCAGAAGTCTGCTCGAAAGAGGGAATAAGCCAGACTTTGATGCATCATAAAGACCCGTAGTAGGGGTGATAGGCGGCTTTTAAACATCGTACTCTGGCAGACAATTGACTCGAGAGGATAGATGTAAAGAGAGGCTGATGTTTGTAATGTTTATATCCTATAAAATACATCTACAAGAAGTGTCACTTCAGATGTAGTTATTCCATTTTAGAATTATATTTGAAGTAAAAACAGTCACATGACAAACCCAATTGGCACTAGAAAGTACCCGGTACGGACACTGTTAGAGGTTAAACAACGCATGGTAATTAATCCTTACATTGGCAAACAAAAACCAGTGAGAACCAGGAGCAAAGAACGTATAGCCGATGCTAAGGACCAACGCCTTAAGAAATCTGCAATTTGCGACCTATATTCTAGGCAACCTAATCGTTATATTAGATTTGATTAACCAAAAAATACTTGCAAAAACATGGGTTTATACCAAGGATGATTCGGGGAGCAATATAAACTTAAAAATATTCAAATTTTAATACAAAAGATCGTTGTTATTTGCCACCTTTTATAATGAAACCCAGAGATATAGAAACTGCAAAGCCACAGGACAACATTAGTACTTTTTGTCAAACCAATGTTCAAAATTAAGCAAATGGAAAGATGTTTCAATTTTAAATAAAACTCTGACGGTAGTTCTAAAAACATTGAGATACAGACTTATACAAACTTACCATGCCCGTGATCATGGATGCTGAAAAGAGTCCGAAACGTCTGGAATAAATATATATAACGTATGGTATTTTAAAATGGCCACCAATACAAAACAGTTTCACTTCAAGCGCCGCTAGTGTATGGCATTCCTTTTTATTTATACCTATAGTCTAAATTGGCTAAACCATAATATAGTTTATTTATTAGATATCGGAATCTATAATTTTCTGTTGCAAAGTGTAACAGTACTGCAGCACTCGCTAACCAAGTCTTGGCTACTCAACGTCCCTGATGATGTTACTATTTATTTTTTTAATTACCTTACGATGTTTTTATAAGTCATTTCTAATCACATAACTGAGATATATTCCTACTAAGAAAGTGAAGGTCGCAAAACCTTTCCATTGGTGGTGGTTGGTAAGGCGAGTGCCTGTCTTTCTCTGCTTTATTAATATATCTAAAATATTTAGAATTTTATACACAAAACATAGGAGGTATTAAACTGAAAAATTAAAAGAATTTTAAGAAATATCTAGTTCTTTTTTACAGTGGTAAGTGGTAACCCTGATAGAATTTAATTTGAGTAATTCTGCAGAATTTAATCAATCTGATCTGACAGACGTTTTGTTAGTGACATTGAGAAGTCGAGTTTCTTTGTTTTTACCGGTGTATTTTTCTTCTCCAACGCTTTTTTTATCACAGTAAGTATTAATTAAATACCTACGTTATGTTATCTTATCGATATATCATAAATACATGGCTTTAGAAAATATATATCTTTGCAATTAATAAAAGCACGTGAGAATTTTGAAATACTGGTTTCTGTCTAAGACATTTTTCAATTGAATGAATGTAAACATAGCTTATGTTTTCGTTTTTTTTTGTATTAATTACTACATTATTTATATGTAAAGATTATAATAATGCCTGTTTTTTGCCTTTTAAAGTATAAACGGACTAATATAAAAGATGCAAATGAGTCTTAACGGCTTTATTTTTTTGTATGCGTATGTTTTACACTATATGTTATGCGGATTAAATAGCACGTTGTATTAGCTTTATGGTAATTTCACAATTGTATTAAAATAAATTCTTAGATTTCAGTAATATTGTTTTTGTGGCTATAAAATTTAATTTTTTTTTAAAACTGTCAGACTAAATAACCGCTTTTGTAGTTCGCTTCGTCGTAGGATCGAATGAAACAAATTTGTTCCTTAACTGATTACTTGTTAAAAAAATCATCTGGGTATTTTCGTCTTCAGATATGATTAATATCTAATTAATTATTTCTTTTAAAATTATCGATAATTCTAAAATAATTGTTTCTTTAAAAATTATTATTCTCCATAAATCTCATATATCAATGTAAATTAATAAGATTTTATAAAATGTTATTTGCATTAGTTTAATATCAAAACATTAAATAATGTTACCATATTCAATTCTAAATTTATTTTTACAGATAAATGGCATCCAAAGGCAGGAACCGCAACCAAGATTGGGATCCAATGCAAGAGGATTATAATGACAGTTCGTATGATGCACAGTATCCGGATGATAACTCTGGGTAATACTCTATGGTTTAATTAGTTCGGACAAGGTGAACCTTAGCCTTAATTTTGTTTCTTTATATCAAATCCACTGACTACTGCCTCCGTAGCCTAGTGGTATGGGCGTGAGCTTTAGAAACCGGAGGTTGTGGGTTCGAATCATGCATCATGGGTAATGAACAAATGTTCATTGTTGTTTCCTAGTTGGTTAGGGCAATTTAGGCCAATTACCCAATTGTCTGAAAAGTAAGATGATCCATCCGTCGGACGAAGTAAGATGATTCACCTTCAAGAAAAAAGCTCATCATCATATCCTTAAAAAACTGTGGTCTGGATACATTGTTAAACATTTATAACGATATATATGATTGCTTTTATTATATTGGTATAATAATATATATCCATAAATATTTAGAATGTTTCTAGGATGTTGTAATATATGCTAGGTAAAATTTCATCTATAAATTCACACACATAAAATTTCTCTCTTTTTTTGATTACTTTGTTGCAGCTACCTTATTATCATGCTACCACCTAAAGGTTGGCTGGTAGACATTGCCATCGGCATTAAGTCCGCCTTGTACAAATTTTGTGTATGACAAATAAATAAATTAATGGAACTAACGCGATAAATCCGAAAATTTGTGGAGTCAATATGTATAATAACCGCGTAAATAAAGGAAATAATTGTTCCTTTAATCAGAATTAAACCTGTATACTTTAGCTCGAGAGTTAGAGAGCTGATACATTCATTAATTATGTGAAAAAGATTGACTAAACATTTGATAATTAATATTTACTACATCTTTTTCATTATTAAAGATATTACTTTTATGACACATTTTCACTTGCCATTGTCATATTTTACAGCGGAGGTGTACAATTGGACCAGTGCCGACTGTACTTAACGAATATACCGACAACTTTGAATGAAGATGGGCTGAACAACGTCTTTCGAAAGTTTGGAACGTTAAAGAAAGTTTTCCTAAGCAGGGACGCGAGGAAGCGATATGCTCTAATCACTTATTCTACACCAGGGTAAGCTTTAGTTTTGTTTTTATTTATAGCATTTATTTAGAAGGGTATAATAGTGTTTGCTGAACAAATCACTAGTATGTACCTATCTATGTGAGAAATCAGATTTTAAAGCACATTCTAGTGCAGAAATGTATGTCTAAATACCGGTTCGCCCCTGTTCCCGTAACTCAATATGTGATGAGACATATTGCCGACAAAACTGGGAAGAGATTGTTAAATGCCTGTCAGATCGACAGATCATCATACTTTTATGAAAGCATATATGACTAGGCTGCAAATGCTGTAATGAGAAGGTATTTTCTGCCAGCATACCCCAAACAAGTGTTTCTATTTTATGAAACCTGTTACTTATCAAACTTTTCTTTTTTTAATTAATTTTATAAATTTTATGACAGAATTTCAGCAGGGAATTTTTTTTTGTTTGGAACTGTCTCCTGTGATTGCATATCTTGTTGATTGTTTATGTAGACTACCCCTCTATTCCCTTTAGGGGAGAGTATCATTGACGGCCCACTCCTGCAGTTTAGTAGCTAACTTATTAATATGCTGTTCAAGTCTCATCATCAACCTGTGTTAGTCCACTGTTGGACATAGGCCTCCCCTAATGCACGCCTTATATGTTAGGAGTTTTTAAAACCGTATCCCAACACTGGCCCAATGCGGGTTGGTGGGTGGACCAACTTTTTACATGACCGTACGACGCATGGTTCATCTTACTTTTCAGACAATTGAGTGATCAGCCCTAAATTGCCCTTACCAACCAGTAAACAATGATAACACAAAGTTGTTTCTTGGATTCGACCACATTACCACGGTTTATAAATCAAGGGCCAATACCACTATACCATAGAAGCTTCAGCCTGTCCAAGCCAAATAAGTAATGAAGTTTACTTCAACAAAGCATAGAGTGATTGACATTTGCCGCTTGTTAAGTTTGTAACCGGACTTGTCTTCGTACATTCCATCTCTTCTACTTGTTTATACCATTTTGAACAGATCAAATTGGTTATTGTATATTTTAGTTTTTGTCAACTGAGTAAATATAAAGTAGTTATATGTTATGGTCCAGGTATGTGTTCCATTACATTAATTGCTCTACAGTACAATTCTCGACTCCTATTCACTTTTTAGAAATTTAGCGTACATTAAAGTTTGTTTACTTTGTGTTTCAGTGAAGCGAAATTGGCCATGATGAAATTAAACCGAGCCGAGCCTCTTAACATGAACATTTGCATATCACACAAGGTATGTATGTATATTTTTAATACTTTTAACAGAAGTAGCCTATAGGAAATAATACTGTTGATGCGATAAACCAGGCTTCCTTCAAAAGTACATTTGTATGTACTCTGATAATAAAATACTAATAAATGAATTAATATGTACAACAAGTTGTATGAATTGATATGTGTATAACACTTTGCTAGGGTTTCCAACTTTTTTTAAAAAGGAATAAAGTATATTCAGATATATGAATAACCTTAAACAGTATTTTAGAAAAATTAATAGTATTTTATATTAGTTAGGTTCCATTGAAAACCAGCATTCATGGGTTGTAAAAAACTCATGATTCAACACTGAGAGGAAACCTTTTTGGTTCATTGTGTCTAATATTCTTTTTGTTATGCATATATATATATATATATTTTGTATTGACTTAATGTACCAAATAAACATTTTTTCTTTCTTTCTTATTCTTTCTATATTATTTGTTGTTTCAAACAAATATTTTTAGAGGCCTTAACTTAAGTAAATACCAATTGGTGCGGGTCTCTGAGTATAACACATAATAATAATGTCTTGTTTGCTTTTGATGCTAAATCAGCATTTTGTATGCTTTGTTTTTGTTCAACACCAAAAAGTATAGTTTAAAAAAAACGGTATAGTTGGCAACCCTACTGTTTGCCCAAATACAATGCTTATAGCACAAAATAGATAATATACAGAGACACCATTTAGTACAACGAAATGGTACCGTCCTAAAACTGGCTATTTTTTAAAGGCTCCCAGTAGATGACACTACTTTAAGAGCGCTGAAATTCGATTGTCGTTGTTGTCCTTAGCGCCATCTACCAAACTAAGAAAACTTATGTTTGGTAGATGGCGCTCTGTTATGAAAGTTATATACTGCTCACGGTCAATGAGTCATCAATAGATCGCGGTTTCGTACTTTATCAACATATTAAGTTCCAAACAATCTCTTGCTTAACTTTTAGCCAGTACGGCTCTTAAATACTTGTTCTGTCGCTCAGTACGAGAGATCGTGTATTCTTCATTTCTTATGTCTTTGAAAAGAGTCAAAATAACGTATGTTTTTTGAACCACAGATATTTATGTGGTGATTTGTAACATTTGGTGCGTAAAGAGATGTTTCATCTCCCAAACCGGAGGCCGCTCGGGCGCAATAAGTGAACAGCGCGGACGCTGCGTGTTGTTTTACTGTCGTCAAGTGTCGATAAATTGTAAAGTCGCGCGTTTGGATTTTAAAAATTAGAATAAAAAATAAGTCTTTATAAAATATTTGTAATTGAAATTTTAAATAACATAAGAATTATCCGAAAAGAAAAATTGAAATGAAAATATTTAGTCTTGAAGAGAATCTGAATTTAGCGGGAAAAATGAGATACTCGTAATGTTATTCCATCCAAAAGTTTGATACAAGTTTTATTCAATCACAGTAAAAGTGGTACGAGCTTACAAAAACTCTCTAACAAAAGAATATTAGCAATAAATGAAAGTCAGGTCTAGACAGGTCTATACTATAAGATCTTACTAAAACTACTAAATACGTTTTTAACGAATTTTTCTTTTATAAAAGTTTGATTATCGATATTTTACCCTCACTAGTACTCTAGTGAGGGTAAAATATCGATAATCAAACTAAATTGCTAAAGTCGCATACTAAAATTTTAGCAATAATTGCGTATTTTAAAATAATTATTTATGTTTTTTTTATCTTCAAATTACCTTAATAGTTTCATAGCTTTAAAGTTTCGATATTAAACCATTAAATTCACAATTAACACATATTGCGTTCTCTTGTGCAGTCAAAAACGACCGAAAGGCGAAGGAAACAAGAGAACCTGCCTACAATCAAAGTTATAGGGACGACAACACAAGTCAAAGTGGCAGCGGACATTACAGCAGGTGAGGAATACATATAAACATTTATGAGAGATGATAAAACACCATCTGCCAGCTAAACTCAATCTACGATAACAATTAATCTTTTATGGGACAATGCGCTTTTAAAACAAAATCCCAGTAAACGTTCAGAATTTAACTGTTAATAAATTTAAAAAGTAGTAAAGGAACGTTTATGTGTGAAAGGTTATTATAACATAAATTAATTTATAAAGCCTGGTAATGGAACGCTCGCTTCAGGCTTTTTCAAGTATAATATACGTATGATAGAACTGTATGTAGCTCATAAGAAAATTTATATGTCAGAAAATTCAAACCGGTTATGGATTAACGTTGTACAAGATTAATTTGAATGAGGAATTTTCGAATTTGAATAGGACAAATGATGTTTCCCTTTCACCGGCTTAATGGGTCCTGAATTTATTTTTATTAAAATGATGTATTTATGATCTAATTGGCAAAATTTATAATGATAACCCGCAACTTCGTCCGTAGAAGTTATGTCCGTGAGGTGTGAAATATGATGTATAGTATAATAAAAATGAGGTGTTTTTATTGTATGTGCCTATCATTAGACACAAAGTTGTATGGCTTTTACTATAGATATTTCCATAATATTTCCATAAAGGCTCTACATTTCAACCCGTACAGCTTAGTTCATCCCTGTACAGCTTGATTCCACAAATTTGCTAGAAAAACACCAGTTACGGCTCGTTTAGAGCTTCTATACACAAAAATTATTCGTTTCATATTAAACTGAAACGATTTTTATGTAAATTTTCATCCCTTATTTCAACCCTTACGACCACTTTTGTCGCATTAATTACAGAGACAGAGTTACTTTCGAATTGATAATATAAGTATGGATATTTTCTTCACAATCTAAACTATTTTTTACAAATAAATTAAGGATCAATTTAATATTTATGTGGACGAAATTTGAAAATGCTACCAGCGCGCATTCGTTTTTATTGGTGAACCGCCGCCATATTGTCTCCTTACGCAATGTTCGACCAATGATAGCGTCCGACGTTTTGGCGGCAAAGAAAAATTGACTCAAAGCCTCTTGTATGCAAATTTATCAGTACGTGTATATCAAATGGCATCTTAAAAAAACCTTTAAAATAACTATTTAAGAAGGAAAGGATAGAGCATTGAGCAACACTTGTTCATATCAAAATGTTTCGTTGGCTTGTATGTTGCTAAGTAACTTTGTTTGTAAAATTGTATACTCATTTAATCCGAGCTTTTCCAAACAATGACCTATAGGTATTTATTTAAACATTGTTTTGCGATAAGGCGAGACCTCTTATATTTGTACAAGATTGAATTTATACAAACAATGCATTCAATAACACACGGGTACAAAGCTTTTATTGATAAATCGCGGCCATATTGAATCCCAACGCGATGTTTAACAAATGTGAGTGCCAGTGTTGCCAACTCGGATTTTAAAAAAGGCGTAGGTCAGATAAAGAAAATTATGTAGAAATGGGAAATTGCCATATCAAAAATACGTAGATCTACGTACTTTTTTTCGAGTGAAATTAAGAGAGTAGGGTAGGTAAAAGTAAATAAAACGTCAATTTATATTACTCTAAAAGTAGTAGACAGCAGACAAACAAAAAATTAAAAATAAATTACTGCGAGCAAACAAAAATCTATGAATTATAGGTCTAGACAATCTCATGGCAAAAAAGCAACTTTATATCCAAATATAAAATCATCTATTTATTCATCACCAGTAAATGATCTTTTATATAGATATTTATATATTTGCACATAGAGTAAGAAATAAATAGGGTTAAATAATAAATAGATTTTAATATATTTGTGTATAAAGTTTGGCTTATTTGCCATGAGATTCTGGTAAACCTATACTCACCTGTAGTTAATTTAAACAAGTTTACTTTCAGTATCATCACTTTATTTAAATTATTATTTTTATATTATATAATATCATTTTCAGGCAAATTAAATTTATACATATTTTTATTAAAATGCTTTAAGTGTTCCTGAAGGCTCGCGGTTTTGTTTCAAGCCACTTTTCGTATAAAAGTAATCCTGTGAGCGTGTCAGTGTGAAGCCTGTTTCTTATTTTAGTTTTCATCAAATTTATCGCAGAAAACAGTCGCTCGACATTCGCACTACTATGTGCAAAGTTAATAAATTTTGTGCAAAATTGAGCCAATAAAGGAAACATTTGAGAGAAATCGCCTTTTCTTATTTCTGAAATGTTGAAATCAAAACACCTTCGATATCTTAGTTCGAAATATTTTTAGGTTATGAAGATTTACTTTGACGGTTTACTACACTACATACGCCACACGCGGTCGGTCACGTCACATTTCATTTTTTTTATTTGATGGCTCCTCCGTTACAAATGAATGGCGCGACGTGTTGAGTGGCTAGGCGAGGGTGTGCGTTAGTATGAAACGGAACGTTTATTATTTTTTTCGGAAAAGTAAAGGTAATTATGCCCATTCAGTCTTTTTGTTAAATTTGAACAATTTTGATAGAAAATACGTAGATTCTGGGACTAAAGTTCGTAGGTTTGCAAAAAGGCTTAAGTACGTAGATCTACGTAAAAAGACGTAGAGTTGGCAACATTGGTGAGTGCCGACCTTTGGCGCCAATTGAGTTTGACATAGATTTGTTTAGGTTAACTTCGTCATTTTTGGCCGGGGAATAGTTTTGTCTCGTAATCTACGGAACAAACAATTAAAGCAAATAATTCACACTTTTATAATAAATGCGAAAGTAACCCCGTCTGTCCGTCCGTTTAACTTAACCATCTAAACCACTTATGCGATTATGATGAAGGTTGGTATGTACGTAGAATAGATTCTGTATAATGACATAGTCTGTTTATTACTGTTTATAAAGTGATTGAAAAGGTGTAAATTAGAGATGAAAGTTTTTAATAAATTCGTCATTGTTGAAGAAGAAACTAGGAACCTTTGGGGTTGGATTTTTATTACTATACATTATTTATCTAAAATACATCGCTATTCCACGTGAACGCAGTCGCGAATACAACCTAATAATAATGCGGCTTCTTGTCTTGTAATGTGTACATAAACTTTTAATAAAACTTGTTCGTGACGTTAAAAATATGTTTATATCTAAATAATTAGCAAATTAACTGTTTTTATTGAACGGTTAACAAACTGTTAACCATAGATTTTTTATTGTGTTTGTTTTACATTAGAAAAATATTTTTTTATTAATAAAAATATATTGTATATATTTTATATTTTTACCCAACTTACCACACCAGCCATGATTGTTCTTGCAGTCGTAAATTAAATGTCAATACTTCAAAGTAACGGTTTTGCCCTACCGCGTCGTTAAACGCCTCAGGTGTTCTGGAAAACTTTATTTATTAGTGAACTAAAACATTGTCAAACTAAACGTAAACAATTTAGTGTTAACTAGTGTTGTTATAAGCAATAAAGTTAAGTTAGAAACACAAGCATAATGCTGTTAAACAAATATTTCTCTTCCATGAATGCTGAAGGGAAAGAAGATAAATCGTATGTTTTTCTTTTTAATTCAATCAAAGTTTTAAAGATATAACCCGTAGTTGAGTGAAAAATTACAACTTTATTGCATTTAGTTTTTTCTTTCGTCGTTATTGTATGTTTAAGTTAACTTTGTTTATTTTATGGCGGTAGTCTGAAATCTTTTATGATAAATAATGTAACGTTACCCGTTTTAATAACAATTATTTGTGTTGAGTATTGTAATAATAATACCCGTGTTCACGTGACTTATAGTTGCAACGTCTTTTTTGTTTCTATTATATAAACTTTCACTGCGTTATAAATATATTATTCTTACTTAGCTTCTAAAGCCTTTTTGTAGATTAATAAATTGGAATCGAATTTATCTTATTAGACTTTCTTACAACAAGAGACCAACATCATTTACAATTTTTATTTAAAAGTGTCTAAATTTTTTTAGGTTATTTTTATATATATTGATTCTTTTGTGATTATGTGCTTTATTCTTATAAAGAGGCACACGTAAATGTAACAATTTTTTTGCTAAATGTATTTACGCGTTTGAATATTTATCATTGATGTTATAACTTTTTTTTTTGCGAAAAAAATACAGGACATCAGCTTTTGTCTCTGAATTAATAAAGTTATTCGGATTTACTAATTTTTTGATAATGCAATTTGTCTTCAAACAGGAATAAGGAAGATTACCAAACAACTATCAACGGCGACTGTGATATTGACGACTTGGTCGACATTGATAGTGCAAGCGTAAGTATTTTCTTTATATTTTAAACATTTAATTTTTAATCATGTGCATGCATTGTATACAGCTTTATGTGAGACCTATCAGTTAAGGTTTTGGTGTTAATTCCCTTTGCATAGATGAAAATCGTTTCAACACATAGTTTGTTGTGGTTTGAAGCCTCAGATTAAACTTGAAAAGGGAATTTTATGAAATAGTCATTGGCTAGTCGCGATAACTCAATCAAAGAAATAGCATTTCTAAGTATCCTTTTTACCATATATGATTGTATATATTCAGAAATATTAGATGTTCAAAAATTTATGATGTGTCTTACAAGACAAAATAGCTCCTGTGGTGTCCTGATTTGTGTGTGTCAATCTTGTAGGGGGCTATCTTTCTATCTTTTCTTCCACAAAACCAGCGATATTCATCCTATCCCTACTGTCTGGGTCTACTTACTGGTCTCTTATAATGAGGCCAGAGAGAGCTTGAAGAGTCACTGCCTACAGATTATCTTTATCATCCATCCAAATAGCACAAGACAGGAATGTCTGGAAAGAAATGGTGGCCGGAGCAACACACCATAGTATACCTCAGTCATGAGGTTATGACGAAGAAGAGGAACATAGTCAGCTATATTACAAATATAAATTAGTGTTTTCAGTAACAATATTCATCATTATCATCAACACCCTGTGATAGTCTACTGCTGGACATGTGCCTCCCCATAATACACCCCTATCCATTAGGGTTTTGGCCGTATCCCATTAATAATATTACCCCTTAATTAACTACTACCTCCGTTCACAGGGTTTGGACAATTTGGATCCCAAACTACATATGGAGCTGGTGGAGTTAAAAATGGAGAGCCTTAAGCTGCAGCAGGCTCAGTTGCAGTGCAAGCAGCGGATGCTGCTACTTAACAGAGCTGGAAAGAAGCAGGTGAATAGCTTTAATTTCTTTAGGTTTGCTTTTTGGTATAGAATTTTAGAAATCAAGATTGGGTATGGGGATATTGTGTTATTGAATCTTACGGAGACTAAACAACTTAGTTGATTAGTGCAATGCGGGCTGATCACCTTATTGTCTGTAAAATGAGATGATCCGTGCGTCGTATGTGAAAAGTCGGTCCTGCGCCTGATCTCTCTCCGGTCGTGTCGGTTATTCGCCCCATCGGACTATGAGAATATAAAGAAAGAGGAGTGCACCTGTGTCTGCGCGTACACTTGTGCACTATAATATCTCCTGCGCAGTTGGCCGATCTCTAATATACATCCGTCGTAGTTTAAATCGACTTGGAGGATCTTTAGTCAGTTAAGGCTAAGATTTTTTTGTATCTGAACTGAACAAGATCTTTTTGTTCTTATTTTTTATGTGATATTGTAGAAAGGGTTGGTTTTGAATACAAGATTGTTGTTAAAGTTGTTATTTCCATATTACAGTATTTTATTTGTTCTTAGGTGCCGTTGGCTGGGGCCAATAGACAGATTTTGCCGGACGGCCAGATCGTCTTGAGGAACGTTAACAACAGGTAATTATATCCATTCGGTGTACTCGTTATGGAGAAATTATTCAAATTCAAATATCTTTATTCAATTTAGAAGTTTGCACTTGCTTATTGATTGTCAAACACGCTGTCACCGGTTGGGAAATGGACGTCTCAGAACTGAGAAGAACCGGTGAAAGAAACTCAGCGGGCTATTTTTTATGTATTTTAAAATAACAAACATTTTGAAGGTATGACATATGCAATATTGAAACAAGACCTGGAGCGAGCATTCCATTACCAAGGCTGTGTTATCATTTAAATATTCATTAGTTACGTAATAACCATTAACAGAAAAAACGTTCCTTGACTATCTTAAATTTATTAATAGTTAAATTACTCAATGTTTACTTATTAGGTATAGATGTAAAGAGAAAAGATTTTTCTTAATCTTCCGGAGAAGTTCGTATGTATCATGCTCTTTCAAATAGCTTTAGCGTGGCTATAGCTCCTAGTTATCAACAACATTATTCATCTGCTCCGTAGCCTATGGTCAATGGGTGTGCTGATAAACCGAGGTTCAGGGTGTTCGAATCCCTCGGACTCAGCAAATTTATTAATGTCGTCCCTAGTTGGTGAGAACAATTTAGATAGTTACAGTCTCGATCTACCTCGTAAATAGCCATGACACAGTGCCCTTCATAACTGGTTAAACCAGTGTATACCGTATTCTTTATCAGAATATGATGCTTCTTAAGGCTGAAAACTGCAGTCTGTCACTCCACAAACCAAAGGGTTAACTGAATTCTAAAGGTGACCAATTAGTTGACCGTAGATTCAAAGGCATTGACTTCCTATAACGTCTGCCAACTATGGTCTTGAGACAGATTTTTTCATGCCCATCCGACGCATACTTTACAGACAATGACAGGCCCGTGTTGTTCGAACCGACCGGAAAATAATTCTCGGATCTCCCACTGATTTTCCCTGCAGGATTCGAACTTACGACCTCTTATGTTTGTAAAGGACCAATACTATAGATATTAATCTGTTCAACGTTACTGTTGTTTTAATGACAATGAATTTCTATTTTCAGAGCGAACGAGACGCTCGGGGGCGAGAATCATGGTGCGGACGTAGATGCGGTGAGTTGTTTTGATGATATTATGATGGACGTTATTAAACGAATGCATAAATGTTTAATAATAATAATAATAATGTCCTCAAGTCGATTACGACTACGCCGGTCGATCTATGTTAGAAATCAGCCAACTGCGCAGGAGATATTATAGTGCACAAGTGTACGCGCAAACACAGGCGCACTCCCTGTTCTTTTATATTCTCAAAGCCCGAGGACTCTGATAGTCCACTGCTGGACATAGGGGAGGCCTATGTCCAGCAGTGGACTAACAGAGGCTGATGATGATGATGATGGCGGCGATTATTTTAAAACTTTTTTATTCTTACGCATTTTAGCATGTAATGGTCAAATTTATAAACATGATATTGAAACCCTTTAGAATGTTGGATTAACTGAAAATTTGGCAATTATTAAGGGCCGATGATAATTGAATATTAAAATGGATTAGATGCCTGTAAAATCGGTATTGTTTTGGTTGTTGTTATCGACAAATCTAAGTTGACATTTTCAGTACACAATAAATAAGTTGACAATTAGCTTGCACGTGCAAATATGAATGCAGATACTATTTGTCTGTTTATTGTTGTCCGACGGCAAGAACGCAACAGGGTAAGAGAGACGCGACGCATGAACCGGTTTCTCTGTCTCTCTTTCACTTAAGCAGTCCAACGCACGAGTAAGATAGACGCGAGGCATCTCTCTGTCTCTCTTTTACTTAAGCAGGCCACTGCACGAGTAAGAGAGACGCGATGCATCTTTCTGTCTCTCTTTCACTTAAGCAGGCCACTGTACGAGTGAGACACGCGAGGCATCTCTCTGTCTCTCTTTCACTTAGCAGGCCAACTGCGCTCGAGTAAGAGTGACGCGATGCATCTCTCTGTCTCTCTTTCACTTGGCAGGCAAACTGCGCACGTGTGAGCGAAACGCGTGCCTCTCATTTTTCCTTTTGGAAAGTGTTACGTGAGTTGCGCTGTGACACAGTTTTTAACCTATCTAGAACCAATTTAATAAGACGTTGTCACGACAATAGGGTAGAATGAATAGTAATTCTTAGCATTAAGTACCTTATAAGACAACCTTCAGCTGCTCCTTGACTGGTTTTTCGTTTGGCGAATGAATACCTCGAAATAGGACGTGTTTATGGAAAAATTTCTTTATAGTTTGCCAAAAGTTAAACCAGATTTCATCAGATCAATGAACAACACATCGTTAATGGACAGTTTTTCATTTCACTATTGCTTAAATGTAAGAAAAGGCCTTTGTTACGGTTGGTTTCTGCTGTTCTGTAATATGGATGCTTTAATTCTTTTGTATTACACATATCAACATCACTATTATCATATATATATATATAAAAAGAAAGTCGTGTGAGTCTGACAGGATGGCTGAGCTTAGAGCCAGGAGGCGGACATAGGATAACTTTATAACGGTTTTTTGACAACACTTGAATTTTTCCATTTTTACCACAAAGTTCTAAAACGTTGAAGACACGTTGCAACTTTCAGTTTTGCAAATCGGTACAGTCCATAAAATTTGCTATTATGTCATGAAAAGCCTGATATATGATATAGTGCTTATCCGCAGCTAAACCTAAAGTACAGCAATGTGAAAATTGCGCGCTATCAAGTTGGTCGGCTCACTAACTGCTGCAAAGAAAAATTTTATCTGTACAGGAAACAAAACAACTGCTCTTAAACTTCATTATATGTTCATATATTTGATCACATGTTTATGTAATTGTACACAAAAGTGTGATTATCAAATATATATCGCGACATTCGTACGCATTAAGTTAATTAGGATTAATTAGGATTCTTTTACATATTTGCCCAAAATGTCTACAGTTTCAGTAGTTGTTGGTCGTAGAGGAGGGAGTGAAATATATGTATCAGAATTTTAGAAGTAGAATAGAGTGTAGAAGCAGTCGATCTCATACAAATACGAGAATCCTTTGTCTCCAGAACACCACCACCGGCTCTTTGGGAGACAGCAGTGCGTCTTCGTCAACATGCGTCTGCGAGGGGCACGTTAAGTCCGGTTTAGAGGACTCCAAATCACTACGCCGTTGTAGATGTAGTGACAGTACATTATGTGACTTTGATGACAGTGAAATCGACGAAGAAATGGATAGCTTGATGCATTCTCGCTTAACGGATTATAAAGATGTGGAAGACGACCTTAAATTGGTTATAAGTCACAACGGATATCCTAAAGTTAAAATGCAATTAAGGCACATGGAGTTGTTCCAACGAGCCTTGGATTCCATAGTGGATATGCAGGTCAAGGCTGGATTGATTAAGAAGGCGCCTGCGTTTAAAGATTATTATCTGAAGAGGGATGCGATAGTCTGCATTTGTGAGGACTTGGAGACGAGGGATTGGATGGTGCGCGTGTCTGTCGGTTTAGAGGAGCGTATGGGCGGACCGATTTTGTTGATGACGAGCAAAGTCAAAAGGATATGCTTGGCCAATTTAAGAATACCTTCGTCCAGTTGGCCGGCGACCGCGAAGGATGTGTTCAAGCTGGTGGAATACTTCAATCCCACTTTGAAGACTAAGTCATGGAGGATTCACACACAGCGGATGGTGGACGGTGTAGAAGACACTCTAGTGATGTTGGATCGGGTTTCGGGTGAGATTGTGCGCGGTAGGGGCTTCAAGAACGTGATAGATTACGCCTGTATGGACTTCGAGTTGAGTGGCGATGTTGAAATCTATTATGAGATTCTTCCTAGTGGGCTGTGTGATGATTTAAGCAGTGTTGCTAGTCGAGTGCGTCTGCTGGATGGTATAAAGTCCGACAGGAATGACGCTAGTGGTCGACAAGATGAGAAAATGTCGGCGAAAGTTTATAGTAATATGAGGGTAGACGAAGATGTAGATTGTGATAGAGTTTCGTCTATAAACGATGGTGATTGCGATAAAGAGGATTTGACACGTGATTCGGTGATGGATTGTATCGATAGTAACGCTACGGTTGATTGTAAACGTGATAGAGTTTCATCTATAAACGATTGTGATAGAGAGCCGTTGACACGCGATTCGGCGATGGATAGTATAGTCGATAGTAACCTCACGGTCGATGGTAAATGCGGCGTCGCGTACTATCGCCGCACCAACTATCTGCATATAGACAACGAGCTGAAGGTCGCAATAACACTGGAAGACTATCCGGTAGCGAAGTTGGAGGGAGCGCATATCAAACGCTTTAAGAAGCTGTTCAAAGATCAAATTAATAAGGACGTTAAAGCGGTTACTTCACTGGTATTCTACTGCCATGCTTCCATGATGTATATCTCTCAAACGGTGCGGTTATATACGTATGTGACAGTTTGGAGACTAGAGAATACTTAACAGCCGTTTTACCCAAGTTTATCGATTCCACTGGTCTCCGTTTGGTCTTTAAACAGATTGGTCAGCTTGTAAGGTACACCAGAGTGGTCCTTAGTCTCCCCAAGGAGTTGGCGAAAGTGAAGTCTGCTGATTTGATGGTCCAATTGCAAGAGAGATATCCAGGACTAAGACCTGATAGGTGGAAGTGTTATTCAGATGTGGTTGGGAGACAGAAGCGACAGTTTGGCGTCGATCCCGAATCTCTGGAGGTGATACGAGGTCCGGGGTTCGAGTTTGAGCATGATGGGCTACAGATAATGTTTAGAATCATCGACAGGGTTAAGCGTGAACTGAATGAAGATGGTGGAGAGTCTACAGCGCAGGACGATTTACTATGGGAGAGCATCTCAAAGGAGATCTACCGACCGATGAATTCTAATATTAGTAGCGTATGTATAACAAATTATAGGTCCAATCATTATTCTGACGTAATAGCGGACGATCTGAAATTGTATATTTCACCAATAGACTACCCGGAAAGCAGACTGGATGAAACTGCGCTTGATAAAATAAAAACTGCCTTGCAATCTATCGTTTTAGAGAAATACACAAGCGGTCAGAAGGTTGCACCGCACTTGATCGACCTTTACCTATTCGATGGTGTAGTGTTCGTTATCTGCGTTGATTCCGGTTCGAAGGACTGGATAGAGAACCATATCTTGACAATCGGCGATCGTTCAAGACATAAGCTGTCTTGCACAGAGTACCGTGGCACAGTGGGTATAGTGACGATGCTTGTACGCACAGATTTGGTGACGCAAGATGTCTTATCGACGTTGCAGTCGAATAATCCCCGATTGAGGACCCGCTTCTGGAGAGTTATACGCGAGAACCGAACCCAGGATCGTCGGGAAGTGGTCCTCCAAATCGACAGGGTGTCCGCTCAAGTGATATCCGACCACAAATTCGATTCACTTGTTGATGACCATAGTGTCATCTTCAAATTGGGACACCTTCAGACGCTGGTAAAGAGATCACGACCGCTGTCTATGAATAAATATTCAGAAACGGTTAGAGATAGAAGAGTAACGGAAGACGATGATGAAGAAAAATCCACGAACATACAACAGAACAAACTAGGTGATGGAACGAATAAAGAAAATGATAACGTCATATCTAAATTTGACACATCTCTTAATATACAGGAACTGGATGCATCGATTAAAAATAGCGAATCTTTCGTCCAATCGGTCGTGACACATAAAGTTGGTGATGATTCAGTATTTGTGTACGAACCCATCGATCTCTCAACCACAACGATGAAAGAAATTAATGGGAATAACCTAAATAAATTAGACCATAACAAATACTGTATCATAACACTGAAAGTGCCTTTAAACATATTGCCCGAGCGTAAAGAGGACTTTAAAATAATCCTAGTTTTGCTAGGGGACAAGAATCCGGGGCTAAACGTAACCTCGTGGAAGGCCCTAGGCAACAATGCCTATCCGAACGAGGGTAAATTTACCTTTATGGTCGATGAACAGTCTGCTGTAGTAATAAAAGGCGAGGGATTCGACCCTACTATCGGCGGTGAGGAAATAATGTTCACTTTCTGAATGGGGTTGTGATATTTTTCAGTATCATTACATACGATCCATTTAATGATCTGAATTGTTAGCTGGATTTAAAACAGAAAACATTTTAAAAGTGTTAACGTTATATTCAGGACTGTGTTTAAGAAAAAATTGGTTTCCTGTAAAATCGGTATACGGGCGAAAGTGTACGTGACAACGCCTTCTAGTAGTAGAACGATTGTATTGTGAATATTCATTCGTATAGTAGGAAGCAGGATCAACCCTTCTTCTCTCCCTCACTGTGTCTCTTTCACTTGAGCAGGCCAACTGCGCACGAGTGAGAAAGACGCGTTCCTCTCACTCTCTTATGGTTGCTTATGGAGAGCATTACGTGAGCGGCGCTGTGACACAGTGCACGACAGTGCCTCCCTATCTTGAACCAACTTATAACACGTTGTCACGTCACAATGATTTCATTAACTGAGTGACAGTCGAATAATAGGTCTGTTTACAATTCTACCACTAATTTGGGCAAATTATAGCTGTCACCTCTAGCCTTACTTGTGTCTATATAAATATGCAGACAATCTTATCTTAAGTATTTACGTACATCTCATGTACAAGTTGTATTATATTTAAATTTAATAAAAATTAATCCAGTGGTTTTTCGTAATAAAGTAAGAAATATCCATCAGAATCCATCAGATCAAATAGAACTTGTACACTATTATACTATTTACCAATTTAAATTTTTGCTATCTTATTGACTACTTCTCTGCACGGTTCATTCCACTATAATAGCGTTGTGATACAATAATAACAAATGGTTGTTCTCCTACCAAATTACACTGTATGTAGATCCAAAAAAACCATTTGTCAAACACTAATGACGTCAGAAGCTGACACGTCCTCATTGATGGAGCGCGGCCATTTTGAATAACCACGCGATGTTTAACCAATGGCAGCTCGAATTTGGGCGCCAAATAATTTTGACATTAAATTTGGTTTACCTAAATTCTGTCTTTAAATTCGTTAAACTATAATGTCAAAGGTTAAAGGACACAGACATTCATTACAATTTAGTTTATTAGTTTTTGGTGGGTTTTTGATTGGATAAAACTTGAAATTATGACTTGTACAAACTTCGGACCAATTATAAGGCTGACCGCTTATGTATTATCTATATATATAAGAGAGATTCCCACCTATAGGCGTAGCGAATCTGATAGTAATATTCCTTACGCTGAGTAGAGGTCAGCTAAGAACGAATTTTACGAAATTCCACCCACAAGGGGGGTTGAGGGGTGCTAGTGTTTTTGTACCACTTTCATTGTTTAAAATTATTCATTTGACATTAAAATAATATCAGAATTGATACATTTTATTTTATGAATAGGATGGGGGGACGATTTAAGCCTTTTTAATTAGGGTTCACTTGATTGATTTGCGTTTGACGCGTTTTATTTTTGTTTAGTCATTATATTGTATTGGTTTTAGAAATGTAGACTAAATGTGTTCCTCTTTTATGTTATTATTAGCTTTTTACATGTGTTTTGTGTAGAAGTGCGTTTTAAACATAATTCTTATGTATCGAAAATGTTTAGGGTATCCTATTCGGTAATTTTAATGTGTGATGACTTTGATGTTCTATGATTTTATTATTTTTTTTAAATAAAGACTATAGTCATTTGTGCATATTGTTTAATTTTTGTGGTTATCATTTTTATCGGCCACTTCAATGGCTAGTTATTGAAATTGTTTTGCTTTTCGCGAGTTTAGATGAAGTGAGAAGTTATTTAATGAAGGAAAACTCGAATCCTCATCGAAATACGAAACCCGAACTGTTAATGAATGATCGTATTAAATGAGTGACGTTTCATATCTTTAATAAAACACTTATGTTTAGTGTCACATGTCGATATTACATGTGTCTAATCAGAGATGTTTAGGTGCTGAAGCTATTCGAGAGACCACGATAAATAAGAAACTTTACCTTAATTACAGAAATCTTTTTCTATTTGACACGTTTAAAAATAGATTGTTTATTAGTTCTCAGACGTTGTTTTTATTTCAACGAAGGCGAACGAGCAGTCGGGCCACCTGATGGTAAGTGGTCACCGACGCCCATTGACGTTGGCAATACTTGTAGCATCATCGCGCTGCCTACCGTGAGATAGCATGTTACATCTCGTTTACCCCGTAAATATGCTGGCTACGGGTCCCTTCAAACTGGAACACAGTAGTGTTTTTACACTACTGTATCGCGGCAGAAGTAGGCACCGCAGTGGTACCCACCCAGACGGTCTCCTGTAAATAGTGGTATCACCACCAGCATTTCCTAACCAACTAGGAAACAACTTAGAAAAGTAATCACCGCTCTGGTTTAAAGCAAGAGCCCTTTCCACTAGGCTTCGGAGGCAGTCCTCTATACAGGCCAACCTTAATTCATATTAATATTTTAAATGCGATATTGCCCGACTGTACTACTGAACCGATTTTCGTAAAATTTGGCACATACGTGAAATAGATATCAAGAAAGGATATAGGCTACTTATTGTTTCAAAGAAATTGGTTGAAATAGGGGATAAAATTAGTCATTATTTAATTGTATACATGTAATTTTTTGATTTATAGATAGATACATATAGATAGACAATTATGAATAAAATCTATATCAATATAGACCCCAGTTCCCATAATTAGTGATTTGGCCGTATGCCCAAATGTCGGATATTCGGCAATGCGTTCGGCCACAGCGCCGATCGTTCAACACAAAATAATGATCGTTCATACTAAGACTAAGAAAAGCGGGACCGTTCATAGAAATTACTATAGTTAATCTCTCTTCTCCCAGGAGTAAGGGTATAGTGCGAGGTTATACTCAACATTTATCCGAAAACCAGTCGTTTGGCACTTATAAATGTGGAAAGGCTTATCTTCTTCCATCACTACTGGTCCAGTGCGGGTTAGTGGGTGGACCGACTTATTACACCCATCACTACTTATCACTGACCAATTATACATACTAATGTTGTGTAATTTGATAATGAATCCATAAAAATTTAAGTGATATCATGCGTCTTTTATGACTATTCGGCCGAATGCCAAAAAAAGAGGCTAAATAGGCCGAATACCGAATCATCATCATCAGCCTGAGTTATTCCACTGCTGGACATAGGCCTCCCCTACTCCACGCCTTCTCAATCCAAAACCCTAGGGAGGTTTCACCCACGATGGTTCAATGCCGGTTGGTGGGTGGAATACCAAATATTTTTAACACCTAATTTATGTATCTACTATACACCACGTACGACACGCTATTCTACGCGGAAAAAGTCGCCGGTGCCAGCTAGTAACGGAATAGGACGCCTCCGATCTGAGGAGAACCGGCGAAAGAAATAAACAATTGTTTCCTCCCATATAGAATCAACCGCCATCGCTCCTCCGGGTGAGCTCAAGAGCCTGCGTGTCCTGTGGATCCCGCGCTGAGTTCTTCTGCTCCAGGTGCGAGGTGACCCCTTACTGCAGCGCCCGTTGCCAGAAGAGAGACTGGGCGGTCAGACATCGCTGCGTCTGCCACAACCTGGCTCGGTAAGATGGCGTTTGGAATAGTAGAAAATAAATTATTTACTTAATTAACCGTTGGTAGGTCCCCTTTAAAGTGCCTCCGTAGCTTAGTGGTACTGGCGTGTGATTTAGAAACCGGGTGGGTTCTAATCCTGCGGGGACTCAACAAATTTTCATTGTTGTTTCCAAGTTGGTTAGGGCAATTTGGGCCGATCACCGAATTGTCTGAAAAGTAAGATGATCCATGCGTCAGATGGGCATGTAAAAAGTCGGTCCACCCACCAACCCGCATTGGACCAGCGTGGTGGGATACGGTCCAAAACCTCCATAATGGATAGGGGTGTATTAAGTGAGGCCTACGTCTAGCAGTGGACTATCACAGGCCGATGATGATAATGACCCCATCATCATCATCATTTTGCAGAGGCCCGTCTGGAGTGGTACCATCGCGGTGGCTATTTCTGCCTCAAAGCAGAAGTCTAAAAATACTGCCGTGTTCCGGTATTAAGGGCACCGTAGCCAGCATATTTACTGACCGAGATACCACTAGTATTGCCGATGTCCATGGGCGTCGGTGACCACTTCCCATCAGGTGGGCCGACTGCTCGACTGCCTGCGTTGGCAAAAACAATTGGAAGCGTTTAAATAGGTATTGTAGTACGGGAAGATGTTTGGAATTTAAGCGGGAAGCGAAGTGACAAGTTCCGTATATATAAGTATAATCCAGGCAATATTTGGGTTTGTCGTAAAGCAAAAAGCAACATTATACGTGTAGTAAGACCGTGCTAGTATTCTATGAGCTCCATTTTTGTTCTATCTAGCTTTAAGATGTGGGGATTTTGAGCTGGAAGAGAGCTGATAGGAGCTTTTTAAGACCTAGGTTTTCCCATTTAAGGTGGTAGGATCGGTCTCTAGATAATTTAAATATTTCTCTCATTGCCATTACAGCCTTTCAGCTGCAGATCTCAATGACATCTCCATTTCTCCGACAAACGACGTCACCGTTATTGATGCCGTGTAAGTATACATTCTGCTCTTAAACACGTAATTTTTAACATCAATCTATATTCTATACCGTTGCTTAATTAAAGAAGAAATAGACAAACATATAGTCTAATGTCACTTATGACGTTAGAAGCTAACGCGTCCTCATTGGTGGAGCGCGGCCATTTTGAATCGCCACGCGATGTTCAACCAATGAGATTGCCCGATTGGGTTTGTTCATGTGAATTTCGTGTCGTATTCTGCTATAAACAGATAGGTTAGTACACGGTTTTTAATTATATGTATAGAATATAATGTTTTCGATTTTCAGCGCTTCACCGCCACCGCTTCGACCGCCCCACTGCACTACAAACCAGAACGCGGAACGGAACAAGAAGGCGCGACACGAAGATGACAGACAGGTATCATATGGCGATTATATTATAATTCTTCCAGCAACTAAACTGCGAAAAGTAATTCTTCTACGGGACAATGGATAAGTTTTTTTACAACAAAAACCCGGTCATCATCATCATCGGCCTGTGCTAGTCCACTGCTGGACATAAGCCTCCCTCCTAATGCACGCTTTCTCTGTAAGGGGGATTTCGGGCCGTATCCCACCACGCTGGTCCAATACTGGTTGGTGGGTGGACCGACTTTTAACATGCCCATCCGACGAATGGATCACCTTACTTTTCAGACAACTGGGTGATCGGCACGAATTGCCCAAATCGACTAGAAAACAACAATGAAAATACGTCGAGTTTTCGCAGGATTCGAACCACGACCTCCGGAATCTAAAGCACGCGCCCTTTCTAGGCTACGGTTTATACTATGACGACCCACTTGGTGCAGTGGTTAGTGAGCCTGACTGTTGCGCCAAAGGGCGTGGGTTTGATTCCCACCCGGGGAAAATATTGTGTGATGAACAATGAGTTTTCCTGGTGTCCGGGTGTTGGTATATAATATGTATTTATTTAGAAAAGAAAAGTAAGTTTATGTATTTATCAGTTATCTAGTTTCCATAGTACAAGCTTTGCTTAGTTTGGGACTAGAGGACGTTGTGTTATTCGTCCAGAATATTATTATTATATTTTCATAATCGATTTGAATTTCATAATTGATTGAAGCAATATTCACACACCTATATACCTTTATATAAACTTTAACAATACATACTGGCTAACAACGGAATTTAATTGTTGAATCTATACATTTTTCAGCACAAACTCACCGCTGCCAACCACCGAGGTGGTCAGCAGAGCACACGAGGCAGAGGCGCCTTCAGCAACAAGAACATCAGACCGCTGAATAACCAACAACAAGATAATCCGCAGAACAACAACCAGAAGTTGCAGAATAAACCGAAATTTAATAAGATGAGACAGCCCCATGGATATGAAGGAGCCGGGACGGAGGAGGAGTGGGCTATTGATGGTATGGCATTGTTATACACTAACCTTGCCTCGAGGCTTTACCCGCTTGGTCTTAGTGATTTGTGATAATAATCGTGCATTGTATATTTATAAGACTAAAGATTTTTGCGGTTGGTTGTGGAATAGTTCGCCAATGTCAGATTTTTTTTCTATATGTACCTTTTCTATATACATATAAGAGATTCCCACCTATATATTGACTCATCACGATATCTCTGAAGCCATATAGGTAGCGACTTGAAATTTATAATAGATAAATATTCCTTTCGCCGAATAGAGTTCAGCTAAGAATGGATTTAACGGAATTCCACCCACAGGGGAGTTGCCGGGTTACTAGTTACATTATACTAGAGATCCGCCCCGGCTCCGCACGGGCGCAATTTATAACGTTTCCTCTACAATATTATGAATAAATTATACATATAAACCTTCCTCTTTAGTCACTCTATCTATTAAAAAAATCCGTTGCGTATTTTTAAAGATTTAAGCATACATAGGGATATAGGGACAGAGAAAGTGACTTTGTTCCATACTATGTAGTTCATCATCATCAGCCTTTGATAGTCCACTGCTGGACTTAGGCCTCCCTAATACACCCCTATCCATTAGGGGGTTTTGGACCGTATCCCACCACGCTGGTCCAATGCGGGTTGGTGGGTGGACCGACTTTTTACATGCCCATCCGACGCATGGATCATCTTACTTTTCAGACAAATGGGCGATCGGCCCAAATTGCCCTAACCAACTAGGAAACAACAATAAAAATTTGTTGCGTCCCGCAGATTCGGAACCGACCTCCGGTTCTAAAGCACACGCATACCACTAGGCTACGGAGGCAGCCATAAAGTACACTATATCTTTATATAGTATAGCCTATTAGTTACTTACTTTTATATAGGGTATATCGTTGTTAGTTTCATTGTGAACCAACAAGTCGTTTCCAAGAAGAAGGTTAACAAACATCCATCCGTACAAATTTTCGCATTTAAAAAATTATCGCGGGTAAAATATATCATTTTTTATTATTGAATAAAGGTCTTTGGTTTTATCGCGTTTATTTCATTTAAATTTCTTTCGAACAATTTCCACAGCCGTGGTCTGGGGTGAGACTGAGATGTCATGCTCTTGTTGCCGGTGCTGAAGGGGACATACTAAACAATCCTTTAAAGAACTTTATTCAAAATGTGAATATTCTAATAAACAAAAGAGTTAATATTACATCAGCTACCTGTGTCAGTCCACTGCTTGACATAGGCCTCCCCTAATACACCTATCTATTGGAGGTTTGGACCGATCACCACGCTGGTCCAATGCCGGTTGGTGGGTGGACCTACTTTTTGCCATCGAACACATGAATCATCTTACTTTAATATCTACCTAGTTAATATTTAGAAATGTCCAATTCTGAAATGATAGACAACAAGAACAAAAACAGCTTTTAGACATAACGCTCTCTTTACAGACTAGACGTGGGTCGTTAAGTCACTTTCGAGAAACGAAACGGAACCAGTTACGTGGACGGCGTCGCTTATTTTAAAACTAGCTATTTTTACAACTAGCTGCTTTCATTTAGTCACTGTGTATACATAAGTTTCCCGACTATTCAGTTACATACGAAACGAAAATTTCGTGTGTGCGATGCCGAAAAGTTAAATCGATAAATTATTTTATTGTTCTTTCGTTTCAATTATAAAATATTTTATTATTGATTGATTGTTTCACTATGAATATGTTAATAAAATTATTACCACCGTACTTGAAAATTAATTTTACTGTTACAATGATGATGATCAATTATTTATTTACACTTTTTTAGGTTTATACTTTTGAACGACGTCATTATAACTATTTTTCTGTCTTATATACACCGTTCAGTTACTTTTTTTGTTCCGCTATTTGAACAGAAACTTTTATTTTTTGTTTAATTTTACTTTTAATTCAAATAACTGCTGGTTTTTCGGAATCGTGAGGCATTATTTACCAACAAGGGTCAGTCGAATATGGTATCTATGTGTGCCTCGTTTACTCGGCAAATTTCTATCTGCCGTCTCTCTCGCTCGGCCCGTCGGTAGGCAAGATGCGAAAGAAATATATCGCTTTCACGCTCAACCAACCTGACGGAATAAGACGACGACGTCCGAGTTCGCCCGAATAACGTGTTTACAAAATAACCACTTTTAATTTGACACAAAACGGTTATTATGCTTCGTATCGCGTAAACAGTTATTGTAACTGATGACGTGTGATAACGCTCACTCCTATTACAGACACGCCGAAAACGGATGCCAAATCGGACTCGCCGCAACGCTACGCACCGATGCGCAAACCCACACGGTGAAAAGCAAAACCCAACTTAAGCCAGATGCGAAAAAGCCCGAAACAGATTTTAAGCCACGGTCAGAAATTAAGCCAGTGACAGATGTTAAGCCTGCCGCTTCTGAAAGTGGCATAAACAAAAATAGGCTTGAACCGGCTACCCTAGACAGTGTCACTCCTAGCAAGAAGATTGTGCCAAAGAAGTATGTATTCTTGTTTGTAAATAAAACTGTATATCTAGTTTACACATTTACGTATTTAAGCCTGTTACGGATTTTTTGCCTTTATTGTATTCATTTTGCTTTAGACATTTTGGATTTATTATTTATGTTTTCCAAGGCTTAGTGCTTTATTTATTTTTATTCATCATCATCATCATCAGCCTGTGTTAGTCCACTGCTGAACAAAGGCCCCACCCTAATGCACGCCTTCTCCATTAGGTGGATTTGGACCATATCCGCAACGCTGGTCCCATGCGGGTTGGTGCGTCGACCGTGTTTTACATGCCCTCCCGACTTATGGATCATCTTACGTTTCAGAAAATTGGCTGATCGGCCTTAATTGTCCTGGCCAATCGGAAAATAACGATAACACAAAGTTGTGTTCCCCGCGGAATACGAACTACGAACTTCGGTTTATAAAGCAAGGGCCAATACCGCTAGGCCACGGAGGCAGTTGGTATTCACTTTTAGATATATTAATTATTTGATTTAATTGTGTACATATTTATGATATATCTGTGACATATTGATACATAATACTGTTGTTTATATGTAATCATCATCATCATCATCGAAATTGCAATCAAGTCTGACTTTGTTATATTATTTTATTTTAATAAATCAAGCTAGGTTATAGAATAATTGTATTTCACAACTTCCAGGTGCATAGCGGAGTTGCTTTCGACTGGCGATACAGCGATGCTCTCAGTGGAATCGTCTGCGCTCGATTGTCGCGCGGGTGCTTCAGGTTACGTTTGTCTCTCTTTGAACGAGAGATACAGCGAGAGCTACGAGGCTTTGTGTGAGGCTTATGCGGCTTACTGTGAAGCCGATAAGGAGGTGTACAAGTGAGTAGAGTGTTGATGTTTAATTCCATGGTATAGATTAGAAATATTATAGAAAGATATCGGCCTCCGTAGCTTAGTGGTATGAGCGTGTGCTTTAGAAACCGGAGGTCGTGGGTTGAATCTGGTGAGGACTCGACAAATTTTCATTGTTGTTTCGTGGTTGGTTAGGGCAATTTGGGGCTATCACCCAATTATCTGAAGAGTAAGATGATCCATGCGTTGGGTGGGCATGTAAAAGTTCGGTCTCCCACCAACGGATAGGAGTGTATTAGGGGAGGACTATGTCCAGCAGTGGACTATCACTAGCTGATGATCATGATGATGATGGTAGCATTTTGACCATCAAAAAGTTAGTGTATCACTATTATTGAATAAAGTTAATTGAATAGTGATAGTTTAAAATAACCATAGTATAATATTTTCATTTACAGACCCATCCCAGGCCAGTCATTCTCCTATCTAGACCGAACTGATGGTGGATGGTATCGAGCTAGGTGCCTGGGACCGTCTACTGGCGCCCTCCTGGACGCAGGCAGGCTGGTGACCATCAAACCTGAGGATACACTGCGGAGGCTGCCCCAGGAGTATGCTGATGTTCCAGAGTTCTGCTGTATACTCAAAGCGGACAATGTTAAAGTGAGTATGGAACTTGTTTTATACTAATAATATGTAAAAAGTTTCCTTTAGTTTTTTTTTAAAGGTTTAACTGGGAATAATGGGGTTATATCAGCAATCTTTCAGTAAACCCCCAATCAAACCAGCCATTCCAGAGATTAGCTAGAATATACACACAAACAGACAAAATGAAAAAAATATCATTTTGCTATATGTATTGTTTATATCATCGAAAATTTTCATTGTTGTTTCCTAGTTGGTTAGGGCAATTTGGGCCGATCATCCAATTGTCTGAGAAGATTACATGCCCATCCGACGCATGATTAATTAAAAAGTCGATCCTGCGCCTTACTCTCTCCGGTCGTGTCGGTTATCCGTCTCATCGGGCTTTGAGAGTATAAAGAAACAGAGAGTGAGCCTGTGTATGCGCGTACACTTGTGCACTTTAATATCTTCTGCGTAATTGGCTGATCTCTAATATAGATTGCCGCCGTAGTCGTAATCGACTGGAGACCTTTATTATTATATCATCAAAATTTTGTAATTCAAAAGATTTAATGTTACCAACAGACACTCCTACTACATTTATTTCTATTAATAAAAAAAACATTTGACACCACATTAGGTACATTAACAAAATGAATTGTTACTAACTTTCAGATTGGAGATAACCTGAAGTGCGTTGTGAAATCAAAGCTGCCCAACGGGTGCGAGGTGGTCATTGAAAATGCTGACACTTCAGCCCCGATGGGTGTTGGTGAGATCAGCAGGTGGTTGCCGGAGGTGGAGTATGCAGTGCCAGCACCTATTGGTGGTGAGTCGACCAAATAAGACTTGATGATGAATTATGTACAAAGGCGGACTGGTGCATAGATAATAATGTGTGATAATAATGCACAGGGATAGGCTAATAAAAAAAAATATCCATTTATGTATAAAAATATTAATATAATACCAAATATTAAAACATATAAATATATTAATACTAGAGTCCGACCGAATCTGTTTTCGGGCCGAAACCGAAACCGAAAGTTCGCGTGGCTTCAGTTTCAGCCGAAACCGAAACCGAAACTCACGTGATTAATAAATAAATTCTAAAAATACTGAAATTAGGTGCTTTTACCCATTATTCTGCATTAATTACGACATGACATGATGACACAGCATATTGACACAGTATATTAAGTTTGTAGTAATGATTTTTTACATAATCAAATCATTAAATCTTAAATTATATTTTTTTTATAACAAAATTGAAAAATACGGTTATTATTTTCGAATGAAATTCTCATAACAAAAGGAGTATCAGTTATCAATAAACAAATTACTAATTATTAATGTTGCATTAAATACTAAGTATAGGTATTTTTAGATCTTCAATACTTTTAATTATTTCTTTTATTTACGCGATTATTATACATATCAAATCCACTAATTTACGGATTTTTCGCGTTACTTAAATATATTTATTCCCGATGTTTCAGATTTTTTCCAGCATCCATGATCACGGGGAGACTGAGTTACTATATGTATCTCAATGTTTTGGAATAACCGTCAGAGTTTTTATTTAAAAATTGACATATCTTTCGTTTTCTTAATTTTGAATATTGCTTTGACAAAAGTATTTAGGTTGTCCTTCGGTTTTGTAGTTTTATACTCTGCGTTTAACGTTTAACGAAAATCCGAAACGTCGAATAAATATATTGTGTGTGTGTGTTTGTATTGGTACGTACGAGTGGAGATTAAAAATTTGTCAGAACAAGGTAAAGCATAATGACAATTTATAAGTATATTATTTATTTTTGTACATAGTCTCCAAGTTCCATACACACGGAGTCCAGCGTTTTTCCAAAGCTGTAATACCTTTCCCCAAAAAGGTCTTTTACTTGTAATATGTCTTCGCACATGTTTCGTCCTTAAGTATTGTTTCCAATTTTAGGACAACATGAAAACAGATATAGCCAATCATTAGTACCAAACTATGCGCGGGTGCGTAATTAATATGAAACTGCACGCCCCTTCGAAGTTTTCTTCTTTTTTTATCATTGACGGAATTCCTGAACTTGGGGATTGAAGCTTATATAGAGGTACCACGCTCCAGGTATTTTATGATAATATCACTTCTGGTATTATCTGAGTCCTAAAATATTGAGGCCTTGCCAGCCGATGACACGGCATAAAAATTGACGACGATGGCCGTTTCTATTGCGAAGATTACAGTTTTGCCACCTGATCGAAAGTATGAACCCATGTTTCGTCCAATGTTACAAATCGAGACAAAAAGTTTTTATAATATTATTAGAACTTGTCCAGCTTTTGCTTGGAAAGCGGACGTGGATGGACGGCTAATGACTGTTTGTCTTCCTTGCTCGTTCTCCCTACTTGAAATTGACAAGACAATGGAATACGGCAAAACATAGTCCTCCAATGTTGACTCCGAATCGCAATGAATCTCTTGCGTCGTTAATTTTTCTTAAGAGAGGTTTTTAACAACAAGCCATTACTTGATTTGTCTCCATTTACGAGAACACGTTCTGAACTCAAGACACAAATACCTACATCGAAAAAAAGGCAGAGAAAGTCGATGATTTTTTTTAGAACGAAGTTCCTTACGGCAGGCTTGGAGGAGATGGGGATTATGCCGCGCGACCGAACAGAAAAAAATGTGATAGTAAAACCGTAAGAAATAAAACTGTCGTATACACAAGCCAATAATCTATAATACTTTTTTTTTATTTCTATGTAATTTATGTAGTGTAGGACGCCCTACGGCAAGATGGAGTGACCACATTCAAAGAGTGCCGTATGGGCTGGATGAGAATAGCCGAAGATCGGAAGCGGTGGCGTGCAAATTTTGTTATTTACTTGATAATTTGAATTATGATTTTCTATTTATTATTATTTCCTAAAATAATAAATTTCTAAATAGTTTTCTATATTTAAGGGGGGGGCGGTTGCCCTGGATAACGGTTTTAAAAAATCTTTTTTTCCAAAACTGTTATTAAGTTTCGTATCGCGTAACCAGTTATTGTGACTGATTACGTGTAAACGCCTCCTTTGCAGACCCGCCGAAAAGGATGCCAATCGGACTCGTTGCAACACTACGCACCGATGCAAACCCACGGTGAAAAGCAAAACCAATTGCCAGATGCGAAAGCCGAACAGATGTTAAGCCACGGTCGAAATTGCCGGGTCAGATGTTGCCTCCGCTTCTGGAAATGGCATAAACAAAAATAGGCTTAACGGCTATACTAGAAGGTCACACTGCAAGAAGATTGTGCCAAAGAATATGTATTTGTTTGTAAATAAAATTGATATCTATTTTACAATTTACGTATTTAAGCCTTTGGATTTTTGCCTTTTATTGTATTCATTTTGGATTTATTTATTTATGTTTTCCAAGGTTTGTACTTTTATTAATTTTTATTCATCATCATCATCAGCCTGGTTAGTCCACTGTTGAACAAAGGCCCCCTAATGCACGCCCTCCATTAGGTGGATTTGGACTTGGATCCATCTTATTAGAATTGGCTGATCGGCCTAATGTCCTGACCAATCAGTAAAACGATAACACAAAGTTGTTTCCGCGGATTCGAATCTACGAACTTCGGTTTATAAAGCAAGGCCAATACCGCTAGGCCATGGAGCTGAGTTGGTATTCACTTTATATAATTATTTGATTAATTGTGTACATATTTATGATATATCTGTGACATATTGATATATATACATTATACTGTTGTTTATATGTAATCATCATCATCATCATCGTAATTGCAATCAAGTCTGCCCTTGTTTTATTATTTTTTTTATGTAGGTTTATTGTATATAAATAAATCAAGCGGGTTATAGAATAATTGTTTTCACAACTTGCAGGTGCATAGCGGAGCTGCTTCGACCGGCGATATAGCGATGCTCTAGTGGAATCGTCTGCGCTCGATTGTCGCGGGTGCTTCAGGTTACGTTTGTCTCTCTTTGAACGAGAGATACAAGCGAGAGCTACGAGGGTTTTGGTGAGGGCTTGGCTCTACTGTAGCCGATGAATGAGGTGCAAGTGTGAGAGTGTTGATGTTTAATTCATGGTATAGATTGAAATATTATAGAAAGATGCCTCTGCTAGTGATACGAGCTGTGCTTAGAAACCGGAGGTCGGGTTCAATCTGGTGAGGATCGACAAATTTCATATGTTTCCTGGTTGGCTAGGGCATTGGGGCTATCACCCAATTGTCTGAAAAGTAAGATGATCCATGCGTTGGGTGGGCATGTAAAAGTTCGGTCTCCCACCAACAGATAGGAGTGTATTAGGGGAGGACAATGTCCAGCAGTGGACTATCATAAGCTGATGATCATGATGTTGATGGTAGCGTTTTGACCATCAAAAAATGAGTGTATAACTATTATTGAATAAAGATAATTGAATACTGATAGTTTAAAATAACCATAGTATAATATTTTCATTTACAGACCCATCCCAGGCCAGTCATTCTCGTATCTAGACCGAACCGATGGTGGATGGTATCGAGCTAGGTGCCTGGGACCGTCTACTGGCGCCCTCCTAGACGCAGGCAGGCTGGTCACCATCAAACCTGAGGATACACTGCGGAGGCTGCCCCAGGAGTATGCTGATGTTCCAGAGTTCTGCATGTATACTCAAAGCAGACAATGTTAAAGTGAGTATGGAACCTGTTTTTACTGGCGGTGCCTGGACTTTGTCCCTGGTAATATGTAAAAGTTTCTAGTTTTTTTAAAGGTAAAACTAGGAATAATGCAGTTATCTTTCTGTAAAAGCTCCATCATAATCAAACCAGCCTATTCCAGAGATTAGCTGAACATACACACTAAACAGACAAAATAAAAATATATCATTTTGTTCTATGTATTGTTTATATCATCGAAAATTTCATTGTTGTTTCCTAGTTGGTTAGGGCAATTTGGCTGATCATCCAATTGTCTGAGAAGATTACATGCCCATAGCGACGGATGATTTAATTAAAAAGTCGGTCCCTAGCGCCTTACTCACTCCGGTCGTGTCGGTTATCCGTCCCATCGGGCTTTGAGAGTATAAAGAAACAGAGAGTGAGCTCTGTGTATGCGCGTACACTTGTGCACTTTAATATCTTCTGCGTTATTGGCTTATCTCCTATATAGATTGCCGCTAGTCGTAATCGACTGGATACCTTTATTATTATATCATCAAAATTTTGTAATTTTAAAGATTTGATGTACAACAGACACTCCTACTACATTTATTTCTATTAATAAAAAAAACATTTGACACCAGATTAGGTACATTAACAAAATGAATTGTTACCAACTTTCAGATTGGAGATAACCTGAAGTGCGCGTGAAATCAAAGCTGCCCAACGGGTGCGAGGTGGTCATTGAAAATGCTGAGACTTCAGCCCGATGGGTGTCAGCTGAGACTGCAGGTGGTTGCCGGAGGTGGAGCATGGTGCCAGCAACTATTGGTGGTGAGTCAAACAAACAGACCTGATGAAATTATGTACAAGGCGGACTTAATGCCAGTGGCATTGTCTACGTCAACCTTTTAGTGGTGCATAGATATTGATGTGTGATAATAATGCACAGGATAGGCTAATAAAAAAAAATATCCATTTATGTATAAAAATATTAATATAATACCAAATATTAAAACACATAAATGTATTAATACATACATACAAGAATATATAACTATAATTATATATATATATAATGCATAATAAAACATGTACATTTATACATAAATACACTTACATACATATAACATACATATATCTACCATATATTGATTATTCAGTAGACAGATTCTTTATATAAAATAATCCTTTACTTTCTTTTTAACAACAAAGCGACTTCACTAACCTGATCCGATGATGATGGTTTTTATTATCCATACAAATAAATTAAATTGAAATGTATACTGGGTAACATAAAAATAACAGTTTTTAAATGATTACATTTTGATATTTGATCAATACATGTAGCAAAACATTTTTTATTTTGTCTCCTTCTGTCTATCTGTCTGTGTAGTTTGTTGTGGTTATTCTGTGAATGAACAGTCCAATTATGACGGGATTTCCACTGAAAGATAGGTGATAGAAGTAACTTATACTACTTTCATTGTAAAATATATATTTTTTTTCATATACTACGTGGACTAAGTTACTAGTAATGAAATTTATCCTTATTATGAACTTTCCAGGTGTGGCAATACCAGAGGTGCCTCGCCCTCAGCTGGTAGACGGTTCCCTGGTGTTCCTGGTGGAGACGGCGGACCCCGCGAGGGCGCTGGTCAGGAGTCGACTCTGAATCTCAGAGGAAGTACGACTCCGCACTGCACGGGGTGATATTGTACGGGCAGGGAGGTTGGTTGTCACACTTTATTAAAAACTAGCAGTAAATATTGAATAAGATCCCGCTGCAAGTTAATGAAAACCAAATTTGTTTTTTATGAGGTTTTGGAAAAAATTACTCATGAAATTATTTTATTTTACGGCAACATTTTGCATTAGCAACCCGGTAGATGTACATTCTCCTGATATCAGAAAAAAATTAGTTTTCAGCAAACACTCTTTGAATGCATTATTTTGTACCAGGATCTGGTACTACTGGGATTGTATCGCCTATTTTCCTATATAAAGTAGCATTCCATATCACCGGCATATATATGGAAAGTAATCACCCCGAATTAGGAGCTTTTTCTGTATTAATTTATGATGATACATTTATTATTACATATAGGACGGCCAATCCATGTTAGAGATCAGTCAACCGCAGGAGATATTAAAGTGCACAAGTGTACATGCAGACACGGGGACACTCCCTCTTCCTTTACTCTCAAAATCCAATGAGAAGGATAACCGATGCGATTAAATGGAGATCAGACGCAGGACCTATATTTTACATGCCCATTTGACGCATGGATCATCTTACTTCACAGACAATTGCCTTAACCAACTGGGAAACATCTTAGTAGTCCTCACAAGATTCGTACCCACCTAGGGTCGTGGAGTTCAAATCTAAAGCCCATACCACTAGAGTCCGGAGGCAGTTATATATATTTAAGTGATGAATAGATATAAAACGTGCTACATATATAATCTCATATTTCCAGCTAGCCCCTTGAGTGCACCACCGCAGAAGGGGAACTGGTGGTCGGGAAGTTCACAGACGGACTCCACTACAGGGCCCTGTGCAAGAGGACCAATGTTAAGCAGGACAAATATCTACTCGAGTATATAGAGTTTGGTAAGCCATAAGTCCTATTGGTTTACCATAAAAACGCGGATAAAGTCATAGGCAAAGGCGTGTGTTTAATCAAATAACACACATTTACCGTTATAGGGTTACTTCTGTGCCAAAATTGCCGTCTATATTAATCAAATGTTATTACAACTCTTAACTTCAATAACTCTATCTATTTGAAAAAAAAACGCGCAAAGTCCGTTGTGCAGTTTATATATTTAAGCATACATAGCGATGTAGGGACAGAGAAAGCGACTTTGTTTTATACTATTTAGTGATGATATTTTACGAAATATAATTAAAATCGGCTAATATTCGATTTCAGGTAACCTAGAGATTGCGAAGATGCAGGACATCTATCCCTGCCCACCCGAGTTTGACCTGAACTCAATCCCGGCTGAGGCCTCGGTGGTTAGCCTAAAGTGTGGTGTCACAACTTTGAATGCAGCGGCTACAGAATATTTGGACGGTTTGAAGGACTCTGTGCAGCTGACACTGGTAAGAATATTTATGTTTAATCTACTGACATAAAAATATACAACGCCTCTGTGGTGTAGCAATATTGGCCCTTGCTTTATAAACCGGAGGTCGTAGGTTCGAATCCCGCGGGGAAACAACGTTATCGTTGTATTGTGGTTAGTAAGTACAATTTGGGCAAATTAAGACGATCCACGTGTCGGATCAGCATGTAACAGTTGGTTCTACTCCAATCGCGCATTGGACCAGCGTGATGGGAGGGTCCAATCCTCAAAGAGAGAGGTTGCATTAGGGGAAGCATATGTCCAACAGTGGGCTAACACAGGCTAATAATAATGATGAATCCTTTCTATTATTCGGCTATCCTAAAGACTGCATATACTTCAATTTCTCATCTTACTCTGCTTCGTCATCAAGAATATTTCAATATAGTTATCTATGCTGATATATTATAGAGGAAAGATTCGATTGTTTGTTAGGTATTAAGGGCTCCGAATCTACCTAACCGATTTTAGATTTTCTTTCACCACTAGTCAGGTATACTATCCTCGAATAATATAGTATACTAAAAATCCAATTTTAACAATTAAAAACAGGAATAGCCTACTAGTTATGAGTTAATTGAAAATTGTTTACCTCAGCACAGCACTCTAAAGCAAACCATAGTTTTTAACAATAAATAGATATAATTATTTCTATTGCTTGCCGAATATTATACATTATTAAATAAACTACCCCGTGACCACGGCCGCTGGAAAGTGTTCGAAACGTCGGAATTAAAAATTAAAATAAACGCGATAAAATCCGTAAAGTAATTTTATTTAATAATTAATATAGATAGTCAAATGTCCGTTTCAGAAATTATGCAGCGGCGCCAAAACCGAGTCGAGTGGTGCTCAAGTGATATTAACAAATTCCGACACGAAGGAGTGTGTCAATCGTAAACTGGAGGAGTTATGCACTCCGGAGTGGAAGAAGATGGAGCGAAACGGCGGTGATGTAGTTGGTAAATGATCAAACATATTTAAACTGTAAAGCGCGTGCTTATTGGTGGAACGCTGCCATTTTGAATCCCCTCGCGATGTTTAATCAATAAGAGTGGTCCGACAGCCAATTGGGTTTGACGTGAGAGTTTGTCAAGTCCATCTCCAATTTGGTGTAGGCATGCGTCGGATGGGCATGTGAAAAGTCGGTCCACCCTCCTACCCGCATTGGACCAGCGTGGTGGGATATGGTCCAAAACCCCCTAATAGATAGTGGTGTATTAGGGGAGGCCTATGTCCAGCAGTGGACTATCACAGGCTGATGATGATAACTAGGCTGCCTCTGTAACCTAGTGGGTAGGCCGGAGGTCGTGGGTTCGAATCCTGCAGGGACTCGTCAAATATTCATTGTTGTTTCCTAGTTGGTTAGGGCAATTTGGGCCGATCACCCAATTGTCTGAACAGTAAGATGATCCATGCGTCGGTTAGGCATGTAAAAAGTCGTGTGGTGCGATACGGTCCAAAAACTCCCTAATGGAGAGGGTGTGAATTAGAGGAGGCCTATTTCCAGCAGTGGCTAACTAGCATTCTGACAGCCACAGAGCGTCCGACCCTAAACATGCCGACAATGTCCCCAAAAGATGTGAAAGATGATTAACAAGATTCTTGTTGAATTGTGATGTCTGGAGACTTAGGACAGAAGAAAGGCCGACCCCATATAACTTGCAAAAGACATTTACAGAAGGAAACTGTTACTGCTAAGTATCTTAATTCCACAAATCTCTTACCATTAAGAAAGACCCTAATATATTGATATTGGTCAATAATTTGGGTATTTCAGGTCTGGCTATAACTGGTCAGTTACCCTTAAAATTACATTTTATCAGTTGAAATTACCCAATTATCAGTCAGTTACAGTTGAAATTACTCAGTTTTTATTCAGTTATCGTTGAAATTACCCAATTATCAGTCAGTTACAGTTGAAATTACTCAGTTTTTATTCAGTTATCGTTGAAATTACCCAATTATCAGTCAGTTACAGTTGAAATTACTCAGTTTTTATTCAGTTATCGTTAAAATTACCCAATTGCAAGTCAGTTACAGTTGAAATTACTCAGTTTTTATTCAGTTATCGTTAAAATTACCCAATTGTCAGTCAGTTACAATTGAAATTACTCAGTTTTTATGCAGGTACCGTTAACATTACCCAAATGTCAGTCAGTTACCTTTAGAAATAACCCAGTTTTTAGTAAATTACCATTAGAAGTTACCCAATTCTCTCATCTCATCAGCCTGTAATAGTCCACTGCTGGACATAGGCCTCCCCTAATACACCCCTATCCATCAGGGGATTTTGGACCGTATCCCAATTATTAGTCACTAACTGTTAGAAATTATCCACCTTTTCACAGAAACACCAGCATTGATGTACAGCGATCTGCAATATTTGGATCTACCCGCAGGCGGGTGTGAAATTGAAGTGTTGGATATCAGTTCGTTGGAGGCGGCCACCGTGTCCGGATATAAAGTCGGTGAGCCATTGGCCAAGAAGATTCTGGAAGAATTACCAAAGCAGGTTGGTTTTATTATTTGATGACCCCTATGACATAGTGGTTAGTAACCAGGCAGGGTTACTTTGCGCTGCGAGGTTGTGCTTTCGATTCCCAGCATAGGGAAAATGTTGCATGATGAATGCAGTGTTTTCTCGTGTATGAGTTTTTTTATTAATATTGTCTGTATATATGTATCAAATTATGAAAGGAAAAGCATGTTTATGTATTTATCAGTCATCTAGTAGCTTTGACTATCTTAGGCTATATATTTATTCATTGTTATGTTTATTTATTTCACTTGTTGATCATTTATACATCCTTAAGAAAAGCACACAAATCGCTCACAGCCCTGTGATTTGAGATGTTATGTCTCATTTACCCAGTAAATACACTACGGCAACGGTGCCCTTCAAACCGGGAAACAGTAGTGTTTGAACACTTCTATTTATCCGCAAAAATAGGGACCGAGATGATACTAATCCAAATAGTTACTTTGGAAAGGAGACCTACTTTTTGATCTTTCACATCTTTATAATGCACCATTTTCTCTATTTTTTTTTATTTTTACACTTGTTAGAAAACGTATAACTATCATAAATATGATAATCGATGCAACAAAGGAACGTTTAATCCTAATTACAACAATACAATTATAGTCGACCATAACATTTTACACAATTAGCTTTAATGTATTGAAAAACAATAAACTTGAAACAATCAATGCTAAAAACATTGCAAGAATTTTGTTAACAATGACTCCTTTATAAAATCACCAGAGGTGTTCAATAAATTGTATATATGTATGTATTACTTTGTATATATTTATATTTATATGTATCTATATTTACTTATGACTATGTATATTTGTGTGTAAGTATATAGTATTTACATTTTATTTATGTATTTTACATATCATATTATATTTATGCTATGGTATATTTGCTACAGTCATGTGACTTTTCTGTACACAATTAATTTATGCACCTCCCCACTTTAATCTCTGCACCACCCCAAGGTTGACTGGGAGAAAATGCCAATGGCATTAAGTCCGCCTTTTTACTATTTGTGCAAGAAGAATAAATAAATATAAATAAATAAATAAATCGGCAATGTATTCTGTTATTTTACTATTAAAATATCTTAACTAGAGATTGCTCTTATAAGAGTTTGATATGTAAAAAGTCTTTAATTGCTTTCTCTATATATTATCACGCTAACTAAGTCGCAAACAACTGCTTATATATATATCTATATTTATTTTCAGCTGGAGGCATACTGCAAGAGCGACTTGGGTAGAGAGCCGTACCTTCCCAAGTTTGAGGAGCTGTGCGTCGCTCAGTGTCCACCTTGTTAGTATATTGACCTTGTTCCTGTCAATTCTAGCTTAAATTTGGCTCAGTGATGTTACCTCCAAGTTATAGTGGCTTAAGCACTTATTGCAAACAGTTTGTTAGTTCGAAAAACTTTATTTATTACTTCTTCTGTCCTAATTATTTAACTTAGCTTAACTTCTATTCTGCTAATGCACACCTTCTCCATTAGGGAGTTTTTGGAAAATATCCCACCATGCTGGTCCAATGCCGGTTGGTGGGTGGATCGACTGACTTTACATGCTTATCCGACGCATGAATCATCTTAGTTTTCAGACAATTAGGTGATCAGCCCAAATTTTTCTAACCAAACAGAGAATGATAATAACACAAAGTTGTTCCCCCGTGGGATACAAACCCACGACCGCCAGTTTATAAAGCAAGGGCGAATACCCGGAGGAGGCCGATTGTGTGACCCTATATGTCCAGTAGTGGAATAATGATGAAATGCTGTAATTATATCATGTTTATGCACCCTAATTTTGTATAAGCCTTCTCATTTTCCTGTGTTAGTCCACTGCTGGACATAGGCCTCCCCTCACGCCTTCGCAATTAGGGAGGTCTTTGGACGGTATCCCATATTGCGTAAATCATATTGGTATGATTTAATTAATTTCAGATGACCAGTGGTTCAGGGCTGTGCTATGTGAGCAAGTCAGCGGAGCTGGTGGCAACGAAGCCAGGGTCTGCTATGTGGACTATGGGAATGTTGAGTGCGTTGGAGTGGGCACTTTGAGGAAGATGATGCCAGAGTTCGTGAAGGACTTGCCTGCTTTAGCGGTTAATATGGAGATAAGAGGTTGGTTTTGAACATTATATCTCCTATATTATCACCGTGGTAGGTCCCCTAGACCGTCTGGTGGTCCACCGCGGTGCCTATTGCAGCAGTAGTGTGAAACATTGTGTGTTCCGGTTTAAGGGCCCAGCCAGCATTTTGGGGTAAACGATTAAACCCCTAGCTCCGGTTGGCAGCGCGTTGACGATACCATGGTAGCCTGTCCATGGGCTTAAGGGGAGTCGAAGAGTGACTTTGTATAATTTTGGAGTGACGTGTTTAGTGACGTCACATTTCTTAATCTGCGGGTTGAAATTAACACACTAATTTCGGAACGGCTTTTGTATTCAATAATTTTTAAATGTGAATTACTAAATATATGACGTCACACGGGGAGAGTATACGTCTTAAATTTGTCTGACGTTGTGGATGGCCTCTTTGATTTGAACTTACAATTTAGGGAAAACAGTTTTGTTAGTGTGAAATGCTATTAGTTCTAACATTATTTTGCATTTGATTCCTTCCATAAAGACTTTGACGCAAAGCTTATCGGTAATGATTGCTTTTAAGATTTTAAGTATTTGCCTTTTCCAGTGTGACTTTGCATTTTTTTTTTTTATAATAACCTACATATTAAGCAATATTTTCTTCTGTTTTATGTTAAACTCGAATTTATCATACTGTTTATTACATTGCAAATGGTATGTTTTACGACATTGTTTTGGGTATTGTTCCTTATTTTTAAGAGTTCTGATATATACAGGGTGTCCCATTTAGAATGGATAATCCTTGAGCGCCGCAAAGCACAGCTACCCGGCACTCGAAAAAAAATACACAAAGAAAAAATTCCAACTGGTACTCAAGTTATGATTTTTTAAACGTAAATCCATTTTTATGATGTTATTGTCAATTTATGTGCACAGGACGCCAAATTAATGAATTTGCTTACGTTTTTGGTGTTATATTACTCCTCACAGACTATACTATTACAAAAGTAATAAATAACATGAGTATCTATTGTACTTTTTAACAAAATATATACAATTTTAATTTTTAGTATGAAATTTGATCACAAAATAATTTTGACAAAGTTTGAGAGTGTTTCATGTAAAAAAAGTATGGAAACCAAGTGGCAAGTATTTAAAAAAATGCAGTTAATACAGTTCACAAAATGGTATAATACATCATTTTATCTAATACTATTACGAACTTATTGCTATTGAGATGCAAAAAGGTAAATACGACTAAAAAGAAACGATAAATATATTATTAAATTTTAATAATAAGAAATTGCAGGTGTACATAAAACAATCTTTATTTATAACAGGTGTTCAAATTGTCTGCCACCGACTCTAATACACGCTCTACATCTTCTAATAAAGGCTCTACTAAGAAAGCGTGCGTAGCGTCGTTCATTTATTTTTGAAGGCCTCTTGAACACGGCTGCGTAATTCCTCCAAATTTGAAATCGTTTTCGAGTACACCTCTTCCTTTAGGCAACCCCAGTAAAAAAGTCAAGAGGGTTTAAATCTGGGGATCGAGGAGGCCACAAATGGGACCCAAACGACCAATCCATTTATTTGGATATGTGGCATTTAAATAAGAACGGACGTTTGCACCATAATGTCAGGACAGCCATCATTCTGTAGCCAATGGGATTCCCTTATCTCCTCAGGCACTTCTCCCAATAAGGTTGGGAGATCATTTTGTAAAAGTTTAAGTAACTTTGGGAAGATAAATTTCCGGCAGTTCGAAAGGACCAATAACTATCCATTTAATATACCAGTCCAATAATTTATTTTGAACTGGTATTGCGACTCTCTTCTCGCATTAGATTTGGATTTGAGAGTTGCCAGCTGTGCAGATTATGCATATTAAAGTATCCGTCTTTTTTTAATGTAGATTCGTCGCTCCATAGAATTTTTTCAAAGAATTGTGGATTTTCTTCTATTTTGTCAAGCATTTGTCGACAAAAAAACAATCTTGCATGGTAATCTCTCGGTTGCAGAGCTTGGACGCGTCTAATATGGTAAGGATGATATTTATTTATTTTCAGTGCACGGTGCACGGTCGTTTTTGGGATTCCGGTGCGACGTGATATTGCTCTTGTAGAGGTAGATGGGTCTTGCTGAATTTCATCAAGCACAACATCTTGAGTATTAATATTCACTTGTCTTCCGGAGCTCGTACCACCAATGCCGCTGCCAGGTATTCTGCCATCCGAATAACAACTTGGACTCTGATGAAAACACGGTAATCTGGATGACGCGCATTAGGGTACCTTTCCTATAAAGGGGCTGCAGCGGCACTTGGTTGCCCCCACTCACCCATAGATGAAGTGCATATTGGCTTGGAGCATCTGGAGCTATGAGCCAGGTCTGCTATGTGGACTATGGGAATGTTGAGTGCGTTGGAGTGGGCACTTTGAGGAAGATGATGCCAGAGTTCGTGAAGGACTTGCCTGCTTTAGCGGTTAATATGGAGATAAGAGGTTGGTTTGAACATTATATCTCCTATATTATCACCGGTGGTAGGTCCCCTGTTTACAGGAGACCGTCTGGGTGGGTACCACTGCGGTGCCTATTGCAGCAGTAGTGTGAAAACACTGCTGTGTTCCGGTTTGAAGGGCACCGTAGCCAGCGTATTTACTGGGTAAACGAGACTTAGCACCCTATGTCTCCCGGTAGGCGGCGCGTTGGCGATACCAATGGTATTGCCAATGTCCATGGGCGTCGGTGACCACTTCCCATCAGGTGGCCCGACTGCTCGTCTGCCTGCGTAAGCTACAAAAAAAAAAAAGAACCCTGTGATAGTCCACTGCTGGACATAGGCCTCCCCTAATACACCCCTATCCATTAGAGGGTTTTTTCTATGTTATCTTATTTTATTTCTCCTATGTTCTTGTTTAATTGTTTTAAAAGATATCTTATATAACTAGTGTGTATAGAAAAGTATAAAAATGGAGAAATTGTTTTTCTTCGGGAAATCTTGGATCTTTATCGAAATACGATGCCACCCGAACTGTCAATAAATGATCGCTTTAAACGAGTGACATTTTCATATGCATTGTTATGAAACTTTATTGTTTTGCGTCAAATGAAAATCAATAATGTAATTGTATAATATAGAGATGTATCAGTACTGAAGCTGTTTGAGAGGGCACAGTAAATATGTACTTTTCTGAAAAATTACGTAGAAAATCTTTTCTCACACGTTTTTAACCACGCGGATGAACTTACGGGCAACAGTTATTTCATCATTCATCATCAGCCTTTGATAGTCCACTGCTGGACATAGGCCTCCCCTAATACACCCCTATCCATTAGGGGGTTTTTGGACCGTATCCCACCACGTTGGTCCAATGCGGGTTGGTGGGTGGACCGACTTTTACATGCCCATCCGACGCATGGATCATCTTACTTTTCAGACAAATGAGTTATGGGCCCAGATACCCTAACCAACTAGGAAACAACAATGAAAATTTGTTGAGTCCCCGCAGGATTCGAACCCACGACCTCCGGATTCTAAAGCACACGCCTATACCACTAGGCTACGGAGGAAGCAACAGTTAGTTATTTAATAAAAATTATAAACCAGTGAAAGAGAAGGTTATTGCCATGAATCATTTATACATAACGCGTCGTGATGGTAGAAGCGCGGTCTACGGGTATACTCCTATAACGCGGTACCAATCCACCGAATACTATTTAATATCAGCAAATACATTATGTTTGTCACTTAATCATTGAAACTAAAGAGAAATTACTATTATTTTCAGATTTTCCCAAAGAGCCAACTAATCTGATGTTGGCGAAGGCTTTGCAGTACATGAATATTAATGACGAAGGCAAGGGACGGCTCATTGTGAAGAAATGTGAAAAAGTAGAAGAGGGAGTGTACATTGTGGACGCTCCGGACCTTATTAAAGCTATGCTGGGGTAGAGGCCGTAAGTCTGTAGTGTGCATACACTATTCAAGTTATAATTTAATTAGATAACATGTGTAATTGTATGATGTAATGAGTAATATAGCAGAAACATTAAGAATATTGTGTTAAAAAAGTTAATATGGGACCATCCATTGATGTGTTAACCTTTAAGGGGGGAGTCGACGAAGTGTGACTTTGTGTAATTTTGGAGTGACGTGTTTAGCGACGTCACATTTCTTAATCTGCGGGTTGAAATTAACACACTAATTTCGGAACGGCTTTTTGTATTCAATAATTTTTTAAATGTATAATTACTAAATATGTGACGTCACGGGGGAGGGGGGGGGGGGAATTACGAAATTTGACGTTGTGGATGGCCTCTTTGATTTGAACTTACAATTTAGCGGAAAACATAGTTATTTTGCATTTGATTCCTTCGATAAAAGACTTTGACGCAAAGCTTATCGGTAATGATTGCTTTTTAAGATTTTAAGTATTTGCCTTTTCCAGTGTGACTTTGCATTTTTTTTTTTTATAATAACCTACATATTAAGCAATATTTTCTTCTGTTTTATGTTAAACTCGAATTTATCATACTGTTTATTACATTGCAAATGGTATCTTTTCAACATTGTTTTGGGTTTGTTCCTTATTTTTAAGAGTTCTGATATATATATTAAGCAAAGTTTTCTTTTCTGTTGAAAGTAAATAAAAATAATTGTATGTAAGGTAGATAAGATGTAATATTTTAAAACCCGCTTGACTTAGTGGTTAATGACCGTGACTGTTACGCTAGAGAGTGTGGGTTCGATTCCCACTACAGGGAAAAGTATTGTGGGATAAACATTGGATTTTTCTCGTGTCTGGGTATTTGTATCTATGTAATATGTATTTATTTACAAAAATAAGTCTGTTACGACTAAAGTTAACCATTTTTTAGGTATGACGATTTAATTTGTGATAGAAACTGTAATCTTTTACTTGGTTTTATAAAGCAGATAGTTGTTAGTTGGTTTGTTATTGTAATTGATATTTATTTTTGTTAAAAGATCTTTGTGATTAGTTTTTATTATAGTTTAGTGTAAAGTTTCGAGTTTTATTATTGCTTTGTTGATTAATACAGCGTACTATAAAAATTAAAATGACTACAGATTAACTTGATTTCTTAAATGGAAGTGAAATGTTTAGTTCCTCTTAAGTTTGTTTACAATTTATATTTGTGATGAGACATGTCTCTCATTTCTATGATTTGATAATGTATACCATTTTGTTTGGAATGAAAACAATATCTCCCTTGTAAAATATTGTAACGGTCAATATTCAAGTATTGCTTAACAAACAGTTCAGTTTATAGGGCAATGCTTGATTTAAAAAACAAATAGTAATTCGTTTCAGACAATACATATACGTATCTAGTTTTTAGTGTTCAAAATTTCACTACAACAAGTTTGACTTTTAGGATATACAAACTTAGATTGGAGCTATCAAAATAACTGACATAAGAATTTAATAACGTTAGGTTAGTTATTAATATTTAATACAGAAATGTTTAAGGCATTTGTTAGTAAAGCCTGAAAAGATATTAATGATAATGATGTAAGGAGGTTTAACTGTATTTTCTATTAAAAAACTGATTAACTATTTGTTATATACAATATCGACAAAAGGTTATCGTCTCTTGGTCGTCTTACGGGAACAAACAATTGTTTGAACACTTGACATTTGACATGTTGCATCTAAACATGTTTCAGATGTTTTAAAACATGTTATTTGCTTTAATTTTTTGTTGTTTTTCTTACGAGTTCTAACATCACATTAATTAATAAATGTATAATTATAGATGTAAGGGCTGCTTTAAGAATATGTGTGTAAATGTAGTGAGAAATTATTTCACTTTGGAATAAATCGGATCTTTATCGGAATATTTTCACACCCAAACTATCGATGAATGATTGCATTGAACAAGTGACATTTTCATATCCACCAATATGAAACTTTATTGTTCAATTTCAAATGTCAAAATGAATAATTTTGTTGTATAATATTGATATTTATAGGTACTCAAGATAAATTTTTCTGAAAAATTATGATGGAAAATCATTTTTCACTACATTTATATATTAATTTTTAAGTGTTTTTGAGTTAGTTTTTGTTAAAATATTGTAATGTTAACCAGAGCCAAACAATCTATAGATTATCAATACTAAAAAGAAATTGTGAATAAGTTCTTTGCAATCTAAAATGCCTCCTTAATTGAATTTGCCTTGAATTTCGTATCTTGTATACGAATAGGGAAATGATACCTCGTGGCGTTTAAGACTGTGAAGAAGTTCCTTATTATTCTTTGAATACTTGTGTGTGTTAAATATATTGTTGGATTAAGGCAATTTATTTTGTGAACTGTTTTGTGGTTTTATTGCAGGTCGTCCATCTGTGTGCCAGTTTGTTGCAATTTCTAAATTTTGCGGTCTGATTATGTGGGGAGCTCTATTAGGAGTAACAGGCTGTCACTGTTCCAAATTACATGTCACAGGTTATTTTTTTCATATATTACCAAGTGGATGAAGTCTGGTGCAATGGCTAGTTATGTTATGTACAATGTTGGAACAGAAAAGCTGCACTTTTTGTTATTGATTCAGATATATGCTAGGCATTGTTCTATTGTGAAATCTCTATCATTTAGGCATATATTTGGGAGACAATTAATATACTGATATTGATATTGTCCGTCTGATAGTTTGATGTGAAAATCATTTAATCAATTCAGGTTTATTAGACATTTATGAGGTTTAAATGTTTTGAGCATTACAAATGATATTATAAGAGCTTAAGTAACTATGAGGCTTTTAAGCCTGTTACATTGAAATTTATTTCAATAACAGCTTGTTGTTATTTGGGCTTCGGGTAATTTCCAGGCTTTTAAGTCTGTCTCCATTTAATGTGGAAGTCTTACCATTTCAATAACAGCCTTGTGCTATTTGGGCCTTAAGTAATTTCTAGGCTTTTAAGCCAGTCTTCATATATTGTTGAATTTTTTTTGATTCATTAATAGCCTGTTTTTATATGGGCTTAAAGTATTTTCCAGGCTTATCAATAACAGCCTGTTATTATGCGGGCTTAAAGTAATTTCTAGGCTTTTAAGCCCATTTTCCAAGGGTATTAAAACATTTCCATTTCATTAACAGCCTGTTTTTATATGGGCTTAAAGTATTTTCCAGGCTTTTAAGCCTGTCTTGATAATATTGAAACTAAAATTGTCGCAAAACCTGGATGTTCTGCAACAGGCGGACTTAATGCCGTTGGGCCTCCTCTCCCAGTCCACGTACATTGCTTGTTCGTAATAGAATATTGAAATGTGACTTTTTCTATAGCCCTATTGTTGTATGGGTTTGAAAAGATTCGTAAGACTTCTAAGTCTATGCATTTCTGTTACATAAAAACTTTATAAAATGCCTTATTTTGAAATACTTTTCCTTTGACATTTCCCGCTTTACCAATGTTTTCCTAGCATTAGTCATTGACAGTTAAATACATTGGTGTGAACGGTTAACTGGTTTTCTTTCCAAATAACTTTTTGTATTGTTCGGTACTTGATTGTTGCTTCCGTTTTGATGGCTATGATAGGAATATGTTTTATAATGTATCTGATTTCTTTATACCGCAGCGAGTAGGATATGTTACCAACTTTATACAGATTTGTTCTGTGATGTTTAGATTTTTCTCTTGCTATAGATTAACAATGTCTCCTTTGAAATTTCTTTAAAGATATCATCATTAGCAGCCTTTATCCGTCCACTGCTGGACATAATCCGTTACAATGAACCAAGGCCGATACTAAAGATATAGCTTCTTTGTATTCCTCTGGTGTCAGATATGTTTACAAATATTTCTGGTTTTAAACCTCATTGGTATTTGTATATTTAAATGGACTTCCTTTTTAAGAAAGGATTTCTAGCGTTATATCCATTTTAATCTTATATTCATAACCAATTGTCATGTGATAGTATCATTTTGGGATTCAAACCTGGTACCATCTTATTTTTACAATAACAAAGTAGCATATTTTGATATTATATGATACTTTGGGTTAAATACCCTTTCTCCCATCTCATTAATGACAAGATTTGTAAAGTTTGAATGCCTGTATAGTCTTTTTAATGATTTCTCTTTTTGATTGGGATATTATGTGGTAATCCTCTTTCTTGCTGTTATATTAAAAACGAAGACCTGTATCACATATTCTATTGTTGTTTACAGTCTCTTACATATAGAGACATCTTGGACTATATACTAAGTTGTTCAAAGTTAAACAAGGATATCTTGTTAGAGAAATATTAGGACGGAAACAATTTTGTGTTGTGATTTTATAAATAAAAGGTTTTAATCCTTTAACTGGTGTTGAATCTTAGCATTTTCATGTTTCCTCGGAGGGTTTCTGGGATTTTCAATGACGTCCCATTGTATGAAACAATTTTTCAAAGAAATTGTTTATAAATGATCCGATATAATGTAATGATAACTGTTAAGTGAGAAGTTATTTGTATTTATTAGAGTAACTTTTCTAAGGACCACATAAGCCATTGCAATTACATCTAGCCCTTGAGATAAAATGACAATTGTTTATTTTCCTACACTCCTAGAGGCTACTGCCTGATAAATGCATTGAAGCAATATATTTTGACCTCTTCCATTATTCTTCCTGTCTTATTTTGTGGTTATTCTATGTTGGTAGCTTCTTCAGTATTGAAACAATAGTTTTTTACTACGACTTTTATTGTTCTACTACAGTTAGAGCTGCATTGTGTACTTAAATAACAAAGTTGGTAAAAATTCTTCATTCAATTAAGAATATTTACACTCTTATTAATTGTCAATAAACTTGCCACTGATACTTTCTTGTGTTTACGCGAATGATACTACACACGGTTTAATAAGAGACTTTACGATTTTATCCGTTTAATTTGGTTTACAATTTTCATGATCATGATAAAATCCGTCTTTTATCAAATATATTATTTTCGTCAGTTTGGTTTTGTTTTCTTCCGACGATATATTGGTTTTTGATATTTGCTTTTTCGATGATGCATTTAAAATTGTTTATTACCTCCAAAATAATCAACGGCGGGAAATAATCAAGTTAAAGATAGATTTGGCTCTGGTTATGACATAATACTTGATTGTTATTGTAAGTTTAACCTTTTTTAGTTTTCTCCTTCCCGTTGCAAATGGTTGAGTTTAGGCTGCAGGAAGATTACATTTTTCTTTAATTTATCAATGTAACAAATAACCTTTGCCATAATACAAGGCATTTTTGTTCTGCTTTGGAATGTATCAAAGATTTCTAAATCGTAGTCTGCATACGAATTCGTGTGTGTGTTATTTTTCTAGCAACAAATTACTTTTTTGTCCAAAGCTGTGAAAGTGTATTTTGTTTGCCTAATACAAATAAATGCTTTGAGGTGTAATTTGTTTTATTTTGAACTGTCCAAATTAACATAATTATCCTCTGTAATAGAACCTCACCAAGGTTATTGACCCCATTTAATTTAAGGGAACTATAGTACCCACCAACCCGCATTGGACCAGCGTGGCGGGATACGGTCCAAAAACCTCCTAATGGAGAAGGCGTACGGTAGCGAAGGCCTATGTCCAACAGTGGACTGGTGATGATGAGAACGTTTTGTAAACGATTGATAAGTTTTTTATCTGAATTGTATGATATTAATGATGTGGATGACACTATAAAGTGAATGAAAATGTTATTGTCACCCATATTGTTTCGACGACCCGGTAGCTGCTTATAATTACTTCCAATATAAATGTAATGGCAATAAATAGAATGGATTTTAGACTTTTTGAACGTGATGTAACGATTTTAGAGTTTCACTTCGCGAACGAATCGAATACTTAAAAATAAAAAATTATAAAATTTCGAAAAAAGCGCGCGTAAAATTTTCGACAGGTTTCGACGTGTCGGCCATGGTTAAATTGAACATAGCCGAGCCGATATTGATTAATTGAATGCATTTTGTCACAAAGTCCATTCTAAAATATTTGTTTTGTTTTTAGGTTAGTTTTATGTTATTATTCGAATTTAAAAGACAAAGTGGCATAAAAACATGAGTAAATCACACTTCAGCGAAGTTTGGACTTATTTTTACAATATGTGATGCTGAATGCAAACCTTACATAGTACAACTATGACATTGTACAAGGCTGATTAATTTTAGATTTAATAAGACCTCTGAAGTTCTTTTTTTATAAATGAGACCAATTTAGAATGTACAAGTCATCATCATCATCATCAACAGCCTTGATAGTCCACTGCTGGACATAGGCCTCCCTAATACACCTATCCATTAGGGGTTTTGGACCGTATCCCACCACGCTGGTCCAATGCAGGTTGGTGGGTGGACTGCCTTTACATGCCCATCCGACGCATGGATCATCTTACTTTTCAGACAATTGGGTGATCGGCCCATATTGTCCTAACCAACTAGGAAACAACAACGAAATTTGTTGAGTCCCCGCAGGATTCGAACCACGACCTCCGGTTTCTAAAGCAAACGCTAATACCACTAGGCTACGGAGGCAGTCATCAGAATCAGTCAGAATGTACAAGTATGATTTGATAAAAATATCTAAGTGCTATCTATGGCTTTATTATTTGCATGTAATAATTTCCTTTTTGAATATTAAATCAGTCGCTAAATATTCGCATATTATTTGCGAATGCAAATATTGAAAAATATGCGAATGCGTATAATTGTTACAAAACAAAGTCGCCCTATAAGATTTAAGCATACATAGGGAATGTATGCTTAAATCTTTCAGACTACGCAACGGACTACCATGCGTTTTTTAATAGACAGAGTGATTGAAGTGTATATTAAGCAGGTTTAAAACATGCTTAATATTGTAGGTATATTTTCTATCAGCTTAGCTCCCGTGCCCAGCATAGGGGCGGGTCGCTAATTTAATAATTGTAAATTGCTACAAGTGACCAAAACCGTAATACGGTATTATAATGTTTAATATTTACGTAAGCAAGAGAGTATTTAATCTAATTAAAGACAAATTTTAATTTTATTACTATATTTTTACAATTAAACATAAATATTCAATATTCAACTGCACTTTTCTTCAAATTACTTATTCGAAACTAAACGAAACCATAGACAAAACTAGCCATGTCGTATCCTTATTCTGCCCGTGTACGTTTCATCTTCCAAGCGTTCATAGATCAGTTCCGGTGTGACGGGCCGTTTGTTTAATTCCAACTCCTTTTCTAGCTTCATCCTCTCCTTCTCGCTGCATTTAGAAAATGCTGTTAAACTTGTGTCTACCCAGGCTTCGTAGTAAGGTTTAGTGTCGCTGGTGAGGCAAGAGGGCGCCCATTTGATGACCTCAGTTGGCAGAGATTCTTTAATCGTACATTTGATGGGTGAAGGAGACCTATTTGACTTTCTGCGACGTTTACGCTTTGCTACTTTGCTTCTGCCACTTTTGGAGTCATCTATCGGTCTGGATTTATTGTTAGTTGCTTTTGTTTGTTTAAGAGATACAATTTGGTCTTTGAAAGTCACCGTTTTTTGACATTTGCTTGCTGTATTCTGTACCTTGAAATTAGTACTAGTTTCCGAAGGAATCCTTGTATTTGATGTGTCTTCTGGTGGTATGCAAGGAATTGTTATTACCTCCTTGAGCCTCACACGGCTTTCAATATTACCATTGATTGTGTTGCCTGTATCGCTCTCTGAAAAAACAATTACAGTTTTTTTAGAAGAAAATATAGTGTTAAAGAAGTCCTAAACTAATATAGAATTAAATAAATAAATCATCATCATCAGCTTGTAATAGTCCACTGCTGGTCATAAGCCTCCTAATGTGTAATTAGGGATATTGGATATATCCATTAGGGTTTTAATAATTAAATATACTGTTTATACTAACCGCTTTTGCTCTCAAAATTAGTTGACAATTGTTCTTTTGCATATTTATTTTGAGTACTTTTCGGATCACTGCAGACTTTGGATTTAGTTCTGTTAATAAAATCCGAGCATTGCTGAAAGTTATTTAAATCGTTCTTTTTGACATTGAAGCCATTTTTATGGGCAACACTGGCCTGCTTAATAACTTTAAAATTAGCTTCGACGGCTTTGTTTATTTTTGTACCGTCATATTTTATTTGTTTTTCCCCTTTCTCAAATCACCTCGGTCGTATAAAAAACTTTTAGTTGAGTTTACAGTCTCCATCGTATTAAACTTATAATATTTTGCAGTTACTTTTATAGGATTTTCTTTGATGGTCATTCCTATTTTTTATGCCTTTCAAATGTATTAGCTTGAACTTTGTTTATTTTATTTTCCATAAGCACTTTTAATTTTGAATCGTTTGCACTTGAAATTTTTAAACAATTTTATGTATTTGACAGTTTTTATGACATTTAAGACCATCGTGAGTGATAGCAGAAATTAAAAAGTATTTTAAAACGAATTATTTAGTATTTTTTGAAGATATAGAGAGTTATAGGTCATTTAATCAATACTTTTTAATAAATTACGTGAGTTTAGCCGTTTGTAGTATATATTTAAGGAAAAATTATATATAATTGGCCCAAAATATATTACTTTTAATATTAATCTGTCAGAAAGAGACGAAAGTCTCTCTGTTGAATTTCTCTCTCGCCCTGCTTTAAGTTCGCGGATCGCAAAAAATTTGCGTTTGGAGGAATTAAAAAGTTTATATTGTCGACAGCTGTCAACATTCAGAAGTACTTAAATGGCGATTGTCAAAATTCCGGTCAATTATACCTATATCACATAATTGCAATATGTAAAACAAGCGTATAATAATGGAAACCGATTCAAAAAACGATAAAATCAAAACGAAACGACCCAATTTCAACAAAAAGGATAAGGACCAATACAGCCAGAGAAAGCTGTTGTTAAAAAGGCGCGGTCTATACGTAGAAAGTTTTCCAAAAGAATGCGGATACGATGGTAAGTCTTTCACCAGAATATACAATAAATAAATATCTAGGGGACTAAAACACAACACCATTTAGTACCAAACTAAGCAAAGCTTGTACTAAGGCAACTAGATGACTGATAAATACAAAAACCTAAACAAAAAACCTTTTCTTGGGAAATTAATACACAAAACGTAGACTACAGGTATCATTTCTCACAACATTTTTCCCGTGGTTCCTCTGGCGACATGCTCATGGTCTCTAACCACTATGTCAAACTTTTGGCAAAAAGTACCGCCGCCTAGTTCCACGAGCTGTAGACGGTAGCTTCCCGCGAATTCTATGTTAGATGAAGCTTACCAAAGACTTGAGTCTGGATGCATAACATCTTTGCTAAAAAAAAAAACTACGACAAGCGGGTCTTCAAGATCATAAAGACCAAAGTTTAGGAAAGTATATATATAAAATAAATGTAAAGAAATTTAATATCAAACGCTAACAGCGGCAGAATCGAACGCAAGCGTGCAACGCATATTTTTTCAAAATAATTTTCTATTTAAATATAATTTTTTGTGCAAAATAACATACTATATATCATTTACGGATGCTACTTTTTTGCAGAAGACATTTTTAAGGCATCCTCTTCGAAATCCAGCCAACGCGGCACACCTTCGACAATTCAAACGAGTTCCGTCTTTGGCAACCACAAAAGCTTCACCCCAGAGTTGTCAAAACTAAGAGGAGGTTCAAGAAGAGTAAAATGTTAAATAAGGGCGTTACAAACTTAACAGAGCAGAGCACAGTTGACCAGACAAAGGGAAAGAGAAGGAACAGACAGAAGAAGGCAATAAAGAATACGACAGAAGATATAGTTTACGTAATGCAGTCCAGAATAAATATGCGAGCAGATATGACCCCCGAATCCTATATAAGCAGAAGTTTAAACTCTAACCTTTCAAATGTAAGCTTTGAACGAGAGGACAGTAACGCCGACAGTACTACTACCGAAAGTTATGAAAGCCATCTCGATAAAATTGCAGCGGAAGTGCTGCAAGGCTGGATCACTAGAAAGGAGAAGAACGCCAAGCTCACGAAAAATCTGGACAATTTTAACATTGTTGATCATACAGACAGGAACGAGTATAATCTTCCAGAACATTTGGCATTAACAGGGTGTTGCAAAGAAGACGACCTACGGGACTTGCCCTCCTGCTCTAACGAGAAACGAGCAGCAATGCACCAGATTCCGTTGCAAAGAAACTGACTTTTGACATATCCGAAGATTCTGATATATATAAACTGCATTATAACACCCCCCGAAAGTTTAGCATCATTGAGACTTCACCATCCGTGAAAAAGAAATGTCGTGTCGCCAGGAAAACGAGTAAAGCGCCAAACGCGAACATTATAACGATAACTATAAGGATTCGAAGAGAAATACTAAAAAGGAATTCGTGGATCTAATTAAGCGCGAGTTGAGAAAGAGCAAGTGCACTTTAGATAAGCCCCGTAGCATGTTTGAAGCTTTGAAATCATCGGTTAGAAACAAACAGCAATCCAAAAGATATTGCCGTAAAACAGACCGTGAATTTTTAACTACTAAACTCCTTCGCTCTTCTAAAGTGGCCAACAGATTGAAATCACTAAGCATCGTCTCTCCGATTCATGATACACAGGAAACTATTGTGCGACGAAAACGAAACAGACATTAAATATTTTTAAAGGCATCAAAAGTGACTGTGTGAAAACTTTAGGCATTAATAGAAAAAGAAGTATTTTTCAAATTAAAATAAAATGCTATGAAAAAATATAAAAAGAAATCGGGAAACTAATAGAACATAGATTATCTGTTTAAAACTTCAGATAAACTAACCCATTTTAAACACATTTTTTGCAATATTCGTTCAGTACGTTTAATCAGTGACTTAAAAGGCAAGAGCGAAGAGTAATATTAAAAAGATTCTTTTTATAATAGCCGAACTGTAAATCACTCAGCCAATCAGAACGCTCCATGTGAGACGCTGTGACGTTTCTATGAGTTACTGCTCATTGTTATCATATCATAAATAGGAGTATCTGTACGTATCATTAAAAGAACCGTTTTTAATTAACATATATCATTTTTAATTTTGTCAATCTTTCATTATTGTTTGTTCTGGCTAGTCTCTGGAACAGCAATCTGTAACAGCTGGTCTTATTTTGAGTAATAAGACCAGCTATTCCAGATAATTGGGGATAAACTGCGCTACTTTTTTTTAGACAAAAAAACAACTTTTGTAATAAATTACTATGTGGACGAGGTCGCGGGTAACGGCTAGTATTTTTTATTGTACCTTGCTGAACGTGGGGTTAGTTTCACTGATAATAATAAGCGATTTGAGAATTCCATAAAGTAGAGTATAGATCTATCTGTAATAATATATATATATATATATATGTAATAATATATTTATATATTATTACTAGTATATTATATATACATTAATATATACATATATATATATATATAGATAATAGTGATGATAATATGTAAAACAACAGAATTAAAGCATCCATATTATAGAACAGCAGAAACCAACCTTAACAAAGGCCTTTTCTTACATTTAAGCAATAGTGAAATGAAAAACTGTCCATTAACGATGTGTTGTTCATTGATCTGATGAAATATGGTTTAGTCAAATGCAAACTATCAATAAATATAATATTAGGTAGGTATTAAAAATATCAATTCTATTTATTTTATACTTTTTACGAAAGCAGAGCACAAACTATTATACTCAATATTTTTTTTAGTGTTGTTATTTAATTGCCGGTTTGTAACAAATTAAATCTGTAACTCTATATAGGTAATAATTAACCCAACATTACATACATTTACTAGCAACATCATGTTATAGTTGTCTTATTGATGTCAATGTCATAATCGGAAGTGTTTATTTTTCACTATGTTTTAGGCGGGATTTTCAATGTACATAAATATTTCAATGTTTAAAGAATATAATGTATTTACGATTGGGATTCCCCCCCCAAAAGTGAGGGGCAGCGGGGATAAGGTGGGCCCCGGACCAAGATGGGCGGCCGGTTTTCCCACTAAAACCAAGGTTGTTCCTTTCGTCGCTGTAAAGCCCGGGGGCGGGCATGATCCCGGCCTTGGCGACCCCGGGGACGGTCCCCTCCGGGTTTTCCTCTCCGGGTGTGTTGGGACACCCGGAACGTCCTTTTAGGCGCCGTGCCCGGAACAACAGCACGGCGCTTCCCTTCTTGAGCCCTTCTCTGGGCGGGGGCACCCCTTTGCCCGGCCGCCCAGGGGGCCCCAGGTCAGGGGAAGGTTGCGCGCGTACGGCCACTCCGGCGCCTCCTTCCTGGGATAGCCAGGGGTCACGGCCTCCCTGTCCCTTTCCGCGGCCTCCTTCCAGGCCATCCCGTCCCCGCAGAAAAGCAAGGACGGCGCCCGGCCTTTCGCTTCCCCATCCCCGCACTACGGCAGGAAGCGAAAAGGTCGTGCCCCAACACTACCCAGCTCTCCGGCGTTGCTCGACCCAGGCTGGGCACTCTTCCAGCCGCGTGTTGGGCCGTCTCTTCGGCAACGCCACAGTGGTGGCATTCCTCTGTAGGTTCCTTACCGGGCCAGCCGGGTCCCTCCCGGCGCCGTGTCCGAGGAGAGTCTTTCCGCGCGGAATGAGGGAGCCATGTCCCTTTCTAGCCACCACTTAAGAACGGGGCGGGGGCTTAAGTTTGGACGGCCGGCCTGGGGGTGCTCCAGCGCAGCTCCCCTCCTGTTTGAAGGCGGAAAGTCTCTGCGCCCCTTATCTCTTCCGGGGGCTGGCCCAAGCCCCCGGAGACCTCCCCTCGCGCCCAGAAAACAGTAACGCGAGGATTTCTGGTCAGGTCCCAGGGGAGGCCAGCCAAAAGGCAGCCCGCCTCGCCGGAGGATGGTCCGTAGCCCTGCAGCCCCGGATTGCCAACACCCCTCTGAGTTCTCTTCCAGCACCGCCTTTCTCCTTTTGGAGGGTGTCGGCCCCACGGGTGCCCTGGCAAGGACCATGGACCTGAGACCCGGGCGTACAGGCGGCGGCAGGGCTGCTGGGTCCTCCGGTGTTGGGGAGCAGTCTGGGGCGCCGGCTCCGCCACTCCGGGCCGGGCCCAAAATGGGGCGCAAAAATTCCATCGGCGGTCTAGGACTGGCCGGAATCCCGTCCGGCTTGACGTCGACGCGGACGCCGCAAAAAACAATTATGGGGCGTCCCGGTGGCGGTTCCGAGGCCCGTGAAAGTAAAAGGGCCTCCCGGATTTTCCAACGCCACCTTAGTCCTAGGCCGGATGCGCCCAATCACCGAGCCGACCCCGGCAGTGGCAGAATCGCAGCCCTGCGAAAATTGGTGCCACGGGGCGGTGACGAGGGTGTCGTCCCGTAACAAGTGACGTCGGCACCCCTCGGTGTGGCCCCAGAGCGCCCAATCGAACCAACGTTCCGGCGGTCCCAACACCGACCCTGTGGAACTCCACACGACCACCTGTGGTCCGGGCCCATCCGGCCGGGAACTCCGACACGTCGATCGAAGGGCCCCGATCACCCTTTGGGGGTGGGAGGCACCCTGGTACCGGGCGCCTTCCTTTATGCAGGCCGGGGGGGTGTTGAATGCGTTGGGTGTCGGGGCCCGCCAAAACACCTTTACCCGGGACACCGCATCCTGCGTCGGGACCTGACCCGCAGCACCGCGGGAACCGACCGGCCCTTGCGGAAACCATACCCTTTCCGCCAGTTTGGACCGACCGGTGTTCGGGTGCTGGGACGATGCGGGCCGCCACGATTCTCTCCAAAGGTTTTCCCATTTCGTCCAAGGCCGATCGGCCTGTAGGCGGAGGGAGGTCCGCAGGAGCCCCTCCTTTTGGATGAGGACGAGTCCGGCTTTCCACCTCTGGGGTATTAAGGTTTTGGGCCAGACGGGCGAAAACATCGCCCTCACTTGGGCTCCGGGGCGTCCCCCTGGGGCCCGGCGCGCGTCCCGGAATGCCATCGGACCCGGGCGGTGGTTTGCCCCTCATTTTAGAAGGCTGCCCGAACTCTCCCGGGTGGCTTCTGGCGCCTTCCGGGACTGGGCCGCCATCCTGCCATTTGGGACCATCGAAGGTGCCGGTGCCCCTCTCGCCGTGGGAATAAAGTTCGGCGAAACCAACTTCGGCGCCAGACTCCTCGGTGAGTGGGGGCCCAGGACCCATTTCATTCACACCATTTTAGAGGGCCGCCCCCGGTTCCCGTCTAGCGCCGCCAACCAATCCTCTCAGCCGCGGCGATCCCTCGGCTATTCCCGGAGCCATCCCTTTTGCCGCTGAAAGGGCGAGCAATTCCCCAAGGCCGGGTCCCCGCCCTCGTCCCGGACCGGGTGTAAACCTGCCAATCACCTCTGGCATCGCGGCGGTTTCCGGGATTCCACCAACGCCGGGTTTGGGAGGAGAGTTTGTGGGACATCGACGCGCCAACCGGGTTGGTTCCCGGACCATTGTGCCCCCCTCTCACGAAATATTAAGCCAGAAACCCACGGCCTTTTGGCCTCCTTCAGCAGCTCCGGTCCAGGCCTTGGGGCCCCAGCCATCGTCCTCGGGTCCGGCCCAGGGCCGTATGGGTGCCTGGGGGGCGGGACCCAATCGGATGTAAGATGATCCGACAGGGTCCTCGCCCGTCAACACCTTTCCAGCCCTGTATTCGGCGAGCCAGGGCGGGGCCTGGCGAAAGCCATCAATTATCGACCCGCCCTGGGCTCGAAAAAAACGTGTTTACCGAACCCCTGGTTCAAGATTGGCCCGACCCGGGGAGCCACCCTTCCGGTCCTTCCCCCGCGCGTCTGCCGCAGGGAATTTGCCGGTGATTTGGCATTGGGATCCCCCCGCGACCAGCACAAGGGAAGGGTCCGTAAGAACGGATCAAAGTGGACCCCAGTCCGGTCTATTAGCCCTCGAAGTCGGCGGGGTCTGTTGGGAGTACGCTGAAACGGCAATATTTCCCAACAGGCGCCAAACGAAGCCTGGACCCCTTTCCACATCCCTCGGTTGAGGGGACCCCGCAGTCCCACAGACCACTGCCCGCAGTGCCGGACGGGTCCCCGGCCCGGGTGCCAAGGGGGGAATGAAAGGTTCCGACACTGGCCATTTGAATCGACCACCGGCCGTTTGAAACAACAGACCTGAAACCGCGCAGGGTTCGGTTTTCTTGCAGGATGTCCGTGGCCATCTTTATTGGATGGCTTTGGTCCCCTCCAGCCAAGCCTGGGCCGGGCACCGGCTTCCAAGCCCGGGCCTCCCCTGTTCCCGCCGCCTCCCTTCGGGTTTGGTGGGCCGGGCCGCACCCCCAACTTTGGGCCAGCCGGTTTGTTGGCCGCGGCGCACAAGGGATGCAGTGCGGCGCGGCCTGCCTTTCTTGCCTTGTGGGCCCAGCCCACAGCGGTAACAGGCACCGCGGTCGACGCCCGATGACACTGCCCGCCGTGCCCCCTATTTCCGAGCCGGGCAGCCGCATCGGACGCCCGCCGCAAGCAGTTTTGACCTACCGAGCACCACCCGATTTTAGGAGGCGCCCCCCGATTAATTTTGGGGCTGCAAAGGGCGTTTCACCACGCCCACCAGACCGGGACCGGTCCCGGCGGATTTTCCTGACCTTTACGGAGGTGACCGGGCCTTCCTTTTTGCGCCACCGCCTCAGCCACCTCCGTCTTTATTAGGAATCATCCAGGCCGGAATGCGAAAGACCCGCGCATTTTAACCCTTCTGGGCCAACCAGTTGGCGAAGCTTTCCAATTGGTTGGCCTTCCTCTCCGCTGGCGGCCCGGCCTGGGGGATCCGGCCTTGCCGGGCATGGCGGAAACGGGCCATCGATGCCGATATCCTCCGTTTTTGCTTTTTGGCATCTTGGGGGATTGGCATCTGACCCTTTCTCAGCTGCGCCCGGCTGCAGCGTCACTACAGCCGACGAGCTAGGGCCTTAAGTTTCCCACCCTCCCCCGGTCACTTTGGACCAGCGCCTGGTTTGGCAGGGGCGGCCGGAAGGTCCACCCACGGGACTGCCCTGGTGCCGCCGTTGCTGCCTTTGCGTGGCGCTGGTCGAACCCTTTGGTTGGCGGGGCCCTTCTTCCCTTTTTGGCCTTCTTTTTGGGAAGACTTTGCAGGGTGCCCATCCTTCTGGCCCCGTCCTTTTGCCGCTGGGTTTGGCGCGCCGTTGGGGGGCGGGCAAAGGGACAGCGGGGCGGCAGCTCCCTCACCACTGCCGCAGGAAACGTTTGGGCCCAACCCCTTTTTTCGGCGGCCAGTGGTGGACGAAGCCGCTTCTCCGGCGGGGGTTCCGCTATTCATCGCGGTGGGCCTGCCACGGTTTTTAGCTCCGATGGCGCCCCAGGTTTGTTCCAAACTTAGGCAATCCTAACGTGGAACGTCCCAGCGGCTTTCAACTGCCTTTTCTCCTTTCCAGCGGTCTGGAGGCGTCCTTACCTTCCTTCTTCGAGGGTCTCCACCCGAGCTTAATTAAACCCTTTTGCCGCCCCGATACTTCGGATCTCCGGCCGACGGGGTGGGAGCGGCTCATCACGTCCCCCTGTTTAACGGCGGGGGATTTTTTAGGGCAGGACGTAACGGCCCCTTTCAGGTTGCCTGATTTTGTGGCAACCCTGAGAGATTGATCCTGGGAATTTTCGAAGCGCCATCTCCCTTGCATCCTCCCCTTTAAGGCATCCCTCCTCCCGGCCTCAGCTCCCTACAGGCGGCTTTACCATTTCTTCAGGCGTGCGGTCCTTTTCCGCACGCCTTCGCCTTTTGGGCCTTTCGTTTTGGAGGACCAGATCGGGGTAAGGGTCCTGCTGGTTGCCCTATTCGGACCGGATCTCGCAGTTTCGCGGTTGGGCGTTTGAAAACGCCCGTTCATTTTCATCAGGGGCGACCCAAGGTCCTCCCTTTCTTCCGCCGCCCCACCTTTTTGCGCCGGCTGATCCTCCCTGCTGGGAAGCTCACTTTGAGTCCCAGCCAATTCCTCTCGATGCGCTTTCTTTGAATTTGAGGAAAACCCGGCCTTACGGGACCCGGCCCTCACCGGTCCGCCGCCTCTTTCCACTGATCCTTCCGAAAAGTTTTGGTTGTCTTTCCCCAATGTCTCGTTTTGTCGATCCCTTTTGTTTTTGGGTTTTGTTTTTGGATTTTTCCTTTCCAAATCCAGTGTTAGGAAGGAAGTCCACCGGGCCGGGACCAGTAGCACCGGTAACCCCGGCCGCCTGGGGGCGGGAGGTTCCCAGGTGGGGCCGCAAGGCTGGTGGTCCTTCCCAACCGTCGCAACACCCGACGCCACGACCACAACGCCGAGATCAAGGGGTTTTAGAGGGCCCTTCGCGGGTCCGGGCCAATTGGGCAGGGGACCCTTAAAGACTCGCGAGGCGGGACGTGATCCACGACACCCCGGCCGAGATCGCCCGGTGTTGGCAAAGCCGGAGTAAACACCGAACAATACACCGTCCCTCTCGGGATTTATTCAAATCTCGCTCTTTGCCCCGCCCAATCCCCCCCAAACCCATTTCATACCTTTGCTCTTTCATACCTTTGTTCTTTATTTTCACGTTTCCAGCGACTCCCCTGACGCACCTGGAAGGTGAACCGGCCTGCACCCGGTGTTCCCTTAACAAAGGGGACGGAGAAGGGTCTGGGAAGCCCCCCAACAGGGCTCACCTCTGGGAGCCATCTGCCCCTCCCCATCTCCCCCTTTAACGGACAGAGAACCCAGCACCCCTGCCGTTTCTGTCCCGCGCCGGGCCGAAGCCGGTAAACCCCATATCTGGGGGCGTTCCCCATCCGGAACCTTGGGACGCGCCGGATGGGGAGATCTGACCTCCCACCGGGTTTTTAATATTGCACCGGCTCAACGGTTGGTTTCATATAAATTAAACGTTTGAGAATTCATAAAGTAAGAGTTAGATCTATCTGTTAATATATGATATATATTAATAAAAAAATTCAACCGCTTTAATTTCTATGCACTATGAATAAATATAATAAAATATAAATATATTAAATTTGGTGGTATTAAATTATCAATTCCTTTAATTTTTTTTTTTACGGAAACCAGGACAAATCCATTATACTCAAATTTTTTTTGGTGTTTTAATTTAATTGCGGTTTTAACAAATTTAATCTGAAATCTGTAAATTAATAATTTAACACAACATTACTTACATTAATTTGGCAACATCATGTTATAGTTGTCTTATTGATGTCAATGTCATAATCGGAAGTGTTTATTTTTCACTGTTTTAGGCGGGATTTTCAATGTACATAAATATTTCAATGTTTAAAGAATATAATGTATTTACGATTGGCTTGAAATCAAGTTAGAATTTACCATACTACTCATAGGTATGTTACAGATAAAACCACACCTTGATCAAATTAATTTATACGTATACGATTTTTGGTTATTTGATAAATCATAATACTTATTTAAAATCCTCAGTTTATACATAAACGTTTGATAAAACTTACAAAAATTTCCTTAATACTCGATGCTGATTATCTTATTAGAGATTTTTCTTTTTAATTATATTTTTAAAAGCAATAATTCATAACAACATATTTAAAGCATACCTAATTTGTTTTTTATATATTTATGTGTGCGATACCCAATAAAATTTTAAATATTTCCAGCACTTCAAAAATGGATAAGAAAAAGAAGATTAACATACCTCTCACCCAAAGATCTAGAGAAAGCCATTGAAAATATTGCTGATTTATCCGATTCATCCGACTTCGAATCCGATGATGATTCTTGCTCAAATATAAAATTGAAACGCCAAGACAGTATTGAAGAGCAGCTCAAGCAAATATTTGGCTCGGAAGAAATCTCTAATGCTAGCAAAATTAATAATGAGCCTATATATTTAACTACAAATTCTTTGCTAAATGTTTTAAGTCAGTCACAAAATGCAGGCAAAAATAGTAGCTGACAGATATCTTTGCATTAATGGTTATATGAATCAAATTACAAAAGAAACAACATCAAAACATGTAGTGAGAAATTATTTAAAAAAACCCCCTAAATGATAAGGTTCATAAGTTAAGAGTGTAATTTTAATATTACCACCCTAATATTACAAGTACTTACCTAACATATTTATATTAATATGTTTTAATAGGAATAAATGAAAATAATTTTTTCTAGTATAATAACTTGTCTTTATATAATACATAGAAAGTTCTTAAGCCTATGTGTGTAAGCCCAAAAGATATTTATTTTCATATTTATAGGACTTTAGTATGGCAATGAGAACAATAGTTTTTAGAAGTTACATTCTACAATTAATTTATTAATAAATAATCTTTAAAAAACAACTTTTTTTTTCGTTATCTTTGTATTTAGGATAGAGAACTTGCCCATAGCATATGGCATAATCTTTTTATTACTGTTACAATATCTGTTGTATGTACTGTCCGAAATAAAAACCAACATTTTTAATGTTATTTAACATCATCATCAGCCTGTGTCAGTCCACTGCTGGACATAGGCCACCTCTAATGCTTCCACCACTTCCGATCTTCGGCTATTCTCATCCAGCCCACACTGGCCACTTTGTGAATATCGTCACTATCTTGCTGCAGGGCGTCCTACTCTACGTTTGGCGTGCGTCGCCAGAACTTTTCGGCTCATGCGGAACCTGACAATTGGCATAGTAGTTAGTGAACGTCACTGTTATTCCAAAGGGTGTTGGTTCGATTCCCACCTTGAGAACAACATTGTGAGAGGACTATAGTGTTTTCCTCGTGTCCGGGGATTTTATATAATATGTATTTATTTTAATAAGTCTAAGTATGTATTTAGGAACTGCCTCCCTAGCGTAATTGGAAGGGCGTGTGCTTTAGAAATCGGTTGGAATCCTGCGGGGACTTAACAAAATTTTCATTGTTGTTTCCTAGATGGTTGGGACAATTTGGGCCGTTCATCCAATGTCTGAAAAGTAAGATGATCCATGCGTCGGATGGGCATGTAAAAGTCAGTCCACCCCAACCGACTGGACAAGCTGGTGGATACGTTCCAAACCCTAATGGATCGGGTAAAGTAGGTCCATCCACGAACCTGCATTGGTACAGAGTGGTGGATACGGTCCTCCTTATGGGAAAGGCGTGCATTAGGGAGGCCTATGTCCTGCAGTGGACTAAAACAGACTGATGATGATGAAGAGGTTTATGTAATAAATATATATAACTAACGCTCCGTAAAGTAGTGGATTTGATATGAATAATAATTGCGTAGAAATAATTAATGAAAGTTTTTGAAATGCAAACATTTTTTAATCTGTGCAACTTTTATTAGCAGGTTAATATATCGCTGCTAATATAGCACAGATTCTACCAAAGTCTAAAAAATCTATAATCTGTAAGAAAAATTCTAGTTAATAAATATGAACACCTTTTGTAACAGCTTATAAGGCGTTGCTTTAAAACGCAAGAAACTCACGTAATAAATCAACGGTTACACAATAAAGTCTATGGAGGAAGAAAAATGAAAGGAAAAAGAAGGGCAGGCGAAAGGAACGTTATAGTAAGAAAGGAAGGAAGATTATTGCGTAACCGATTTGCGGCTGTGTTAGGCGCAAATTGGTAACGCAATAAGATAATAGACATGCGCGCGAACACTCTTATTTAAATGTTTATATACGTGATTGAAGTATCTATCTAACATAATTATATTAATATGATTTAACGGATGCGGAAACGGAAGTGTAAATAATGTAAAAAAAAACAGTTTTCAAATATAATTCTTTATTAAGTATCAAATACATCAAATATAGATTAGAAATAAATATATAAGAAATCTACTATAGAAAACAATATTGCAACTTTGCAACTGATCTTTTAGTAATATTCAAAATTTAGCAGTGACAAGTTATATTTTATAGAAAGTCATTTGGCCGCTTTTACACCTAACGATCTGTTCCGGTGTTCGTCGTATATAAGACCAGCTCCGCTAAATAATTGTTCACTGGCGACGCTGCTGGGGTACTGACAAATATTGGCATACTAATGGTAAACTGCCTCCGTAGCCATTTTGTTGAACATAAAGTTTAAATAAATAAATAAACTGCCTCCGTAGCTTAGTGGTATGGGTGTGTGCTTTAGAAACCGGAGGTCGCTGGTTCGAATCCTGCGGGACTCAACAAATTTTCATTGTTTTTCCTAGTTGGTTAGGGCAATTTGGGCCGTTCACCCAATTGTCCGAAAAGTAAGATGATCCATGCGTCGGATGGGCATGTAAAAAGTCGGTCCACCCACCAACCCGCATTGGAACAGCGTGGTGGGATACGTTCCAAACCCCCTAATGGATCGGGGTGTATTAGCGGAGGCCTATGTCCAGCAGTGGACTAACATAGGCTGATGATGATGATGAATGGTAAAAGATTTCGGTATTTATGTGAATTTAATTTCCACCACACAAGAGGCTGTTCATTTAAAGGTCTAAGAATCTCTTTTCTATTTGGACTCCTGGAAACTGTATCTCCAAAAGGAGATGGTCTCTCTCGTTAGTTGTATTCTAGATTGCTTGGTCTTCGTATATACTTAACATGGATTCTAACATTTGAAATGATGAATTCATCATTGAAGATGACGTCGGCTGGACTTCATCCTCAATTCGAGTTCGGCGCTTTTTCGGTTAAAAGTCAAAACACATCCGAAACTCTCAGCCGTTGGTTGTAAACTTCCGTTTAAATCTCCGTTATAAAAGTTGCGGAAACAGAAACGGATGTTGAAAAGCGCGCGGAACTTCCGCACGTGCGGAAACGGAAACAGAGATCCGTTGCATCACTAATATATATACATACAAAAATTATTAAACCTATCAAAGTCAAAATCATTTATTCAATTTAGGCTCTACTGAGCACTTATGAATGTCAAAAATTATCCATTTACCACCGGTTCACAAACTCAGACCCGTCCAGAGAAGAACCGGCAAGAAACTATACGGTCTTTTTTTTAAGTTACCAGGGATTTGCAAGCGCAGAATATAAACTACTTCACACATCTTGGTCCTCAATATAATCTATAACAGAATAGTAGGCTTTTCTATAAGCGTTGTTTTGACAACTTTACGAAAGCTCGAATCATTCAGTTGCGTTTGGCAGGCAATTAATTTATTATACATTCTTATACTATTATTTAAGACTTTTGGTTCGGGTCAGTCTAAATCTGGGTAGCTCTAGGGCTCAATTCGATATCTGCGCGGCCTAATATCTTTTTATAATATATAAAATATGTAAAGCGAGGGAAAAGATAAAACTTCAGTTTTATTAAAAACATTACGTAAAAATTCCCGTGAACCCAGATTGTAGATTGCCCTAACAGCCTGTTTTTGTAGTATAAATATTGTGTTCAAAAAAATGTTCAAACCTGCTGCAGATATATATAACTTCATGTGCGAAAGCTCAAAAGATATTTATTTTTAATCTTTAGTTATAGGCTAGTTAATATATATGAAACACCATTTTGTAAGAACTTATAAGGCGTTGCTTTAAAACGCAAGAAACCTACGTAATAAATCAACTTGAACACTATAAGAACTGTGTATTGCGACATATTGTATCAGTTTTGTGCGTGATGCTTGTTCTAAAACAAAGTAATAATTAATCTATGAGTGACTGAATTCAATTTATTACTCATGTCAATGACGCGAACAAGTTAAACACCTGATATTTTTTTCTCGTGCCTAATGATGTAATAACTTAAACAAGTTTAAAGAAAACGCAGATATTACACACGATATGATTAAATACGGTCCCAAAAGAGAACGTTTATTTTTGGCGCTCTCTGTGTTTATTTTCGTTAATTTAAAGTTTTATTAGGTCTATAAATTAAAATAGTCGTAGTTTCTCCTGGTCATTATCCAGTTATTGGACGGTCGGCTTCTTAGTTCACCTACATCTCTAGTCTCTTCTTGAAACGACTGGCTCCAGACCTTTGAAGGGGGAATTGCATTTGGTATATTAATTGTCAGATATAACGACGACATTGTCGTCCCATGCCAAAGGTTGTATTCACAGACAGACAGGCGGACTTTTTGGATGCCAATTTGACGTGTGGATTATTATGGCTATTCAGGCATATAGGTGATTGCCTAACCAACAGTAAATAACGATGACGCAAAGATCCGCAGGATTCGAATCCGCAACTTCCAATTTTTGACCTGGTTATTAAAGTTGTAGTTAAGTGTACGGAAGGTTTATTTATAACTAGCTGTTACCAGCGTCTTCGTCCGCGTAATTAAATATACTGAATGTAGTAATATAAATGAAGTGTTATAATTGAACGTTTATATCATCAGACAAATTGACTTTTGCTTCGAAATTGACTTTGGCTTAAGCTTCGAAATTGATTTTGGCTTTAGCTTCGAAATTGACTTTGACTTTAGCTTCGAACAGTTTCTTGCTAATCTACAAAATTGCTTGAAAAAATCACTTATGAGTCGTTTTGTGTTTAACAATGACGAATTTCCATGTAAACTTTCATCCCTTATTTCAACCCTTTACACCACTTTTGTCGCAACATTTTATAGCCTATGTCTTTTCGTGGGATCTATTCAAAGGATGTACCAAATTTCATCGAAATCGGTTCAATGGTTTAGACGCCAAAGATGGACAGACAGACGGATTTTCGCTAATGATCAAATAAACGATAAATATAGATCTAGAATCACATCCATAAAAATAAAACAACGATCATCAGCTGAATCCTTTATTCAAATTGAAGCATGATAATTGTAATAATAAATTATACATTTTCGTGCATTTTAAGCATAAACCAAAAGCACCAGGAATTGTACAAAATAATGTTAATTTCTATAACAACAATAATATTTTTTCTCATTACATATTCGACCACGATATTAAATATAAATCATAATAAAACAAGCCTAATATGCGCGGCATTTTTGCTACATAAATACAACATTAACGATTACTGATAGAGTCTTCCTCCTTTTGTGACATTTGAATCTAGACAGCTAGAAGATTTCCTTAGCCACTGTCAAAATCACATTGCTTCAGCACAAAAGAGGTTTTATCCATAAACGCAACGGAATATCCTTCTTTTCTATATAGCATTATAAAATAATTGAAGAATGTTGCAATACTTTGGCCACCAGTATAAAACATCATCTTAACACGTCTTTAAAGTGGCCTTGAGATATGAATACTGCTATAAATTGACTAAACAATGAACTGCCCCCTGAATTTAAACAGTAAAAAACAAGCATTAGTATTCTCTATGCTAGAACTGCTCATCTGTAAGTAGTAAATACCTAAATATATGGTTAAGCCAAACTAGAGAAATTACTGAATTTACGCAAAGTCTAATGTCAAAAATTCAGCGCTCCTATTGGTTGAACGTGGCGTGGTGATTCAAAATGGCCGCGGTCCAATGGGAAAGCTTTCCCTTCTGGCGCCATTAGTGGTTGAGGTTAGATTTGTCCTCGTTCATATCCTCTAATCGGACTAAACAATAATCATCTGCATTGAATATCTGTTTGTTTATGATAATTCCACATTGCTTTTTATTTTGTCAAGACCAGCCATGAATACAGAGTAGCCATAATGGGTCATCAAATTAAAAGGTTATAAGTAATAATACATCCAAAAGAATTTATCATTTTTTAAAAAGTGTCAGAAATATTGTCGATTTTACTTTATATATGGTCTTGAAATTCTTAAAGTGATATTGAAACACTTTTCACCACTTACGACTAATAAAAAATGTTTCTAACAAAAGATATTCATAGTTATTTAGTTATCTATTAATAAATATTATAATAATATCACATGTTCGCTTCAGCGATTTCAGCTCTTTAAAGTTTCAGAGACATTTATGAGAGGATGAACAAAAAATATTTAAAAATTTTGCATTATTAAAATCGCTAATTAGCTAAAGATTATAAGCGTGCAAGATTTATTACTAATAGAGAATAGAAAATTTATAATTTTCCAAAGGAATTGTTCATAAATACCTATGAAGTTTAAGAATTTCCTAAAATCAGTTTTTTTTTATTGAAACCAGCTTACACCAGTTGATGGTAAAGCTACAAAGCTTGAATTAACTTATATAATTTATTTAAAATCTAAATAAAGATCTAACATAAATTCGAAAGTTATAAGTAACAACATATAATACCACGGTGCTGCTATTGTATATTGATTTTTCAGTATGGCAAGGAATGTATTGCCATTTCAAATAAATTGCTTTATTTGTAACAATTGCTTATATTATTAAATAAGCTTGTTATAATTAGTACTTGTAATGGAGGATTATAAATACAAGCACTTTAGCAATGGACAATAATAACTCAATATTTTTACCCATATAAACATTTCATTAAGTAAAAATAACATGTCTATGTATTTTACATACATAAATGGTTTTTTTCAGTAGGATCCATGCAACAATAATATTTTGTTTTTATCAAATTCCATTATTTACAAAGTTTTTCTTTAATAAATTATTACTTGGTATTGTTTTTGGCAGTGACATTGTGTACACAATTAAAAAAATATATTTAACGAGGTTTAACACATTCAAATTGTACTTATTTTTATCTGCAAAAGATTATGTTGGTAACACTTGCCAGTTGTAATAAACATTGGAGATAAATAATTTTCCAACATCATTTTTCCCATGTTATTAAAATAATACTATTAGTACTAGGATTTTAATTTAGAACTCGTGAAGAATTATTCCCTAAATGTTTGCAGTGGCATCCAATATTAAACCAAGGCTTGTAACTCGTTAAAATTTTAAGCATTTTGAAAGATGAACTCAATAAGTTTTTGAGTCTCCTGCTAGTTTGCTAGTTTAAAAATCATGTCTATCAATAATTTGTACTCAACATTATTAATTATCATTAATGAGAGTGAAATCTAGCAATTCTAGCGTTTTCCGTGGGCGGTGTTTTTAAAATTGTGACGATTTTTTTAAAACTAAACATTAAAACTATTTGGTCACTTTGAGTTGTCTTTTTATACTATTCTATTTTTAAAAATGTATGAAGAAAAATGAATATAATGTAACATTGTAAGATATCACCTAGTTCTCTTTTAAATTTGATTTCTAAGCAGATTATGAAGGTACAGATTATAGTAAGCTTGAGTGATCGTTAAAAATACTTGTTTTCAATATCAAAAGTGCGATGAGGCATGCAATTTAATGATTAAGTAGTGTTACGGTTTTTTTTCGTACAAAATTCTATTACCTTACATTTTGAACTTACATACAGTCTTCGATCCTGAGAGATTTGATCTTTTGCTCTTCTTTATATGGCAACATTGCTACGGAGGCGGTCCTTTTGAAGCTGTGAGTAAAATTTAAGACTGCAATTTTCTTAGGCATTGCCACTATTACAGTATGACCGTCTTCGGACTCTGACACGTCTATTTGGATGATGGGACACGTCGATAATACCGGACAGTCATTCCTCTCCATGAAATTAAATTGTTTAGCAGGTTCTGCATTATACAGGTCGAATTGACCAGAGGAGAAAGGTGCATAGTATATTCTTAACACACCCCAGTTTGAACCTACAAACACCACTTCTCCGTACATGCGGATTGTGATGATATCGCGTAAGGGACCATCCGGGATGAAGTGGTTAAGTATGTACATCCATTGATTGTAAACTCTCCAGTCGATTGTCTCCAAGAAGTTGTACTCGTATAGGCAATGTAACAGATTCGATTCCGGACCTAATTCACACGTAAACACCAGGTTTGACCCTCTAACAGTATGTATGTTCCGTTGGAAGGAAAGAATGTGAAGGGTACCATTGCTGTGACCTAGTGTCATGACACCATCTTCCGAACGTCTTATAAATGTGTTTGTAAGGTCTCTGAGATTGCATTCACAGATCTCGTCACTCAGCGTCACGTAAAACACCGCCTGGTCTACGAGGATGAACGTTTTTACGTTGGGAAAGGATACATTCGTATCTATATTAGGATTTTTGATTACTTTCTTTATTATAAACAATCGTAGCTGATAGCTGAGGACGACTATGGTATCATCGTTCTCGGTATATCGTAAGTAATCGCCGGTTACAGGCGTTTGATCAGTTCGCTTTAGCGTCTCGATATTGTAGTAAAATATACCGCTTCGTGTGTGAACCCCAATGATGCCGTCGCGAAGAATTTTGAAGTTCGATATCTCCTCGCTCACACTGGACGCTGATGCGAACTCGTCCCAGTCAACTCTAGTGTTCGCCAGCTTCGGCCATAAAGCCAGAGACTTGTATATATTGTACCAAAGAAGGTTCGGTTTGGATTGATAACGCGCGATTTTGTAGATCTTTGGGTAGTCGATTTTGCAGTGCTTTCGCCACAAATTATCGCTCCTGATTAAACCGTCGACTATCAGTTTTAATCTGAGGCACACTTGGCGACATTTGATCAGGTCTTTCACTGGCAGAAATGTAAAAATATGAAGTACAGTCTCGGTAGGCAGTGCGCATATGTAACTATTAATGTCTTCCCTCATTGCAATGATTGTTTTTAGCGAAGAGTACCCAAACTGTTTGGAACTTTTATGGAGACAGCTGTCTGGGTTAATTCATGTTGGATTTATTTCATTGTTTTTTGTTTACGTAATATAGACTGAAAGGAAATTGTTATGAAAACATATTCACATTTGACTTATTTATCAAAACTGAATTGACAATTTGACATTACTGGTTTTTAATTACGTTGTCATTTGTCATAGTACCATTTACTTGCATTGCCAGTTTTTCCCAACAATTATGAACAATTTTACTTATAAAATTTAATTATTCTAATAACTTTTAACTTTGATAACACTATTTTTTACAAATACCGTTGTGATTTTTGTCTTTTTTCAAAATCTTTGAAAAATAAATAATAAAGAAACAACCGATTATGCTGATGCATGTCAAACCGATCAAATCGATGAACTAATGCACAACCCTACTATGAGTTTTGTAACGGACCAATGTTTTGATTTCGCTCAAGAGAAAATAATATCATCCAAAATGACTGGTTTTTCCGCTCTTAGAGATATAAGCAACGCGTTCGAACACGATTTACGTAAAGCCTCATCAGAACTATTCACAGCCAAAGCAGGGGACAGTTACGAAGACGGGATATCTAAGAAACTGCGTGATATAGCATTATTTACATCCAAACTTCGTTTACTCAGGGCGAAACCTTTAGCTTGTGTGTATTTTAATATAAGAAGACATTATTATTAAACGTTATTTAGTATTTTTCATTCATAATACGTTTGTTTTAAAGCTACAACACAATTGGACGAAGAGGATAAAAGCAATGTTTTAAGTCAGTATGAAGACGCCGCTGTGTGGGCAATCATTGAACAGCAAACTGTGAAGTCGCTGACACAAGCACATGCTGTGAAAAGTCTACTCACAGCGCCTGCTCGTAATCTTGACCCTCAGATGATGGAAAGGAAACTGTGAGTAATTTTTGTCTCATTGACTAATCGGCTCTTTGATCATAAACATATATCATTACCACCATTCGTATTAAATATACGCACTATTAACGCCACGGATACTGCTCTGGTAACTTGTTTTGAGGCTATTAATAACTTCAGTTTATGTACAGACCAAATTGATGACAAAGTCTGGTAATTTTTTAAATTTTGTTTCATAATTTTTTTCTTTTAATAATCTTTATGTATTGTGCTGTTATTATCTATGGGGTAATATTTTATTTAATGATTCGCTTCATTCACTGTTTTATCCTGGAGTATCAGAAATTATTGTGTTCTTACAGTAACTATAACTATTATTTGCTTATAAAAATCATATTATAATATATATAATATTTGTCTTATAACAATTATTTATTTGTTAACAATATGTATAAATAAATAATTAATATGAAATATCTTGATGAATACACATCATCTAGTCCCATCTACATGTTGTTATAAACTATGACTAATATTATATATACATTTTTGTAAATAATATAAATATAATAATAAACAACACGAAAATATCTTGATGTATCACACTACATTTTTTCTATGGTACACCCACATCCATGAGCAACAGTCTGGGTACTATAACTTATAACTATCAATGACATTAAATTACATTTTAGCGTATAACTTTTTTTTGTAATAAATCATATAATATAGTACAACACTGAAATAAAGAAGATAATATTATCACAGCAATTTTTCCCATGAGTGGAATCAAAACCACACAGGAGCAAACGTCATGGTTGGTTATTAACATACATACCTTCTTATACTATTAGTTCAGTTCATTCTATTTTAGCTTGATGGCATTTCTTGTACTGTAGCCAACATATAGTTTGATCATAGAACTATATTAAACAGCTTTAATGAACATGGTCCATTCACTTAAATTAATAGTGGGCTGAATACATTCTATACTATTTCATATACAGAGCATATGTATTTTGTGAATTTATTCAAGAAGCAATAGAATTAGATTTTTTTTTCATAAATAACAATAAATATGTTCTTTTTCCAGTAAAATACGTGAACAGTTATTGAAATACGGACAACAAGAGACAGAACTCCGTCACCTTAATACCGTGTTAAAGGAGAAACAGAGTGAACATGCGACATTACAAGCACAATGGGACAAAGAGTTGGGGATGCTGCGGTTTATGAAGGCATCGGCTGATGACTCTGAGGATATCGATTTAGATGGGCGTTATATGATTGTTAAATACAACTAAAGTATTATTTCAGTAATGTGATATATGACACAAATCAATACCAGGATTTGATCCTACATATTCTGAGGGGATTTAAAAACTTTGCTTTGATTATTTACTATGGTAATGAGCAAACATTGGATGCGATCATGACAAAATTTGTTTCAGTTATTTGTTTAATTGGAATATGATTAGAGGGTGTGTCCATGTTCTGAAGAAACTTACTAAATATAAGTATCTCTGCTGAAAGATATGAAAGAGGATTTTATCTGCAAAAAGATGCCAAATGGACATACTAAAGTTTAATTTTCCATTTCTATAAATAAAACTGCCTCCTTATGACTTACGGATTGGACTTTTCTTTAAACGGAGGTCTGGGTTTGAATACTGGTAAAAACAATTGTGTATTGTTGTTTTAGTTGTTTGGACAATTTGAGGTAACCAATTGTCTGAAAAGAAGAGATTATCTGGACTCAAGCATGTAAATGGCTCTAACCCACCAATCCCATCTTAGTAACAGGTGGATAACTGATCCAATACCTTTAATGGAAAGCGTGCATTAGAGGACATTTGTCCAGCAGTGGAGTAACACAGGCTGATTGTAATGATAATGATGATGTTTAAATAAAATGGAGAAGGCGTGCATTAGGAGAGACATTTGTCCAGCAGTGGAGTAACACAGGCTGATTGTAATGATAATGATGATGTTTAAATAAAATGGAGAAGGTCGATTAGAGAACATTTGTCCAGCAGTGGAGAGCATTGCAGCTTGAATAATGACTAATGAGTGTTTAAATAAACATATGATTTATATCATGTTCTAGGTTTTTAATCCTAAATTGATTATACTTATATAAAATATCAATAGCAATTGTTAATTTATAATACTATGCTTTTTGTAGGTTGGTATACTATAAAAAAAATTGGTAAAAAAAGCACTACCATTCAGGCTATTGTCTAATGTGGAGAATCCGTTATGTAAAAACACTATTTTGTTTGACCTTTCACACCGGAGTTTGTTTAAATACTGTTGACTTCGATCATTATAATCATAATATCATTTCTCTTGCAGGAAGCTCCGTACATTGATAGACAAGATGGAGTTAATGCGTTGGATGATATCAAAGCTAGTCACAGCAAGGAACCGGCGGTTACGACTGGCTTACGGACCCTCATAGGAGATTCTCCGCTCTGAAGATGTCCAGGGAGGCGAATACGGTGGAGAGTTTAATGCGCGATTGATTTAACTTGTTAATAAATGTTTTGTTTAAATAAAGTTATTTTACTAATTTCAACGCTACTGTAGCTGTTGCGTGCGAAATTGCTGTCGTAAATTTTATCCTTAAGTTATAGGATGGTATAGTTGTCGGCTAGTGGTAGATGTTTGCAGTTATATTGTTAATAGTTTTTGTGTCTATATGTCTGTGTGATTATTGTACAAGGTTTGATAATGTAGTAGGTCTGTATTTCAAAGGACTGCCTGGAGGCTGCATGAATTAGTGTGTAAACAATACCGGTGTGAAGGGCACCGTAGCCAGCATAATTACTAGTGATACAACGGCAGTGTTTTAGCGGAACCAGAAACGGAAACAGATATCAAAAGTAAATTTTAGCAAAACGGAAACGGAAACGGAAGTGTAAATAATATGAAAAAAAAACAAAATTTACAAATATAATTCTTTATTAAGTATCAAAAACACTAAATCTAGATTAGAAATAGATATATAAGAAATCTACTATAGAAAACAATATTGCAACTTTGCAACTGATCATTTTATTAATATTCAAAATTTAGTAGCGGCAGTTATATGGTCATACAAAGTAATTTGGCTGCTTTTACACCTAACGATCTGTTCCGGTGTTCGTCGTATATAAGACCAGCTCCGCTAAATAATTGTTCACTGGTGACGCTGCGGGGGGTACTGACAAATATTGGCGTACTAATTACGGCGCAAAAGATTACGGTATTCGTGTGAATTTAATTTCCACCACACAAGGGGCTCTTCACTTAAAGGTAATCTCTATTCTTTTTTGTACTCCTAAAAATGTGACTGTATCTCCAAAAGGAGATTGTCACTCTCGTTAGTTGTAGTCGAGATTTCTTGGTCTTCGTTTGTACTTAACATGGATTCTCACAAATGAAATGATAAATTCATCATTGAAGATGACGTCGGCTGGACTTCATTCTTAATTTTAGTTCGGCGCCTTTTCGGTATAACCCACACTAGCAGTGGTTAGTTAACTCTTTAGATTGTCTGGTTCCGCTGATCGTCATTAAGTTACACAAATGCACTGACACAAACAGAGGCAGAAAATATTACGCGCTTACATTCACGAACAAGTACGTAAACAAACTAATGTGACAAGTGCCTGCGCGGCTCGCTGGCTGATCCCTCCCCCGCGCGCTCAACCGACCAGCGACTCGCACGCGCCTCGCGCCGCGCATGCCTAACTCTCAGCCGTTGGTTGTAAACCTCCGTTTAAATCTCCGTTATAAAAGTTGCGGAAACAGAAGCAGAAACGGATGTTGAAAAGCGCGCGGAACTTCCGCACTTGCGGAAACAGAAACAGAGATCCGTTGCATCACTTATAATTACGTAACGAAACGTTACAGGCCGTGTCTCAGGGCGGTGAGCGGTTGTGTGGAGTCTCACGCTGCTTTTTATTATTGACAAGGTGTATCCTTTTACATCAGGAGAAAGTCCTGCTCTTTTCACCGCTCTTACTGTATATTGTGTGATATAACCCCCCCTTGTGGGTGGAATTTCGTACAATACGTTCTTAGCTGACGTCTAGTCGGCGGAAGGAATATTCCTACCAAAGTCAAGTCGCTACGCCTTATGGTTCCAGAGATATTGTGATGAGTAAATATATAGGTGGGAATCTCTTTTATATAAGGTAAACCTTACAGCTATTGCTCACTTAAGGACTTTAAACACATTGACTTAAAACAACAAAAAAAAATATTTTAATTGTCCGCCATTTATTACTTTTTTCTTATAACCTAATAAATCCTTTTAAAGAATGTTAACAGTTTTTAGCTAAAACTTACATAATTTAGAAAATGATGAAATAAATTAAAAATAATGTGAGAAGTTCAGTTCAGCCCACAACACAGCATAGTTATTGCCCAGTATTATAAAAGGACAAATCAGACTTTAAACGTAAATGAATAATTAAAACAAAACATAAACATAAATCTAATAGTAGACTCGTTAAATTAAATGGCGTTTGGCTTTAATAACTAAATATAACAATTCTTTAGCCGTTTTTGATGAATCGGAATCGCCAGAGGCAGAATCATCTACTTACTTCGAAACAAAGATGGCACAAAAATAAATGAAAACCAGCAACATTATAGACAATTTTTACACCTTTTTCTGCTAACACTTGACCACTTTTAAAGCAAGTTTGGAAATTCGTCTCGCCTGCCTTATAAATGCGATGTGGTGCATTTAAAAATGTGAGTCAAATCTTATTCGGCAGCATAATTTTGACTTTCCGTAAACAATTTTCTAACATCTCTTACCGAAATGAAAGAACTAGCTTTTGTCACTCCTTCTGATGTTCTTATTTATAACTTAGGATGTTTCTTCGAAGATGCCTTCCACCAACCATCTCCCGCCCAATTATTCAAAAATAAATTGGGGGCGCGGGTTTTCTTCCAGGATCTTTTGCACGGTGTCTAAAAAGTCTTCTTTAATTCGGGGAAAACGTTTTCTTGCCGAGACTATCATCCAATCTTCGATTTTGTCAATGTAGATGATAGCCCTAAGCTGGTTTTATGTCCCGTGATGTTTTACGCGGTGTCGTAGACTGTATTTTTCAGCAATTTGTCTCGAAGATAAATTGTTGGATACACCTTGTACAGCTTTGATCGCCTTTGCAAATTTTCGTTGCTATATTGAACTTTTGGTGTTTTAGGCATACTGAAAATGAATCAACAATAACCATTTCAATATTTATGCTCATGATTGCGAAAAAAGTATAGCAATGAGCAATATAAACTATACTACACGTTATGACAACACTCTTTCTTCAAAAACTTTGCCATGGCAATAATTGCCCTGGGCAATAACTATAGACATTGACATATGGCAATAACTAAAATTGTGGTTGGCAATAACTAAAAGTTATCAAATTTACGTGCAGTGATTACCCACCCTTAAAATGACCGTTACAAATCAAATTTTACTAGATATTTTCATTGAAACCGGAGCAAACACTTATGATTTCATCAAAATTTTACACAAATAGTTGAATATTAAATGAAATGCAAACAAAATGATCCTCTAAGCAAGTAATTACTTATGGAAATGGTTAATTTGTTAACCTGTTTGTGTAACACGTTCACTCGTCTTGACAAAATCCGCCATTATTGGTTTTTCTTCTATAGTGTTGCTTGTTCTCAATTCTAAATCTGCTATAAATGGCTTACAGAGGCATCTAGTAAATATAAATGTAACTAGAGTGATTCAAAGTAGGACTGTGTCGATCACGATCGATCAAATCAAAGTGATTTGATCAAAACCCATACGCGAGTGAGCAGGTGCCGGATTACGAAAACATTCGATGGTGAAAATATTCGAATGTTTTCGTAATCCGGAAACCCACACTTCACATCAAGCAAAAAGCAACCTAATGCAGTTGAAATAACCGTAAAGTATCAAGAACCCGCAACTTACTCATTCTTTTTATGCCGAAATAAAGAGATAGACTGTGTGATCGGGTGCCGGGTGAGTATAGTAAGCCGCAGCGCAGACCAGACGCCACTTGTCTTGAGGCTTGCGCAGTTATAAATTAATTTCAGTAGCGTGGTCGGTAACCAATAATCCACAGTTGCGATATATATTTTGGTTATTACGTAATAATTTCTGTAATTTGGCTTAAGTAATAAGTATTTATAATTAGAATTGTCACAATTTCCGTAAAATTAAGAATAAGGAGAATTGATAATATTTATGCATTAGCTTAATAAATATTTAAATAGACAAAATTATTTTAAATATCATATTTAACTATTATACACAATAAAAATCAATTTGGAGCTTATGATTTGACTATTCAAAATTATGTCCTAGTTAATGTGTCGCGACACGTGAATTACAATAACACCCGCGATCGTTGACTAGCACAAAGTAACTAAATGCCGCATGACCCACGACCTGCTAGACAATCGAATGTTTGTAATCCGATTGTCTAGCTGACGGGTTATGATTGACCCGGGTTGCAAGAAATGATCGACCGACACGGTCCTAATCCAATGTAAGCACCCGATAATATTATTCTTAAAGCGGGCAATCGCTGTCAGTGGGCAATTACACTCTGGTTTACCCTATATAGATATGTATGAAGATTTATTTATATAATAAATATTACAGAAGAGATACATTATGTAAAATATATTTGACAGTAAAATATAACATTAAATGAGAAGCATTTTTTTTAAACTTCTTTTTTTTTAGTTTTAGTGCTACAAAAATGTAATGGTTATTGTAAACTAATACATTTTAAGTATTGTTTTGGGAAAACTTTCAATTAGTGCGTTGGAGTTAGTGTGGAAACCGAAAGAAAAGCTTTACATATTAAATCATTTATTTAGACTTGTTATTTATAGTAAAATCCTACGTTTCTAACAAAAATAAAAAATTAATACTTTTCATTTGAATGTATTCGTTTTGACGAATATTTTCTATCCCATAAAACCGTTGGCACCAGCGCACACCGTGCCGGCAATTAACTCTTTGACTTGTCCACTGAAAAATTAATCATTTCTATTTTATCTGCATTAAACAAAAAATTCCTGCTGCCTCCGTAGCTTAGTGGTAAGGGCGTTTGCTTTAGAAACCGGAGGTCGTGGGTTCGAATCCTGCCTGGACTTAACAATTTTTATTGTTGTTTCCTAGTTGGTTAGGGCAATTTGGGCCGATCAACCAGTTGTTTTAAGAGTAAGATGATCCATGCCTCGGATGGGCGTGTAAAAAGTCGGTCCACCCACCAATCCGTTTTGGACCAGCGTGGTGGGATACGGTGCAAAAACCCCCTAATGGAGAAGGCGTGAATAAGGAGCTTTATTTCTAGCAGTTGACTAACACACTAGGCAAATGATGATGATGCAAAAAACACATAATTTTTTAGAGTATGCAAAAACTGCATAATGAAAGAGAGAGTTGAGGTCTTTTTATTGTCTCATTTCGAAATTCGTACCAAACAATAATTAAAAAAATATCATTAAATGTTTATACTTAATTGATTTTTTAAATAAGCATTAACATCAATAAAAGATTAACATATTAAAGTGACAATTAAAGACAAAACAGATACGCTCTGTGTGTAAATTAACATTTTTAAATGGATTTGGTTCATTTTTATCACTCTCAATGTTCATTCGCCTCACCAAATAACACTTTTCTTAACATTAATTATTTTAATTTATTGATATAAAAAGCATCCGCTAAATACATTCCACCCTAGGTTTTAGTTGCGGAGGCAGAATCTGTCATTTCAGTGTTACTGGCAACATTAAAAACCTAAAAATTGGTGTAAAATAAAAAGGTAAACAAACCTGTAAATAAAGAAGTTGAACTCATTCACGTCCAGCGTTGAGTAGCCGAATCTCGGCAGAGTGTTTGCCATTACCCAGACTTCGTCACCAGTTACATGCAGATCTAAACAAAAACGCAAATAAATCCTGTCCAATAACTGATGTTGGCATAATTGCAAATGAACGAAAATGATTATGTATAATGATTTACAAAGACAAAAACGCGTTATGGAAGAGATACTTTAGAGTCTTAATTTTTTTATACATTTAGTCCATTTATAGATCACTACATAGTCGCTTTCTCGTCCCTATATATGCGTAAATCTTTCTAACTACGCAACGAATTTGGATGCAGTTTTTTTAATAGATAGAGTGATTGAAGAGGAAGGTTTATATGCATACCACAAGTTTAATGTTGCGGGTATAATTTCTATCAGCATAGCCGTGCGAAGCGGGGAGTGTAGCTAGTATTAAATAATTTAACTGACCCGTGGCCACGGGGGCTGGGTTTTAGAGACCGTCACTTTTATTTCTACTTAACGTTCTTCTTATTAGAAGGTACGGCTAAATTGTATTATGCTGTTTGATTAATTTTACATCAGTATTCAAAAAACAACTACAAATGGATATTAATCTTATTTTTTGTAGCGAATTGGAAACATTTTGATACCTAAGGTAAGCTCTCACAACCCACCCAAATGCCCGTGATACACTTTTTCATCCCCAAATACAACACTTGATGAAATATACCATCATGATCGAGTGAAGCTCGAATTATCGTAGTGTTTAAACTTGCTTTGCTTAAAATAAGGTCGTGGGTTGGAATCCCGCGGGGATACAACACTTATTTTTGATTGTTTTCCAGTTGGTAGTAGTTGGTAAAGCTGCTGCTATTATGAGGGACATTTGATGACAAATATTACAAAGAATGTCAGACTTTATCTGTGGTTGAGTTACGTCTATCTTGTTCGCTATATATTACAACTAGCAACCCCCCAACCCCCTTGTGGGTGGAATTTCGTAAAAAATATTCCTACCAAATTTCAAGAGGCTACGCCTTATGGTTCCAGAGATATCGTGATGAGTCAATATATAGATGGGAAACTGTTTTGTAAATATATATATAAATGAGAAGGCTGATGTTAAGGAATCAAAGTTTCACCTGACGGATAGCTCATCGCCACCCGATCCTGGGCTAGTATGGCGACGTTGCTTGGCTTCAGGATCTGACCGGAGTTCCAACAGGAGACAGAGTCCCTCCCGATCTCAGCAAAGAACACCACATTAGTGCCAGAATGATAGCCGTGCATTGTTGCCTGGCTGTCTTCACCACGGTCACCCACTTTCTGAATAAGGCACATTAACATATGATTTACATTATCAGCTTGGAAATGATTTATTCCACGCACTGGCATGTCCCCTAGCAACTGTTTAAACTGTGTAATAAAGATGCCTGTCTTGTATTGATGTGACGTTTAAAATTAAACGACAAATTTATCCGTCAAAGAACTAAAGTCACACATAGTGCAAAGGATTAGCTCCTGAGTGTCAGTAGGCCGGCTGATGAACCAACAAGATTCTGGAGTGGAGGCCGCGTTCGGGAAGACGGAGCGTTGTGCGACCGCCCCCCAGGTGGGATGCCGATCACCATGCACTAGTTGGTTGAAGTTGGCAGCGAGCAGTAAGGGATCGGCCGTCAGCAGACTCCCATATAAGATCTTAGGACACTTCTTATATAAGAGTCCGACATTAAAGGGATGAGATGAGGAAATGGTTAGAAGATAAGGATCATACGTACATTGGTATCAGCGAAACATTATATTCCAGAGTAGCGTACCTGGTATTGCCGATGTTAATGGTCGTCGGTGACCAGTTTCCATTAGGTGGCCAGACTGTTCGCCTGCCTTCGTTCGCAATAAAAAAATATATTTATCAAATATTTAACAAGCGCATAAACTAAGTTTACCGAGAAAAATTTCCAGAAATTGCTGTCCTGACTAGCGGTACTGTTTCTCAAAACACACGTGGACACGGAGAACTCCTCGACGCTGATCAGCGGGTGGAAGTAGGCGAGTCTGCAGCCATCAGGACCAGGGTCTGTCAGGGTCAGACTGAAGATGCCGTCACTCCATTGGAAATTCTGACCTGTGGTAAAGAGTTATATAAGAGAAAGGGAATAAGTAAATGAAGATACTTAAAATCTCCTATCTATATTTTTATTTACTGCAGATAAAAAAGACCTGATAATGCTTCGATTACAAAATGATCAGCCTGTGTAAGTCCATTGCTGGACTCTCCATTAGCGGGTTCATGGACCGCATCCCACCGCGCTGGTCCAATGCAGCCTAGAGGTTGGATCGACTTTTAACATGCCCATACCGACGCATGAATCATTTTACTTTTCAGACAATGGGGTGATCAGCTAAAATACCCTAACCAACTAGGAAACAACAATTGAAATTTGTTGAGCCCCCGCAGGATTCGAACCCACGACTTCCGGTATCTAAAGCACACGCCCTTACCACTAGGTTTCGATTATAATACCGTTTAAATAAAGGTACGTATTATTTTTAATTACGAGGACCTGATGGTAAGCGAGAATCTGCCGATAAAAAGTGGTAGACATCTTAAAAAGATCTTAAAAAGCGAATAAACTAGCTATAATACACTTAGCACATCTGAATTATATAAGGTCATCATCGAAATTGATTAATTAATTTAGGTTTTTTAAAGCTCGTAAAATGCGAACATTTTCCACCAGTCCAGAGAAGAATCGCCAAGAATCATTAATCTAGATTTATGAATAACCAGGGCATATGCATATGCTGAATTTCTTGATGTGACCCAGTGGTATTGGTGGTGGGGGCCATTGCTCTAAAATTCGAAGGTCCTGGGTTCGAACCTTGCAGGTAATTTTTTTGTAAGCGGTCCATTAATTTGTCGGTTATGTGTAAATCTGTCCATAGACCTTACGATAACTTGAGGAAATGGCTACGAGAAAGTAGATACGGATGCAGGTATACTTACCAGATATGCTTAATGCGCCAGCAGTTGGTGACAGATAGAAGAAGTTGTGTGTGAGTCGCCAGCTGTTCATATCTTTTAGTGAGAAGACTATGAGACCGAAGGTAGTGAGGTCAGGTACGTATGCGTAAGTATCGCCACAGCCACTGGACGTGTCCACGGTTATTGATGCCAAACCTGTGTTGCCAGTGTATACGTTAAACGAGTAAAGTATTTTATTATTAAATCTATTTACGCGGTTACTTTTATTATCATCATCACCATCATCATAAACAACTTTTAGCAGTCCACTGCAAAACGTAAGTGGAAAAAGTTTTGTTCAATTCGAAGGTTGTTCAATTGTTAAATAATATCAGTCACCTAAAAAACCACAAGACAATGATATATTGACAAAGTAGTAATGGTTTTAAAAAAGATTTTTTTTAGGCGTTTTATGAAAAGTTGATGAGAGTAAAATTAACGAAGCGCGCGCACCGTGACACAAAATTGTTAATGTAATCAATTATTTGCATGCATACAAAAACTATGTTTAATAATGCCAGTAAGTATAACTTTTTTACGCGCGTATATAAGTACAGGCATCCTTTTTTTGCATGCAAACATAGACAGAATATTTCTTTAATCTAAATTCGTAATCTATGGACAAATGTGTGGTAAGTGAGTTGATGGTATTATTGACACTTATTGTCTGACATTTAAACATATACATACCCGTTGGCGTATTGACTGCCGGTATGTCGGAGCTTTTGAAAGGGTATCTTAGTATTTGTTGGTCTGTGGCCAGGTCATAAACAACAATGGCGGGCGTTTGGACTTGCTGCGGCGAGCCTTAAATGTTGAATAATCAGTAAATTCATAGATAATCTGGATAAATGTCCTATTTTATATTAAATAAAAGTTTTTTGAACAGCAAATTTACCATCGGTTCGAGAAATTCGACCTGTGTAGAGAAGAAAGTATCTTAAAAAACAATCTCATTTGACGTATACCAAGTTGCCAAGCAGTTGCCAGATAACTTACAAAAAGAGCTGTTAAGCTAATTTCAAACGTCTACGTCCTTAACGTATACATTTCTACAGTCCTAATATCCTTAGAAATGCCAAAGTTTATAAGGGTGCATTAATTTGATACTCTTTAACTCAAAAACTAATTGACGTTTTTAAATGAAATTTTACAATACCCAACTCATATATCAAAATAACTTATAGATTTTAATATGTAAATTAATAATGTTGGAATAAATCTGCCATCGGGTAGCTATCCGTAAAAACATTCGGACATATAGTAAAAATGTGTAATGATTTTTACTCATCATCATCATCATCAGTCGTGTGTCAGTCCACTGCTGGACATAGGCCTGCCCTAATGTTACGTCTACCATTAGGCGGTTTTTGGACCGTATCCACCACGCAGGTCTAACGCGTGTTGATCGACTTTTTACATGCCCACCCGACGCATGGTTCATTTTACTCTTCAGACAATTGGTTGATCGGCCAAAATAGTCCTAACCAACCAGAAAACAACGATAACGCAAAGTTGTTTCCCCGCAGGATTCGAACCCACGACCTCCGGCCTATAAAGCAAGGGCCACTACCGCTAGAACACGGAGGTGGCTGATGATTTCTACTACAAATCACAATCACCAAGCGGGTGAAACCGCGGGGCAAAGCGAGTTATGTACTATATACCACCGGTGGTAGGTCCCACCTGGTGGTAGTCCTGTTTACAGGAGACCGTCTGGTGGAGTACCACCGCGGTGCCTATTTCGCCGCGAAGCAGTGTGTGAAAACACTGCTGCGTTCCGGTTGAAGGGCACCGTAGCCAGCGTATTTACTGGGTAAACAAGACTTAACACCCTATGTCTCACGGTAGGCAGCGCGTCGGCGATACCACTGGTATTGTCAACGTCTATGGGCGTCGGTGACCACTTTCCATCAGGTGGCCCGACTGCTCGTCTGCCTGCGTAGCATAAAAAAAAAAAAAAAAATATATAATTCAACGTAACCTCAATAATTTTCAATAGCTGACACCATTAACCTATGTTTCTTGCTTTATTTATTAAATATTTTACGCACACGCACTCATTTATGGCACAAATATTACGTATTCTCCGAGTTTCAGGTTAATTTGAAACAATTTATGTTAACTCTATAAGTCACAAGCACTCCAACCCATTAATCAACGTTTATCATTTAAATTATGTACTGTCTAATGTTTTTTCGGGAGGGGGGACCTGATAGACCTAAAATACAGGCATTGCTTAGTTTAGGCATCAGTCTCCCACATTGTGCTGAATATAAAATATTATACATTTCCCATTTTCTAACATTATTGTGTAATAAATCTGGCGAGAAAATAAATGATTATTATTACAATTTTCATGCGACTGTCTTAGCTAATCGATTTCCGTGTTTTCTTTGAACCTGGCAATTTCTCATCTACCCTCAACGCGATATCGTTTCTTTGTTTTTCTTGATATCAACGTTTACTTGACCTACTGTTTAATTACTCACCCGGTATCTCAAGTAACCCTGTATCAACCATCCACAGTCTTCCACATTCATCAGCTCTAGTCCTGTATACTGATGTCAAGTTCATAGACCGCCTGATGTCCGGATAAGGACGTAGAGCTGGCGAGCGCGTGTTCGAATCCCTGTTCAAATCGATGTAGTTCAAAGTCGAAGGTATTCCTGTAAAAGCAATAAGAATTTGCATTACATATATGCTGCTGCATCCGTAGCCTAGCGGTTAGGTGTTAGCCATTGGACCGTAACCGACCACGCTGGTCCAATGCGGGTTGGCGGGTGGACCAACTTTTTACATGCCATCATCTTACTTTTCAGACAATTGGGTGATCGGCCTAAATTGTCCTAACCAACTAGGAAACGACATTGAAAATTGGTTGAGTCCCCGCAGAATTCGACCTCCGACTTCTTAAGCACAAACCTATACCACTAAGCTTTATAATATCGAGATGTACCTATTGGTTCTGAAGCCATTTGAGAATACTATAATTATTTAATGCTCTTCCAACAGCTAACGAAGAAAAATCTTCTCTTACGCTATCTACATTCGTAAAAGCTTAGAGCTTACCATATCTCCGCCTCGGCACGGTGACAAAAAGTCTGTCAGCAACCCTCTCGACACCCATTGGCACGTTATTATATTGGATGAAGAACCTCCCCTGTTCGTCTGTAAAAAGAGATTTTACTATAACATTGACGTATACACCTGAGCCAAATAAGATAGAGTTCATGTTAAGAACGTATCCATTGGCAACGGAATATTATAAACTGTTAATATCATCATCAGCCTGTGTAAGTCCACTGCTGGACATAGGCCTCCTCTTCTACATTGGGGGGTTTTTGGACCGTATCCCACTACGCTGGTCCAATGCAGGTTGGTGGGTGGACCGACTTTTTACATGCTCATCCGACGCATGGATCATCTTACTTTTAAGATAATTAGGTGATCAGCCCAAATTGCCCTCACCAACTAGGAAACGACACTGAAAATTTGTTTAGTCTCCACAAAGTACGAACACACGACCTCCGGTTTCTAAAGCTCACGCCCTTGGCATGGCATTCGTTAGTAAAGTATCTGTATATGTATACAAGGAGAATTACGAAATTAATGCAAAAAATTAAAGGTTTGGCCTAGAAGGACAACTTTTTGCATGCTAAACTGACGCATGGATCATCTTACGGTTGTCAATAATAGGACCTGCCCACATTAACTGCATTGTGAGACACCTAAAGTCCTCTGGATGACAGGAGACGTGGGACGAGAGGTCCTTTACCCAATAATTTCCTTTGTTTCGTGGCTTGTACGTACAGTACAATATTGTAAGTGTGTACGCACACAACTTATTTTCGGTATAAATAGTCGACCTCTATATTTCACCGCCACTACTACTAAAAAGCGTTGTGAAATAACCTACTAAGGTTTGGTTTATTAAGGTTTAATCTCAACCTGAAGTTGAAACCAAAACCAGAAACCCTGGAAAATTATATATGACAACTCACCTCCTGGTGCTGTACTGGATGTATTGAAACCTTGGCCAGCATTACCTGTAAGGGATAAAAATCGTAGTATTGTTAATATAAAATAAGGTTAAGTCTGTAAGTAAAATGTCTACGCCGCAAGGGCAACTACTTTAACCTAAAAAACTCCTTTAAAAAACCCTTTAACATAAAACTAATTAATCTAGATTTACTTGAATAAAAGTATTTCGAGAGCTACTGGCATCTGACCTCACAGCCGGGGCAATGCTGCTAGTATTTTGGTTTGGTAAACGAGACATAACAAGTATTTTTATGTGCACAGTATATCACTTCATCATTATCAGCCTCTACTAGTCCACTGCTGGGCATACACTCCTAATACACGCCACCGCTTCCAATCTTTGACTATTCTCATCCAGCCCACACCGGCCACTTTACGAATGGCGTCCCACGCTACGTGTACCGTGCGTCGGTCTCCACTCCAGAACTTCAGCGGCACATCACTTAACATTAGGTTAATGTTCAACTTTAGGACTTGACGACACTTTCGTTAAACTCTAAATAATATGTATATTTCTTACTTCCCGTCTTATTATTCATTATTATTATAAAACAAATGAAATGACGAAAACAAATTCTAATGTCAAACACTAATGGCGCCAGAAGGGAACGCGTTCTTATTGGTGGAGCGCGGCCATTTTGAATCCCCACGCGATGTTCAACCAATAAAAGTGCTTGAGTTTCTATTGGACAAAGTTACTCAGCATCACTTTAATGACAATTTTAACAGAAACGACTGCTAAATATTGTCTCACATCACTTGTTGTGACATAGCATGGACAATTGTACTCAATGGTATATTAATGAAATCAGGGTTTTTAACGTAGAACGATAACTCAAGGGATAAACTACATTCTATGAAGGAATCACTTGTAAGTAAACTTGAAGAGACTGATATCCTATATCGATCGCGAAAGATGGTCGTGACAACCGGAACAGAATTTAACCAAGTCCATACGACGCTTGCATCATCTTACTTTTTAGATAAAATGCTTTAACAAAACAGAAAACAACGAAGGTAAAAATTTGTTCCTCCGCGGACTCAGAAACTACAATCTGTTAAAAAAATCAGACAATTAACTGACGTGGAGACGGCCCGGTTAGTATGCTTTAGCTATTTCCACAGTGTAATATCTTATGGCATTCCACTGTGGGGAAATGCGGCGGATACTAATACGATCTTTGTTCTCCAAAAATGAGCTATTGGAGCGGTCTATAACCCCAAAGATTCCCCGAGAAATTTGTTCACAGAGATAAAAATACTAACCGTTACCTCTCAATACATATTCGAAAACCTAATGTATTTGCAAAAAAATAGAAATGATTTTCGCAGGCATTGTGATGCACATAACATAAATACTAGAAACAAACATAATTTAATTCTTCCAGCAACTAGATTGCGAAGAATAAGTAAATCTTTTATGGAACAATGTATACGCTTTTACAACAAAATCCCAGTTAACGTTCAGAATTTAACCATTAATAAATTTAAAAAAGTAGTAAAGGAACGTTTATGATTTAAAGGTTATTATAATATTACAAAATGAATTTATAAATGATAACAAAGCCTGGTAATGGAAAGCTCGCTGCAGGCTTTTTCAAATTTAATATACTTATGATAGAACTGTATGTAGTTCATATGAAATTTATATGTATATTTGATTATTTTAAAAGATGACAAAATAGGACCGCTGAGTTTCTTTCGCCGGTTCTTCTCAGGTCGGAGGCGTCCTATTTCGAACCGGTGGTAGCGTCCTTGACAATCAATAAGCGAGTGTTACAATTCTACATTGAATAAAGATATTTGAATTTGAACCTTGGGTTTGAAAAGCAAGGGCAAAGAGGCTTTAATATTTTCCTTGGGTCTGCCTCAATCCTTGAACTTTATAGCTATTATGAGTAAAATAAATGACCATCACGACCGAAACCACAACCTTCAATTAAACATTTTATTGTCTATTCCTTTACTTACTGGTCGTGGTTTCGAATCGTGTGAGGAAAAACTTATTGCAATCAGTAAGAACTAAAAACATAAAAGTATATTTATTTCTTTATTATTATAAAAACAAACTCGCTTCCTACTGTCTGTCTGTCTGTCTGTCTGTGTTTATATGTATAGTACACATGTAACATATTAGAGATACTCTTTCACCCAGCCATTTTTAAGTGAAAATTTTGAAAGTTTCTCATGTTGCGTCGTAAATAAACACAACCATTTGCGCTTTACAATTTACTTAATTGGAAACGCTGGCTGAATTCAAGATGAAAGTGGTTTTAAGATACAGCAGAGTGTTCTTTAAATACCTTGATTTGCTTCTTCATTATCCCTCTGGTAGTCGAAATATATTTGACCGGAACCACTATTTGTAGAAGAGTCTCCGTATCGATCTTGTATTACTGTAAATTAAAAGTAGTATACATATCAAATCCACTAATTTACGGATTTTTCGCGTTACTTAAATATATTTATTCTCGACGTTTCGGATTCTTTTCAGCATCCATCCGAATTCAGAATCCATTTTCATCATATTCATCATATTCATATTCATCCATTTTCAGAATCCGAAGCGTCGGGAATAAATATATTTAAGTAACGCGAAAAATCCGTAAATTAGTGGATTTGATGTGTATAATAATCGCGTACATAAAAGAAATAATTAAAAGTAGTATAATTATAAAAGATCTCTTAAAATAGTGTCAATATTCATTGCTTACAATATCCTTGCAAGTATTCTAGTATATGCTTTAAGTAGAATATATAAGTAGAAGCTAAACAAACATAGCGTTTGTAGTCTCCCGTCTTTACTGAATGAGGTAAGAGTTGTAACTTGTGGAATGACGCCCCTCGTGGCGCAGTAGTTGGTAACTGTTGCGGCAAAGGGTGTGGGTTCGACTCTCACCACGGTGAAAATATTGCGTGAAGAAAATGTTTTTCTCTCTGTCTGCGTGTTTGTTCTTCTCATCGTCATCATCATCGGCCTGTGTTAGTTCACTGCCGGACATAGACCTCACCTAATGTACGCCTTCTCTATCAGGGGGTTTTTGGACCGAATCACAACACGTTGGTCCAATACGAGTTGGTGGGACCGTCTTTTTACATGCCCATCCGACGCATGGACCATCGTACTTTCAAACAGTTTGTTTCTATACAATATGTATTTATTTACAAAAGATAAGTAAGTCTATGTATTTATCGGTCATTTAGTTGCCATAGTACAAGCTTTGCTTAGATTTGGACAAGATGATGTTGTGTTATACGCCCGGATGTATTATTATTATTCCAAGGCAATGAAGCGATTGCATCAAATTTATTACCTGGTAATATCTGATGACATTTCCGCTATAAATCGCGTCACTTTTCGTGATGATTTCGACCTTGTTAATAGACATATAATTTACAAGCAACTGCATTCACGTATTTAAATGAGTACAATTAGCTTATTTATAATCTGTGTATATCAATATTGGAGTGACAGGTAATTATTCATATCGTGGCAGCTTTTGCTTTTGTATTTTCAAGGTCTATATTTAGTCTGTATGCTCGTGGCTTAGCGGCATTGGTCCTTGCTTTATAAACATATAATTGTGGGTTCGAATCCCGTGGTAGAACTACTTTGTGTTGTCGTCGTTATTATTGATAAGGAGAAGAAGTGGAAGTACGATGATCCATTCTTCGGATGCACATGAAAAAAATAAATCCCGGTCGTCAAAATTTACTGACAACTAATTCACCATTAGAATGCAGTTTACCCTTTGGGTTGCGGAGTTCAAATACCAGTCGCTCTGCATAAAAAACTGTTGTTATAGTAAATCTGGATGGATTAAATACAAACCTCGGATAACTTTGTAAAATGGATAAATAAAAATGTCAGTCTATTCGTTGCTTTGAAATGTACATTTATGAAGTGGAATAGCTCTGTTGTATTAGAGCTAAAAAAGTCGTGGAGTTTAATTTAACAAGTCTTACATAAAATAATAATGTCGCCACTACGTAAATCGCGAATAGGTTTCTTAATGTATTCTATGGATCTTATTTCTTTTGTCAGAGAGTGAAGATGAATTGAATTTGATCACACTAGGAAACATTAACCCTTCCGGTTGTGGAGGTCAGATGCCAGTCGCTCTGCGTAAAAACTGTTATTTAGGTAGGTCTGAATAGATTAGAAGCCGACCCCATGATAACTTGGGAAAATGGCGAGGTGAAAGAAAAATATACGACGAAAATTTTAATTAGAAATGCGCCTGATTAAGTCCGTGATAAATGTCGGATTCGATACGAATTGCCATTGTTATTTTAGTGATACAATTGGTCCCGGCTCAAAATATGAGAAAGAGAAACAGGAAAAAATTAATTTTTTACCCATCATTAAAATCCTCCGAATTCTAAATGCGAAAGATAATAAGAACGGACATAAGTTTGCTATTCTTTTAAGTAAAAATTTCAAGATGGATCTAAATGGAACTTTGCAATAACATAACTTATACGCCAATTTATGAACATATAAATAAGAGATTCCCACCTGTATATTGACTTATCACGATATCTCTAGAACCATAAGGCGTAGCGACTTGAAATTTGGTAGGAATATTCCTTTAGCTGAGTAGGGTCAGCTAAGAACGGATTTTACGAAATTCCACCCACAAGGGGGGTTGCGGGATTGTTAGTAAAATGTATCGGACCATCCATAAATTACGTCACACGTTAAGGGGGAGGGAGGGGGTTCAAGAAGTGTGACTTTGTGTGACAAGGGGGTGGCAGGGGTCCTAAATTTGTGGCGTCACATTCCCAAATCTACAATATCAATTGTCGCCTCCGTGGCCTAGTGGTACTGTCCCTTGTTTTATATACCGGAGGTCGTGGGTTCGTATTTAACTTTGTGTTGTCGTTGTTTTCTGGTTGGTAAGGACAATTTGGGCCAATCACCCAATTGTCTGAAAAATAAGATGATCCATGCGTCGCATGTAAAAAGTCGGTCCAGCCACCAACCCGCATTGGACCAGCGTTATTGGATATGGTCCAAGAACCCCTAAATTGCGAAGGCGTGCATTACGGGAGGCCTATGTCCCGCACTGGACTAACACAGGCTGACAGTAACAATACTAATTTGGAACTGTTCTTTGAATTCAATAATTTCTTCAATTTTCAATAAATATGTGATGTCACTACTAGGGGGGACGGGGTCTCAAAAATATCACCAGCTGTCGCAAGGACGGGGGAGGGGTCAAAACTCAAGAAATTTGCGTGACGTAATTTATGGATATGTAGGTACTTTACGTTCTGCCATACGTTATCCATTCCGGCGATCGTCTCAAAAAACTTTTAACCCGTTGGCGCAGTGGTTAGTGACCCTTACTATTACGCTAAAGCGTGCGGGTTCGATTCCTACCACGGGAAAATATTGTGTTAACGTTTTCTGTGAGTGTTAATATTTAAAAAGAAAAGTAATTCTATGTATGTATCAGTCATCCAGTGTCCATAGTACAAGCTTTTCTTAGTTTGGGACCAGATGATGTTGTGCTATTCGTTCAGAAATGTTATTATTATTGAAACACCAAATAATTGAATTATTAAACACATTTTAAACTCACCAGTGTCGCCATCTATGTTGTATGACAACTGCTTCCAAGCGAATACCTCTCGGAACGCCCCCAATCGTCCTTTGCCCCGTAGTTCCCGCCAAAAACAGCAAAACCAAGATGGCGCCTGCATGCATTTTTGCCGCCATTTTTCCTGTTTGCGCACGAAAAGTGAATCATCATTGAAAACACGAAGCGTTTTGTTTCAGTGATAAAAAAACTAATAATTCCCCGGAATGAAGATTCTGATTATATTATACTATATAAATAAAGTGAATTGGTTGACGTCAAAACTTTTTAATAATTAAATGTATAACGTGTAAAAAATACCTACTTTAAAAAAGTTGTACGTTTACAAATGTCGGTCACTATTGTAGAAAAAAAAAAAAATTAAACAGATTAATCGTCGTTGTCTGGCAAATCTAGTAATGCGTTTCAGATTTGATAAGAATTTTTATAAACGTGGTAACAGGAATTGATCTTTTTTAGAAAAAAAATATTTAAACAGTTGCTCTATGTCGAGACATAATAGTGTTTGAGAGAACACCTATTGGTCTAATACCGTTGAATAAAATCCATCTTTATAGATGGAACAAGTTTGATGCTTTATGTATTGACCGGTTTTCCAGGCTAATGTAATTTGACATACGTGATTTAACATTTACTCTCGTAGTACGCGTTGATATAAAAACTAACATTATGATGGTACAAAACTTAGCAAATGATGCTTAATATAACCTATTCTGAACATTGTATTTAAATTATTCATTATGGACCGGGCGGTCAAATAATAACTAAACTGATAGCTTGGTTCAAAAGTTCAATAATATAATGGACAATAGAAACGTAATTGGGATTTGATTTCGCAGTGTGGCAATGGGCTGGTAATAAAGCCAGTTCGGAAGCGGACGTGCATTGGGGAGCCATGTCCGAGGGTCGATCGGGTACTGATGAGATGTGATGAATGCAGAGTCCGGTGTGGTGATGTAAGCAAGAAGCTGCGTCCTTGGGAGCCAGTTAGGATCATCATATCTGATGACTTGATGATGAGGCACGACATGCGACGCCTTGATATGGCCAAGTCACCAGATCTGCTCGCTACACAGTAGATTTAGGATCTATTATAAATACTCAGCCTCTACTTCAGCTTCAAGTGTATAGAAACCTTTATCAACGAATCTGCAGATGAAGCGATCCCTGACTCACTACCACTTATTGTATTATTCGTACTTATATTAATATACTTATACATTTAGCCAAATTATATGTAAACAAAAATAATCCACAGCAACGAAGTCATGTCATGAATGAAGAATGAAAAGATGCTATTAACGTTCACGACACTAACTTCCATTTTATGTAAATTACTTTTTATTCCTGTTCATTTTATGCCAGTCCCTAGATAAGCCATGACAAACAGACAGACAGACGGACAGACAAAAATAAAATTAAAAAATGCTGTTTCGTTATATGTATCGATTATATATCAAAATGTAATCATTTAAAAACGGTTATTTTGATGTTACAAACGGACACTCCAATCTTATTTATTTGTTAAGATTTATTAATACTTTAAATAATATACAATCTTGCCGGTAGCAGTCGAAGCTGTGCAGTATGAAGCGTTTTAAAAAATATTCACGTGCGTGTGGTGATATAAAATAAAATCTAAGAAAAGTTAGCCTAAGGTACTCCCAGTTGCATCGGTTATCTTCCAGTGAAGGTCCCGTCAAAATCGGCCCAGCCGGTCTAGAGGTCCAGAACCAACAAACAGACCAAAAAATTTTTCTTATGTAACGGTTATATATCACAATGTAATCATTTATAAATGGTTATTTATTTATTTCTACACATGTTTGTTATTTATTCACCCCGTAGTTTATCTTAAATACAACAATGATATTAAGAAAACAACATATCATCACACATAAATCAGCCTGTGATAGTCCACTGCTGGACATAGGCCTCCACTAATACAACCCATTGAATTAGGGGGTTTAGACCGTATATCCCACCACGCTGGTCCAATGCGGGATGGTGGGTAGACCGACTTTTCACATGCCCATCCGCCGCATGGATCATCTTACTTTTCACACAATTGGGTGATCGGCCCAAATTGTCCTAACCGACTAGGAAACAACAATGAAAATTTGTTGAGTCCCCGCAGGATTCGAACCCTCTACACTACCTCCGGTTTCTAAAGCACGCGCCCATACCACGAAGCTACGGGGGCAGTATTTAATATATTACAACAACATATAAACTTAACATTTCACATATCAGCAAGGACAAAGCCTCAGACGGCAATGTTTGAATAGTCGGTAGTCGGAAATATAAGTGACATTGCATAAACATACATTAAAATTTATGTCTTAACATGATCTCTCAAGTTTTTTACTTACTAACTAATCGTTTTGTGTCTGTCCCAGGTATCTCAATCGACTAATGGTCTTTTCTTATACAATATCATCTTTTATAGATCCGTTTAAACCAAATAACTGTGTTAACCTCAACCTTAATTGGGAAATATACAGAGATATGGAAGAATGCTTAAAGACATAAATCACTACACGGTATAAAACAAAGTGGCTTTCTCTGTCCCAATGTCCCTATGTATGCTTAAATCTTTAAAAATACGCAACGGATTTTGTAGCGGTAATAGATAGTGGATTGAAGAGGAAGGTTTTGTATATATATAAATAATGGACAATATTGCAGATGAACGAAATTTATATATTTTCCCATAGATTTAACGGATATCAGTATTGCACCCGTACGGAGTCGGGGCGGGTCGCGTGTTCAAAAGTGAAACATTATTTTAATTAAATATTTATAACTATACGTCGGCATATTGAAATTTGAATTTGCTTTTGAAATATAATGATCTTAAATAAATACACTTACGAGGTCCTCTTCTTTTTGTTTCCCTGTTAATATAACTGTTAACTATATGGCACTAATATAACTGATCACTATTTTTAAGTTAATAACTTAGGTCCCATGACGACCGTTGCAACCTTCAAATCGTCTAGCTTTACTAAAACTAATGTGTTCGCATCAGCTATTTGTACTATAGCTAACGTCTCTAGTGATGTGCTAGCATATCGATGAAGTTATGCTAAGCAATTTGTACTATAGGTTGGCTAGTGATGTGCTAATTAGCAATCGATAAATTTTCTGCTAATCAAAAGTTAAATTAACATGTTACAGCAATTTATTGCTTAACTAATCCAACACGTGACTGTGTCTGTTGTTGAATGAATAAGGTCAAACTCTTAAGGCTTTAGTATTGCCCTCTAATTGGTGAAATATCACGTGATTATGGACGTTTCGCGTTAACGGCCAATCAGAGGGCTTTGCGCTTTGGCCCTATTGGTGTATGATATTAATCTGTGTTTATATAAATTGCAAGTCCTGATTTGGCACTGGCATAGGTATTCTAGGTTTCAGTTATCGATATCTTACGACATATGATAAATTACCCTGTTTTAGAAATTAATTTCATTAATAGTCCGTTATTGAAGGTGTATATACAGGGTGTCCCATTTAGAATGGATAATCCTTGAGCGCCGCAAAGCACAGCTACCCGGCACTCGAAAAAAATACAAAAAAAAAATTCCAACTGGTACTCAAGTCATGATTTTTTAAACGAAAATCCATTTTTATGATGTTATTGTCAATTTATGTGTACAGCGACGCCAAATTAATGAATTTGCTTACGTTTTTGGTTATATTACTCCTCACAGACTATACTATTACAAAAGTAATAAATAACATGAGTATCTATTGTACTTTTTAACAAAATATATCAATTTTAATTTTTAGTATGAAATTTGATCACAAAATAATTTTGACAAAGTTTGAGAGTGTTTCATGTAAAAAAAAGTATGGAAACCAAGTGGCCAAGTATTTAAAAAAATGCGCAGTTAATACAGTTTACAAAATGGTATAATACATCATTTTATCTAATACTATTACGAACTTATTGCTATTGAGATGCAAAAGGGTAACTAAGACGAAAATTGAAAACAATTACCTAGTCTTAAACAGTAACAAAGGGTCACTTTTATTGCACTAGGGACGGTGTAACAATACTATTTACTACCTGAGCGTGGCCCAAGCGTCCATTTTTGTTTACACGAGACAAGGATAGGTTGATTTTGTAGAGTATGAGTGAGTGAGAGGAGAGTACTATGTTCAAACATTTTACACTGTAGACCGGTTTGGTCATCATCGGATCGGTTTCAGGCACATAGCAAAGACATTTACTTAGTGCGTCTCTCGACTTGTTCGGTAACGCATGTGTGCATTCCTTCTCATTTCTCCGTGAGTTTGAATCAGTTTTATAACGACGACTTCTGGCTACTTTATTGGACTACCCGTTTTGCTTACTGATTTGGACTATGTTTTTACGACGCCTTGGCTTGTATCTGGACTGATTCTGTGAATCAAAATGCCACGCATTCAATACACGGCACAAGAATACGCCAATATGCACTTCATCTATGGTGAGTGCGGGGGCAACGCAAGTGCCGCTGCAGCCCTTTATAGGGAAAGGTACCCTAATGCGCGTCATCCAGATTACCGTGTTTTCATCAGAGTCCACAGTTGTTATTCGGATGGCAGAATACCTGGCAGCGGCATTGGTGGTACGAGCTCCGGAAGACAAGTGAATATTAATACTCAAGATGTTGTGCTTGATGAAATTCAGCAAGACCCATCTACCTCTACAAGAGCAATATCACGTCGCACCGGAATCCCAAAAACGACCGTGCACCGTGCACTGAAAATAAATAAATATCATCCTTACCATATTAGACGCGTCCAAGCTCTGCAACCGAGAGATTACCATGCAAGATTGTTTTTTTGTCGACAAATGCTTGACAAAATAGAAGAAAATCCACAATTCTTTGAAAAAATTCTATGGAGCGACGAATCTACATTAAAAAAAGACGGATACTTTAATATGCATAATCTGCACAGCTGGCAACTCTCAAATCCAAATCTAATGCGAGAAGAGAAGTCGCAATACCAGTTCAAAATAAATTATTGGACTGGTATATTAAATGGGATAGTTATTGGTCCTTTCGAACTGCCGGGAAATTTATCTTCCAAAGTTACTTAAACTTTTATAAAATGATCTCCCAACCTTATTGGGAGAAGTGCCTGAGGAGATAAGGGAATCCTTACACGAAGATGGCTGTCCTGCACTTATGGTTGCAAACGTCCGTTCTTATTTAAATGCCACATATCCAAATAAATGGATTGGTCGTTTGGGTTCCATTTGTGGCCTCCTCGATCCCCAGATTTAAACCCCTTGACTTTTTTTTACTGGGGTTGCTAAAGGAAGAGGTGTACTCGAAAACGATTTCAAATTTGGAGGAATTAGCAGCCGTGTTCAAGAGGCCGCTTCAAAAATAAATGAACGACGCTACCACGCTTTCTTAGTAGAGCCTTTATTAGAAGTGTAGAGCGTTATTAGAGTCGAGGCGACCAATTGAACACCTGTTATAAATAAAGATTGTTTTATGTACACCCGCAATTTCTTATTTAAAATTTAATAATATATTTATCGTTTCTTTTTAGTCGTATTTTACCCTTTGCATCTCAATAGCAATAAGTTTCGTAATAGTATTAGATAAAATGATGTATTATACCATTTTTAACTGTATAACTGCGATTTTTTTAAATACTTGGCCCTTGGGTTTCCATACTTTTTTTACATGAAACACTCTCAAACTTTGTCAAAATTATTTGTGATCAAATTTCATACTAAAATTAAAATTGATATATTTTTGTTAAAAAAGTACAATAGATACTCATGTTTTTATTACTTTTGTAATAGTATAGTCTGTGAGTAATATAACACCAAAAACGTAAGCAAATTCATTAATTTGGCGTCGCTGTGCACATAAATTGACAATAACATCATAAAAAATGGATTTACGTTTAAAAAAATCATAACTTGAGTACCAGTTGGAATTTTTTTCTTTGTGTATTTTTTTTCGAGTGCCGGGTAGCTGTGCTTTGCGGCGCTCAAGGATTATCCATTCTAAATGGGACACCCTGTATATATATTTTCTTAATTAGACAAATTTAATAACTAAATAAATATATAAAGATCGGGAATTTGTTCAAGAAACTCACCAGTTTACATATTACATTTAGGGTTTGGACTAATTGACTGCCTCCGTACCCTTGTGAAATGGCTTATGCTTTAGAAACCGGAGGTCGTGTGTCCGAATCCTGCGGGGACTCAACAAGTCTTCATTGTTGTTTCCTAGTTGGTGAGGGTAATGCGGGCTGATCACCCGATTGCCTGTAAAGTAAGATGATACATGCGTCGGATGGGCATGTAAATAAGTTGGTCCTGCGCCTTATCTCTCCCTGGTCGTGTCGGTTATCCGTCCCATCGGCTTTGAGAGTTAAAATTAATAGGGAGTGCGCCTGTGTTTGCGCGTACACTTGTGTGCGTGTCTCCTGCGCAGTAGGCTGATCTCTAATATAGATCGGCCGCCGTAGTCGTAATCGACTGAAGATATTATTATTAATTTTCTATTATCAGTAGGTTTCTTACTAAATAATACAATGATCTAATAAGTAGGATTAGTTCTTATAGTGTATAAGATTCGAGTAAGCAATTGTTTTTTAATAATCGGCAAGTCATGCACGCGTTGCACAAGTGAGTTACAAAAAAGGGGTTCTGTCTAACGTGTTTCTATAAAAAGAGCTATAAGAAGAGGACTAAAGGAGCATTTTAATTCAACGTGTATGTTGAATAATAAGTTACTATGTTTAGTATTTTTGTTAATCTATGATAATTTTGCTCAACATTAGGGGGTTTTTGGACCGTATGGAAGATGGAGTGACGACATTCGCAAAGTGGCCGAGATCGAAAGCTGTGGCGTGCATTAGGGGTGGCCTATGTCCAGCGGTGGACTGACACGGGCTGATGATGATGATGATCATCATTGTTGAGTCTATCTTCTATTCCCACGAACTGGACTGGAAACTGTGTAAATATTGATTTGCTTGGTTTACATAGAAATAGAACATTATCGATATTTATTCGTATATTAAACACTCAATTCAATTCTTTAACTGAGCAAAACATGAGATAAAATGATTTATAAACACTTTGAAAATGCGCCGAAATTTGCTTTAAACATAGTTTATCTATTAGATATCAACCGAGTTAGTGTTTTTACATATAACATCGATATTTCTATCGATTGGTGCTTCTATCGATAAGGACACTTCACTATCTTATTTACATTTGCTTGGGGTCAGTGGATATCTGTGATTATCGAAAGATTCACACGTAACTGGCTTCAAATTATAATTTATTAATAATAAACAATAATAAATAGAGTTGTTTATGTTTTACGGTCATAATTAGATGTTAACGATTCGCATGCATAATATAAAATGAAATACTTTATTAATTTGTATGTTTATGTCGTACGGAAGAAAAGTATACATGTGTACATTACACAAGTATACAATAGTATACATTATGTCGTACGGAAGAATATAATACAGAAAATTAGTAATGGACGAAAAGGAAAATGTTCACCAGTGCCGAAACAGAAATCACAAAAAATATTTTTGATCATAACTTTTATGCGCAATAAAAGTAATTTTTTTTTCGTTACATAACAAAATTAAATATAATAGAAGTTATAATCAAAATATTTATTTTTAAAATTGTTATGACGTTTCTGATGAACATAGAAATTAATAAAGTGTTTCATTTAATATTATTCATGCAAATCGTAAACGTATAATTATGACTATAAAACATAAACAACTTTATTTATTATTGTTGATTAATAATTTATAATTAAAAGCTGGTTACGTTATCTACCGATTATCGTAGAATTCTATTATTAAACTTTAGACGAATATAATTATTTATTTTATTTACGCGATTATTATACATATGAAACCCACTTATTTACGGATTTTTCGCGTTCGTTACATATATTTTTATTAGCGACGTTTCGGATTCTTTACAGCATCAATGATCACGGGCAGGCTAAATGAAAATCAGTGGATAGTGTATTTTATAATTTAGACGAATAGTCTAATGTCAAACGCGTTTGGCGCCAAAATGTCAGATCGCGCGGGAATTTAAGTAGGCGGCGGCCTTTCAGTAAACACGCTTTAGCATCTTTCGCCGTTACTATTTAAAAATTTAACCGCCTCTATGATCAAGCGGTATTGGCCCTTACTTTATACATCGGTCGTGGGTTCGAATCCCGCAGGGAAACGACTTAGTGTTATCGTTGTTTTCTGGTTGGTTGGGACAATTTGGGTAGATCACCCAATTGTCTGATAAATAAGATGATTCATGCGTCAGACGGGCATGTAAAATATCGGTCCACTGATCTACCCCAATGGACCAGCGTAGTGGGATACGGTCCATGACCCCCTTTTGAAGAAGGTGTGCATTAGGAAGAGGACCATGTCCAGCTCCCTTCCAACGGGTTCCACTTTGTTGTTGGGCTCACCTTCGCGGCGCGAGCTGCGAGGGTGCCAAGAGGACCCAGGGGTGCTGTGTCTCTGCTCTATCCAATGGTGGAGATGTGGTGAAGGGCTGTTTGCTCGTTAGTAGCCTGGTGAGGCGGGCCTCAGACGGTCGCTCTCAGTTCCCCTCTCTGTTGAAAGGGGACAGGAGACGCGAGCTGGTCTACCCCAAGCGAGTGCCACTGAGCCTCGCCGAGCGCGATGTATGACAAGTAAAGGTATGAATGTGTGTGTGAAGGGTCCGGGAAAAGGGAAAATAAGCGAGATGTACGACTGGAAGTCTCCGAGAGAAGACGGTGTGATTCGCGCAGTTTGCTGCACTCAACTTTGCTAACACCGCGTGATCTCGGCCTGCCGTGGGTGTCGTGGATCACGTCTCGCGGCCTTCGGCAGTGCTGAGGGAGGTCTTGCCTTCATTGGCTGGACCGCGAGGAGACCACCTGCTGTCCGCAGAAGAAGGCCAGGGCGCCGAAGAGTGGCGTACGCGCGCAACCTCCCCCCCTGACACTGAGCCCCTGGGCAGCCGGCAAGAGGGTGCCCGCCACCCAGAGAAGGGCTCAAAGAGGGAGCGCCGTGCTGTTTGTTCCGGCACGGCGCCTAAAGCGACGATCCGGGTGTCCCAACACACCCGGTGAGAAGAGGCCCGAAAGAGGCGAGGGCCACGTCGCGCCGGGGTCGCCGAAGACTGTCATCAGCGCCCGCGGCCCCGGCTACAGCGACACGAGAAAGGAACAACCGTTGGTTTTTTAGTGGGTATACCGGCCGCTCCATCTTGGTCCGGGGAGCCCCACATATCCCCGCTACCCCCCTCACTTTGGCAGCGGGGAATCCGTAAGCTGGATTTTTCGAATGGCAAAAAAAAAAGGAATATGTCCAACTGTGGACTAACAGGCTGATGATGTTGATGATGATTTTATATTGTAATTATTATATATTACTATTTGAAATAAAAAATTTAACAATTTATACTATCATGAGACATTGCACTTAAAATATGTACTACAATCGGCTGAACTCACGCGAAATCGATATTAGTGCCGACTAGTTTCTTACCTATCGGAGGTCCTTCAGGACGAGGGGGATAACTTCACAGTCGCTTCCCGCTTTCTACTTGAGTGCAAAACAAAATTGAAATGGATATTAATAAATGTGTGGTGCCGTTCGAAACTATTACACAGATAAACTATCGCAAGAAATGAGCTCAGAAATATGGCAATAACAGTTATGATTAGTTTCAACTGCTTAGTGTGGGCTTGCGCTTTAGATACCGGAGGTCGTTAATTTATTTTTCAATTCATTGTTATTTCCTTGTTGATTAAGACAATGCGGGCACATCACCATCACCTATAAAGACTTATGCGTCGGATGATCATTTCGGTCCTGCGCCTCATCTCTCTCCGGTCGTGTCGGTAATCCGTCCCGTCGAACTACGAGAGTGAAGGAAGAGGACTGAACCTGTGCCGCGTACACTATAATATCTTATGCTTCATTGTTTGATCTCTAATGTAAATCAGACCAGAACCAACGACCGATTACTTACGAAAAGCATCTATGAAATGATCAGTAAATTGAGACAATAAAACAACATATATATTATTAAGTTTTTATTAGAAGAAAGTGTAATCTTATCGTGTCTTATTTACTATTATAGAGAAACAATGTTCAGCATTGCAGCTAATGAACGTATAGCAAATTGAGTATTCGAAAACGATCACAACATATATAAATAAATACACATATGGGCGCACACCAGATTGAAAAAAGCTATAGAATTGACAAAAACAAAAGAACCCGTGTTGTTAATTGGCACAGGCGTGTTAATCACTGAGCGCCAATTGATAATTACACCATACGCAATTAATAATTACGCCATACGTATGGCGCTGTTGTTGTTGTATCTTCTATATCTTTCTTGGTATTTGCTATAGTGTATTTAATGTAACATTCACCTTGTAGACACACATTTACTCTGATTACGCAGTGCTTTGATCGGAATTCTGAAACAACAAAAAACAATATATTAATGGGGTTTTTTGACACGGATGTTACGCTTTCAGACTCTTGTTATTGGTAAGCTTCATCTAACGCAGAGTTCGCGGGAAGCTCTCTATAACGATGATGATGAAGGGTCGTCGACGGCCTGGTGACTGCGATAATCGGTAGCTGGGGGCGGTAAGAACCGCCATAGCACCCGGGTGTACCTAGTTTACCGGGTGTGTGTGTTTAGCTGTGCTCGTAATCGAGGGCCAACTACTGGTGGGTGTGTGCTATCCCTACTTATAATAATATTAAGCGAGGTATTAATCAGGAAGAGAAGTGAAGACAACAAAATTAAAGAAATAAACTTTGAATTCCTCAATAGGACTGTTAGTGACTTACCACTTGGTGTAGTGTGTAGTTTGTGACCGTGACTGTTACTCCAAAGGGTGTGGGCTCGAATTTCTCCACGGAAAACAATATTGTGTGTTACTCATCGACTTATCTCGTGTCTGGGTATTTGTATCTATTTATTCATGTAAGTATGTAAGACTGCCACCGTAGCCTAGTGGTCTGGGCCTATGCTTTAGAAATCGGAGGTCGTGGGTTTAAATCATGCGGGGACTTAACTACTTTTCCAAGATGTTTCCTAGTTGGTTACGTTAATTTTTGCCGATCACCCAATTGTCTGAAAAGTAAGATGATATAGGCGTCGGATGGGCATGTAAAAGTCGGTCCACCCACCTACCCGCATTGGTCCAGCGTTGTGGGATACGGTCCAAAAACCCCCTAATAGAGAAGGCATGCGTTAGGAGAGGAGGAGTGATTTCAGCAGTGGACTAACACTGGCTGATATTGAAGATGATTTATGTAAGAAAAGTAACTATGTATTTATAACTTAGTTTAGCTTTTATAGTTTAGCCAATTTAGATTCGGATTAAAGAAAAACAAAACTATTGAAAAACATTAATGGCGTCCGAACGAACGCGTCCTCATTGGTTGACCGCGGCCATTTTGAATCCACACGCAATGTTCAACCAATAAGAGTGCCCGCTTTTTGGCGCCAATTTATAGTGACATTAGACTTTGTTTACTTTAATCCCGTCTCTAAGTTAATTATTAATAAATAGCTTCATTGTGATATATAATTGGTAGATATAACCAAAAACCTGTCTGTTTGTTCTGGCCAATCTCAGAAATGTCCAGTCCGATTCCGACGGGACTTTCACTGGAAGATACGAGTAGCTGATGTAACTGACTCGCTTAGGCAAATTTTTCACCACAAAGAAGTAATATTTTTTTTATATATTACCAAGCGGAACACGTCGCGGGCAACAGCTAGCAATATAATATAATTACTGGGTAAACGGTCCACAACATTTCGTATTATGATTGTAAAAGGTTTTGCGGTGTATACGCTACAAATTAGGCAAGGCGTTTGTCTCAGTTTCAATTAATTTAAAGTGATCACTTACCTGTGTATGAAGAAATTGTTCTTCTTTTTATCTAGCTTTGAATAGATGAACCTTGGTATTTGGTTGACAAGGATCCAGAGCGTGTTTCCTATCACCTTTAAATCTGAAACAATACATAGAGAACATTCATAAAATAACATACGAAAATATATGCTCTGTAAAAATGTTAATAAGCAAGAGAAGATTGAATAACATATACAATAAATTTCCTTCAAGAGGACCGAACTGTATTGGAGATCGATCAACTGCGCAGGAGATTTTACAGTGCACAAGTGTATGTGCAAACACAGGTGCACTCCCTATTCCTTCATAAATGCCCGATGGGACGGATATGGCTTTACAAGCAGTTGGGTGATCAGGCTTCATTGCCCTAACCAACTAGAAAACAACGGCAATGAAAAGATGTTGAGGCCCCGCAGGATTCGAACCCACGACCTCCGGTTTCTAAAGCGCAAGCCATACCACTGGGCTATCGGAAGCTCGTTTAATGTATAGATCAATATGTTACTCGAATTATACCTGCTACATATTTAATACACTTACACTAACTTAGGATTACGGGTTCGAAAACAAAAATGTTCCAAAATGCAATCTGAAATTTAAAAAAAACTTGTACGCAATATGTAATGATTTTTTATATCTGTCATTTATTATTTTATTACAATGACTAAATACAAATCATCACATTTACTTTTTAATTTATATTAACGAAAATAATAACAACGTACAGAAAAAGCGTCTGCTACTATATATAAGAGTAACAACTACTTCCATAAATTAATAACGATTTAGCATGGATCGAAACCATCAGCTTCCTGCAGTTGTTCTTTTAAGAGCACTTACACTTCCTTAGCACAGCTACGTGTGTCTTTTTACTACAGTACTTATTTAGGTAAATATGGATGGATTACGATCCCATGATTACTTGAGATACTGGCAAGGTGTAAAAAAGAAAACATATGTATATTAAAATTACTAAAGCGATATAGTAAATATGTCATGGGTCTACGAACACTATCGTTAAACAAACAAATTCAAATTCAAATATCTTTATTCAATATAGAAGTGTAACACTCGCTTATTGATTGTCAAGGACGCTACCACCGGTTCGGAATAGGACGCCTTCGACCTGAGAAGAACCGGCGAAAGAAACTCAGCGGGCCTATTTTGTCATCTTTTAAAATAATCAAATATATACATATAAATTTTCTTATGAGCTACATACAGTTCTATCATACGTATATTATACTTGAAAAAGCCTGGAGCGAGCATTCCATTACCAGGCTGTGTTATATCATTTATAAATTCATTTATGTCATAATAACCTTTAACACATAAACGTTCCTTTACTACTTTTTTAAATCTATTAACAGTTAAATTCTGAACGTTTACTGGGATTTTGTTGTAAAAGCGTATACATTGTCCGATAAAAGATTTACTTATTCTTCGCAGTCTAGTTTTTATGTAGTTCTAGTATTTATGTTGTGCATCACAATGTCTACGAAAATAATTTCTATTTTTTTGCACATACATTAGGTTTTCGAAAACTTTTAGCTTTCTAAATTTAACCAATAGTAAATTTAAATAGTTATATACGTTTATTAATTATTATTAATTTATTTAATCTTAGTGTACAAAATGTACAGAGGCGGAATTATTGCCTATCGCAATTTCAGACCGTCAACCTTGGGGTGATGCAGAGATAAAATTCCCTGTTGTTGTTCTAACGGTGAGTTACAGTTTCTGCTTTAATTTTGCGAGAATAGCTCTTTCCTGCTGTACGTGAAGTAATATGTACTATATTACTTCCATGGATGGCAAATTTACTGACAACTAATTCATCCATTTAATGCTTTTTAACCCTTTGGGTCGTGGATGTCGGATGCCTTTCGATAATGAATACCTAGTCTAAGAAATAAGAAATTTACATGTACTTTCTTGTAAATACATTTTATATATGTATATATTTTATCCATTAAAATCCTAGAGCGATCATAAAAAAATATATTATTTTGAGTCATTAATACTACTTGATAACTTTTCTATATTTATTTAACGCTATATAGTGGACAACGGGAATATTATTCAAATAAAATGGAAGAGTATCGGAAGACAACTTACCTGAGATGTGAGCTGCATATTCAGCTGAGATGTAAGTAAATTATTCATAGGAGATCGAAGTAAATATTTCTCCAGTTATCTAGATATTCATCTAAAGATAAGTTAAATACTTACCTCAAATGTAAGCTAAAGTTTCATCTGAGATAAAGCTAAATATTAACTTAATATTAAAGTGAAACACCCACCTGAGATGTAAGTAAAAAATTTAACTCCAATTATATATTTATAATTATATATGTGTCCAAATAAAAGTTAAATACTTACCTGAGAGATAAGCTTAATATTCACCTAAGATGTAAGTAAAGAAAGATATAGGTAAAGACTATTTATCTAAAGGTAAGTCAAATATTTACGAAGATATAAGCTTGATATTCCCTGAGATGTACGGCAAACATTCACCTAAGATTTATACTAAATATTTACCCGAGTAGTAATATAGATATTTATTTAAACGTGTGTTAAATAATTACATAAGTAGTAAGCTTAATATTCCTCTGAGATTTAGCATAAATATGCAGCTGAATATTCACTTGAGATTTAAGCTAAAACTTAACGGAAGCAGGAAGACAAATATATACCTGAGATGTAGCCCAAATATCTTGGGTCCTGGGCGACGATGTCCACATTTTCAGGAGTCAAATCTGTGTTGGTGTTCCAGCACATGATTGCGTTTTGGGCCACGTTGGCAAAAAACAGCGTTCTTGAACTCGCATGGTAGTCATGGGATCCGCTCTGGCTGTTAGGACCACGCTCACCTATGTACTGTTAAAAAAGTAACGATTAAAATACATTACCAGGAAACAAATCTTCTTATAAATGATATACACACATCATCAGCCTGTGTTAGGCCTCCCATAATACACCTCTATCCATTAGGGGGTTTCGGACCGTATCCCACCAGCTGGTCCAATGCGGCTTGGTGGGTGGACCGACTTTCTACATGCCCATCCGACACATGGATCATCATACTTTACAGACAATTGGGCTGATCGGCTCAAATTGCCCTAACCAATACAAATGATATATTTCGACTGTATTTGTAACACCAATATAACCGTATTTAAATAATTACCTGTGATATAAAACCGATACATATAAAGAAACAGCATTTTTTTTTAAATTTTTGTCTATCTGTCTGTCAGTCTGTTTGCTGAGGGTAATCTCTGCAATTATTAGTCCGAATTTGACTTGACTTTCACCGGAAGAATAGCTAATATAATTGGGAATAACTTAGGCAAAAAAAGGAGTAACATATTACCCGCGGATGAAGTCGCGGGCAACAGGAAGTAAGAAATAATCGTACTACCTAATGTAGTAGTACAATCCAATCCTATTAAAGCAAAACTTGTCCTAAGGAAACAAGGTGACTGATAAGTAGTAATGCAACGAATAGTTTACCGGTGGTAGGTCCCCTGTTTACAGGAGACCGTCTGGGCGGGTACCACCACGGTGCCTATTTCTGCCGCGAAGCAGTAGTGTGAAAACACTACTGTGTTCCGGTTTGAAGGGCACCGTAGCCAGCGTATTTACTGGGTAAACGAGACTTAACATCCTATGTCTCACGGTAGGCAGCGCGTTGGCGATACCACTGGTATTGCTAATGTATATGGGCGTCGGTGATCACTTCCCATCAGGTGGCCCGACTGCTCGTCTGCCTGCGTATGCCATAAAAAAAGAAAGTTGTTTGGCCGGATACCGGAAACCGGATATTCGGCCTCATCGTCGGCCGAATATCCGTATCCGGCCGCCGAATATTCGGCCGGCCAAACGATTTTAGTTTGGCGGCGGGCGCGTGTGCAGGTTTCAACTTGTTACGTATTGTAGGTTTGGCGGACCGTTTTCTAGGCAAAAAGCGAAACTATTTTGTATGAGTACACATACCGCTATTTTGCCGAAAAGATAAGTTTTGTTAACGTTATAGTACAGAAGTGTGTACGTGATTGTAAACTTGTACTTCATTCTATGTTTATTTTATTTGTCTAAAATAGTAGCAAATAAACTGAAACAGAAAAGGCGATTTTAAGTACGTAGTGCGTTTAATTTGCAAAGTAAAATTATCTCGTGGTGGCGAAGGGAAAAAGGCAAGGGCTTCTTCTATGAAAATTCTCTGAAATTTACGGTGGTCCATCTTCAACTTCATGCGACGGAAGCAGAACTTTTCCATCTTCGAGTCCATTTGTAAGTACAAGCGCTCCCGATCAGCTGGCTTTACGTCAACATAAATTTGACAGAGACAGTGAAAAGAAAATAGTATTGAGGGTTACATTATTTAATTGGTACAATGATTTTATTACATAGTGAGCCACTATCAATGGTGACAGAATTGGTTTAAACAGGCTTTGTATAAGGCAGTCCTCGAGTACAAGATCCCAGTCATACATTTATGACTGAAAAAATATACCATCATTTATGACCGAATCAATAAAGAAATGAGGGAAAAATTTCAAAAGCTGCTGGTGTCTGTTACGTCAGATATAGGACTTGCCACCACAATAATGAAAGGTTTTTAAGTTTTACAGCCCATTGGATATCCTTGAATTGAAACTGGAACAGGCGTATTGGCAATGAAACCATTTTCAGGATCTGATTACCGGGAGAATATAGCGAACGAACTGAACGTTATTGCTGCGCGCTGGACCATTCCTCTGAATGAAATACACGTTGCGGTGCACAATAGTGGGTTAAATATAGTAAAAGGAATTCGGTGGCTAAATACGATTCTGCTCGTAAAGCAACCTTTATTCACCCGCTCCAAAGAGTCATCACTGAATCACTTAAATGTCACCATCAACCATCAATGGAGATGTTGGCTGCTTTTAGGCGCATTGTAAACCATTTCAATCACTCGGGACTAGCGCCAGAAAAACTAAAAACATCAGTCATGTATCAGAAATGTCAGTACACATTGGAACCCTACCTACTATTTACAGGAGCGTTTATGAGAGCAGAAACAGGCTGTTTCTTTACATTTTGTAGACCTCGACAATTTAAGTAATTTGACTCCTCAGCAGTGGAACTTAATAAAGAAATATAGCAGCCTTCTTAAAAATTTGGTAAAACTTAAAAAGGTTTGACATGCATTTCCTAGTCATTCCACACGTTTATGAGGTACCTACAAAAAGAAGAAACTGGACGAAAAGTACCAAATTTGTTGCATGTTTTGATGTCTCTTAAAACTGAAATAGAGCAACGTTTTCAACATCTTGATGACGATCCGAAATATTTCCTGGCTACTTTATTGCATCCCAGATTCAAAATCAGATTTTTTGGGTTATACAAACAGACAAAGCTAGACAAAAGCTGCTTCTGGAGGGCCCAAAAATGAGTTGTAGAAAAGGGATTCAAATAGTAGTGAAGGTGATCCGCCACCAATGAAAAGAAGGGCAGGCAATGGCGCAACATGTTGTTCATGAAACATTTTGGGATTGCTTGAACGAAGTCGCTCATGATAACGGTCAAACCGAAGATACGACAAATAGTGCTATAGCCAACGAGTATGACTTTTACGTAAAAATGTTCCAATTTGAGCGACAGAGTGACCCTTATGCATGGTGGGCAGCAAACGCCAATAAATTCCAATATTGATAAAATTTGCTCAAATATATCTGTCTTCACCGTGTACCAGTGTTTATAGCGAAAGCCTTTTTTTAGAGGCAGGACCTGTTTATGAAAATAGAAGGACTTGTCTGTTACCCAAATGTACAGAGAATCTCGTTTTTATTCACCGAAATTGCGTTAGTTAATATGAGTATGAAACTCTCTTTTTATTTATTTGGTAACACTTATTTTATTTGATTAAAAATTAACATACGATACGCTATGATTGGTTGAATGGATACCTAATGCTGATCATCGGATTTCTTTACTACTTCAAATGAGGCGTTTTGATAAGTTATTGTACTTAAAATAATACCAATAAACAAATATAGTTTATTTGTTGTTGTTTCAGAATCACTATTCGCTATACGGCCAGATAGTAAAATAATGGCCGGATAGGCCGGATACCGGATAGCAACCGGATATTCGTTGCGTCTCTACTGGTAAGTACATATTATAATTTTTTTTACGTAAATATCTGAGTGAAAAAACATTATGTTCGTCACATCCTCAGGCCTGAGTTAGTAAGACCATTGTAGGTATTATTATTTGACTGTCAGAAAAGAGTGACGATCCATACACCTGATGGAGATATAAAAAGTCCGTGCCAATAGACGAGAGGTCGTGGGTTCGAATTCTGCGAAACAAATTTGTGTTTTCGTGCTAGTCTCGTTGGCTGAAACAATAAGGGCTGATCGATCATCCGTTGGCCTCGTTAAATTGGTGTCCCATCACAACCATCTTGGACATTCGTCAAAGGACGGAACTGCTTTTTAATACGTTTGCTACAAATCAATTCATAAAACACGGTTTACCATTTAGAAGTGGTAGTCAGATGCCGATGATGGACCTGATATTCAAGTAATTATCGATCGATGTGTGGATTTAAAGCTAAACCAATGTACAACGGGATTTTTTCTTTGGTACGAATCTTATACACGCCATCAAGAGTTTCACTTCAATACATAGTGTATCGTAAATTATTAATTGTACCGATTTGAATGATTGTTATAGCGTGCATTCAAGTGGATCCGCGGATGGTTTAGATTCGCAAATGAGAAGATAAATGGCGCCGCAGTCGGTATCTTTGTTATCTATCTATATCGCAAGAAATTGCTCAATATCCTAATCGGTTAGGCTATATTTAGGACAGACCTCCTGTGCTGAATATTTTAGTATATGCAGGAAAATGTCTGTCGGTCCGCTAAGATTTTATTTATACTTCTGTATGGTATTATTTACTTTTAACAGTATATTCATATCATAAGCAAATGGACTTATCTCCTTTGATTTACTACCCGTGACTTTGTATTTCGGCAAGAAAAAAAAGTGTAATTTTTTTAAACTAAGCCTAATTTAGTGCCTTTACTGAAAGGAGGCTGATTGCTTCCTTTCAGTAAAAGCCCGTCAAAATCGGACCAACCATTTCAGACTAGAACAAACAGAGTGACTGACCGACATAAATTTGAAAAAAGCGGTTTTGTTATATATACCGATAATGAAATATATTATAATATACTCATTTAAAAATGGTTATTTAATGTTACAAATACACACCCCAATTGTATTTTCGTATAGACGATTTGACAACTAGAGTACCACTCAAAGGTTTACTGGTAGATAATGTCATTTGGCATTAAGTCCGATCTTGCACTTATCTAAGCAAATTATACAATAAAAATAATGTCTTCCTGTTCGATTACGGCGATCTATATTAGATGTAAAGTGCATAAGCGTACACGCAGTCACAGGTGCACTCCCTATTCCTTTATAACGAAATCGGAAGGAGACAAGACACAGGATCGACTATCTACAGGCCCATCCCACGCTTGGATCATCTTACGAGACAGACAATCGTGTCATCAGCCTGCATGCCTAACCAATCTAGGCACCAACTTAGAAAAGTAATTGGGTGGCCGTAGGTTTCGAACGACCTCCGGTTTCTAAAGCGTAAGCCCATACCTTTAGGCTACGGAGGCAGTCAAGTCTATGTATAAAGCTGTAATAAATAAACTTTAGAATTTAGTGGGTTATTAAAGAGTTCATGAATTACCGTGTTCAAACCTTGGAACTTGCTGGGATCCTTAAGAAATGCCGTGTCGATGGAGAACTCCTGCGTCGATACCAGGGGATGATAGAAGGCGCGCCTCTTGCCATTTAGGTCCGCGTTCGTGAGGGCGATGCTGAACATGCCATCCTTCCAGTTTGCCAGAACATGACCTGAATAGAGTTGTTTTAGCAAGTCTTTTAAAAAATCTTAGGAAATTCACAAAAATACTGAATAGAGCTATAACTAATTTTTAAAGCATGTAAAAAGTCGGTCCACACACCACGTGGTGTCGACGTGGTCCCATAAAACAGTAGTGTAAAACAGTTTTAAGTGCACCTGCTGTTTTCCAGTTTTAAATTACTTGGTAAACGACTACAGAGTATGTCACAGGGCGGCGAGCAGATAGGTGGCTCCTTTCGGTGTTTTTTTTATGTGCAGGGCGGTCATTTATCATCAGGTGAACGGTATGTTAGTATCGTCGCTTAAATAAATCACTAAAAGTATCTCAGGATACTACCTGCTGCGGTGAAGTTCATCGACTGTTTGTCGTGTACGAAACTCCTGTCATCCAACCTCCAGCTGGTGAGGGTCTTCAAGGAGAAGACGATCAGACCTTCAGTGGCAAGGTCGGTGATATAAGCGTGGGCTTCGTCACACGCCAAACCGTTTATCTCCACGTTGATTGACGTCAGACCTTTAATTAAACACAAATACACAAGTTTTAATGAGTATGATCATTTGAGACTTTGCAACGTAGCCTGAAAATATCGTGGTTTGTATATTAAAAAGGTGTCAGAATCACTCCTTGATGGACACCAATTGATAATTTTATTTTAATTAATGATTATAATATATAAATCATATAGTAGATGACATTTTGATATCTTAAACATCAGCCTTTATTAGAATATAAAACAATATTATCAAATTTGATTACTGAAATATAATGATGAATATTATATCGAAGCAAATGGCGAAGCTTCACGGGTTATATTACGGATGATTACTTTGAAAATATGTTAAATGAAATTTTAAATTTGTAAGTTATACCAGCAGGTGTCCTCTCATCCACCAGAACCGATTGCGGGAGTTCGTATTTAAGTAAACGTACATCTGTGTTTAGGTCATACACCACTATCGATGGTGGCTGAATCTGTTTCCTTTCACCTGTAAAAACAATTGTAAGGTTACTAATTCGTAATTCCTTTCATTTATGCATATTAAATCGTTTAGGAAATAAATATAAAGCAATACAGACGTAGTCCACCCGTTATCATGGAACCCAGAAAGTGTCCGAAACGTAGGGAATAAATATACAGAATTAACGCGAAAAATCCGTAATTCGTCCGTAAAGAAGTGGATTTAACAGTTTTAATTTCCATCGTTTTCTTAATTCTTTTTTAATTCTTAGAGAGTGGAGCAACTGTGAGCGAGGCTCGGGAGTACGTTTGCCGTAGTGCCGAGCCACGCTCTCTACTCTCTATTAAATCCACTTGTTTAGGGACATATGCGGATTTTTCACGTTAGTTCTGTGGTGGGACGCCCTGCGGCAAGATGGAGTGACGACATTCGCAAAGTAGTCAGTGTAGGATGGATGAGAATAGCAGAAGATCGGAAGCGGTGGCGTGCATTAGGGGGAGGTCTATTTCCAGCAGAGGACTATCACAGGCCGACAATCATGATGATGACAATTAAAGAAAGCGACTGAGTAGAAGATCGATTTTTTTAGAAGCCAGACATAAGTCAAAGTCAAAGTCAAAATCATTTATTCAATTTTAGCTCTACTGATCACTTATGAACGTCAAAAATTATCCATTTACCACCGGCTCACAATCTCAGACCCGTCCAGAGAAGAACCGGCAAGAAACTCGTCGGCCTTTTTTTATTTTTAAATATTAGTATTTACAATGATGTGATGACCAATACATTTTTTTAAGTTACCAGGGGATTTGCAAGCGCCGAATATAAACTATTTCCACACATCTTGGTCCTCAATATAATTTATAACAGAATAGGAGGCTTTTTCTATAAGCGTTGTTTTGACAATTTTACGAAAGCTCGAATCATTCAGATGCGTTTGGCAGGCATTTAATGTATTATTCATTCTTATACTATTATACATGAAAGATTTTTTGGTTCGGGTCAGTCTAAATCTGGGTAGCTCTAGGAGCTCAATTCGACCTCTACGCGGCCTAATATCTTTTTTAACTAACGTATGAATATTTTAAAATTTCAGTTTTATTAAAAACATTACGTAAAGATTCCCGTGAACCCAGATTGTAGATTGCCCTAACAGCCTGTTTTGTAGTATAAATATTGTGTTCAAACCGGACTGCAGATCCCCATAGTAATAATCCATAGGACATAAGGCTGTGAAAGTACGCGTAATAAACAAGTTTTGCAGTTGCCTCGCCAGTCAGCTGCCTAATCTTGCGTATGGCAAAGATTGCTGTCTAGCCTCAAAGAGTAGGCTTACAAAAGTAGAACCTAAGCATTTAGTTTTGTTCCGTTGAGTACTGTTGATTGGATGCAAACCAGTTTGACTGACAATATCAATTGCCCTATTTGGTATCTCAACGTTATGGTCATTTCTTTTTACCCTTAGCAGTAGAGAAGTGTCATCTATAAAAAGGACAACTTCGGACAGCATAATTATAGTTTATGAGATTTATCACTATTTTAAGGCTTTACACAACGCAAATTTAAATCCCGGTTTGCCCTCAGAACAGTCTAGCGAGCGGAAACATCAAACGGAGATGGATGAAGTAAGGCCGGTCTTCGGAGCATTTTACCTATCGTAATATCTTAACCCAACCTTACCTCTTCCCAGCTGTTAAAAATATGTGATTCGAAGGAATGGAAGTAGGCCTACAGTGAGTCAAACTGCGTTATGTGTATGTCCACAATTACACACAAACAAAAAAGACAATTGAATGATGGAACCCCTTTTTTCAATCTCAATTTTGTAAACTTTTTGCAATATATCAATAATCTCTTGCGTTACGTTTGGGGAGTTTTCTATATTCTTTCGCGTACCTTGTAAAAGTTTTAAGAAACTTCTTAGATTTGTTAGAGCTGATGTGATTCTTAAAGTAATGTGATAAGATCGACTTACCTGGTACCTCCAGTAGCCCGGTGTCGACCATCCATAATCTACTACAGATGTCGATCCTTGGTCGGTATACGGAGACCAGGTCTTTTACACTCTTCGTATCAGGGTAAGGTTTTAATTCTGGTGCAGTGTTTTCCAGTAGGCTGACATAGTTCAAAGTCGAAGGTATACCTGCAAAATACGACTTATTTAATAAGAATTTTATCAGAAAACCAATAACAGCATAAGATTGCAGTGAAATTAAAAGTTTAGTGACAACCATTAAGTAAGACATATGACCTACAAACCGATTTCGACTATGGCGAGCTACTATAGAAATCAGTCAACTTTGCAGGAGATCTATAGTGCACACGTGTACGTGCAAACTCAGGTACACTCTCTCTTCTTTCAGTCTTATACTACAATGGGACATAAACGACACGAAAAGATATCTTGCAACGGGTGGAAATGTGACATGACCTTTAGACGCTAGTAAGGTTTGATGATCCATACTTTACAGAAAATGGTTTGATCAGCCCACATTGCCCTAACCGATTCGGACACAACAATAAAAAGCTGTGGGATACCAACCTAATTCGAACCTACGACCCTAAAGTATGTACAAATAAGCAATGGAATCACTTTTTAACAGGTGAAGATGCACTTAATTGTTTCGTTTACACTATCTAGATACAGATAGTATTAAATAAAATATTTCTATCCTATTTCTAAAAATATCATTCCCAATATTATATAACACCGAATAATCTCATGATATTGGTATGAGCATCGCGCGCGAGCATTAAATCTAATAAAAAAATGAGAAAGGAAAGGTATAATAAAGGGATGTGATCGTCTTTGTTAATGAATTAGTTAACTTAATGCACGCTAGATGGCGCCCAAATTAAAATATACCTATTAATATGTTTATCCTTATATTATGACATGCTATGATATGATATTTTCTAGTTTAATATCTATCATCCCTAGTCTAAAGCACTTACCATGTCTTCTCCTAGGTACCGTGACGAAAACCGTCTTTCTGAACATCTCCACGCCGATCGGTACGTTGTTGTACGGAATGAAGAATTTCTCGGCATCAGTTATATTAGCATTTATTATTTTCGCCGTTTTCGGATAGCTCGTGTTCCTAAAGTCTGTAACAAGTAAATCTTGAATCAATAACGAACTATTATAGAATCTAATTTAAATTCTCACCCTATTTTTTTATTCTATTTACGTCAATCTTCCATCGATTCTGAAGTAATGACCTGTCCAGAGAGAAACCGACAAGAAATTCTGCCGATGTATATTTTTCTTTTTTTTTTTACAATTAATGAATACATTTATATATTTTAGTGCTTAATCCACTTAAAAATAGGTTATCAGGTAAGTCTAGAATCTCAACAGATCATTTTAAATTAAAATGTGGAAATTCAGGCATAACCATAATAGGAGGTGGTGGTCTCCTTCTTAATGGGGTCGCCTGGGGCAGTACCACCGCGATGCCTATTTCTGCTGCCAAGCAGTCGTATGAACACGCTTCTGTGTTCCGGTTTGAAGGGTACGTGGACAAACAGAAGTCTGCAGTAAACTAGTCGTTATAAGCCTATATTAGCATTATATCTTTGAATAGTAGCCTAGCCTAGTCGGTATGGGAATGTGCTTTACTTAACAAATTTTCATTTTCGTTTCCTAGTTAGTTAGGGCAATTTGGGCCGATCATCAACCCAATTGTCTAAAAAGTAAGATGATCCATGCGTCGGATGGGCGTGTAAAGTCCTGCATTGTACTAATTAGTGGATACGGTCCAGAACCCCTAATGGATAGGATTTATTAGGAGGCCTAGTCCAGCAGTGGAATATCTAACTTTGAATAACTTAAGTAACATACAGGTAGACTTATTTCTCCATATGATATGCTTCATAATAGAGAGTCGTCTATAAAACAATTATGCCTCATAAATTTCCCCTGTGTAAAACTGTTCACGAAAAGCACTTTCCTGTTTACCTTGTATGTGTCAGTAAATGCAGTTCACTTCAATTTATAATTTGTTTATTGGGACCTCCAAAGATATTATTTTTCAAATTTGTTTACGACTAACTAATAATTTCCTGTTAAAACTTCATGCTTCTGCTGGCTAGGCTCTCATATACACGCCTTCTCCATTTAGGGGGTTTTTGGATCGTATCCCACCACGCTGGTCAAATGCGGGTTGGTTGGTGAGCTAAGTACTAATTAAAAGTTTTAGTAAGGCACGAATATCGTCGGTCAGTTTGGATGTAGTTTATTCCTTAGCTTCGACTGTGCAGAACGAATGAAAGGAGTATTTAATGATTTCGGTTATATCTGAATATATAACCGATATCATTAAATACTTTTTTCATTCATTTCAAATTATAATGTATGGTATATGTTAATGATTGAAAGATAAGAAGATCTAAGAATTTATGGATTTATGTTTGTTATCTTTTCATGTTAATTAGCATATATTATAACATCATAACTTTCTCCGCAGCCTAGTGGTATGGGCTTTAGAAACCGGAGTCGTGGGTTCGAATCCTGCGAGGACTCAACACATTTTCACCGTTGTTTCCTAGTTTGCTAAGGCAATTTAGCTGATCACCCAATTGTCTGAAGAGTAAGACGATCGGATGGGATTGTAAAAAGTCGGTCCTGTGCCGTGCTCTCTTCGGTTGTGGTTATCCGTACACTTGTGAACTGTAATTTCTCAGCGTAGTTGGCTGATCTCTAATATAGTAGTCGTAATCGAAGGGAGAAAATGATAATAACATCAGTATCTCTAAAATATTCTCCTTTCACCTTGACATCTCCCTAAGTTATCATAGAAGATAATTCTAACTTCACTATCAATTCCGGATATACCTGAACAGTTTTCACGCAGGACGACTGGCATCAGACATCCTCAACGCAAAATGTTAAAACCGCAACTGACTTTGTACATGCCCATCCGAAGCGTGAATCTTCTTACTTATCCCTAATAATATTTAGAATATATGTAGTATTTATTCTAAACAGGCTCTGAAATGATGAACCGATTCGAAATATTATTTATTGCAAGAAAGCTCTATATATCGAGCCAGGAAAATCCAGAAATATATAACAACAGGGATAGAACCGTGGACTGGCTATAGTATATTAAGATGTAGTATGAATTAATCCAGATTTTGCTATTCCTGCATACCCTGCAAGATCCTTAGTTACAATATGTGATGTATAATCATCATAAATTACTATCGCGCAAGCCCATACCACTAGGATACGGAAGCAGTTAAAGTAAAGTATACAATTGATTCTGAATGGCCTTCATCAACCCAAACCCCGTATCACAGGGGCCGTCTTCTTCGATGTCGCAAAGGCATTTGACAAAGTCTAGGCACAACGGCTTGATTTACAAGCTGTACATTCTCAAAGTGCCGGACAGGCTGGTTCACATCATCCAAGCCTACTTGTCGAATCGCTGTTTCCGATATCGAGTCGAGGGCACCCTGACCACGAGCCGTCCGCTCCAAGCAGGCGTCCCTCAAGGATCGGTCCTATCACCTTTATTATTCGCACTCTCACGAGCGACATTCCAAAGCCGACGATGTCAATTTGGCACTTTTCGCCGATGACACCGCTCTCTATTGTTCGTCGCTTAGACCGAATTATATCTACAAAAAGCTCCAAAACGCGATCAATCGTTTAGGCGAATGGTTTCGTAAATGGAGAATCGACGTCAATCCCGATAAAAGTGTAGCAATACACTTTCATCGGTCTAGATTACGTCGTGATTACACGATACCCCCGGTCCTCAACCCAGGCGTCAGGATAAGGCCACGCGCTGGCCGACATCAGACACTAGGGCAACTAAAACTTTACGGCCAACCGATCCCGTGGGAAAGGAAGGCCAAATACCTAGGCGTGACCTTCGACTGCAACATGTCGTTCAAAAGTCATATTCAGGACGTTAGGAGAAAGGCTTTGTTCGTTTCGACCAGACTCTATCACCTAACGAATTCTCAAAGTAAAATGTCACTCAAACATAAACTTCTATTGTACAAGGTATGCATACGACCAATCATGGCTTATGCATGCCAAACTTTCGCTCACGCATCCTCCACACTCCTAAAGCAACTACAAGTAGTTCAAAACAAATTCATCCGCCGCGCCACTGGGGCGCAGTGGTACCAACGAAACGTAGATTTACACAGTGACTGCAATTGCCAACACTCCGCGAGCACTTTAAAAAGTTAACTCGCAAACACATAGATAAAGTAGTCAACCACAGCAACCCTCTGCTGGTAAAAGCAGCAACGTATACGGCCGATCCTAACGCGTCTAGCCAAAAGCGTAGACCGCGAAACGTTCTTCTCGACCCGGACGAGGAAGGGGTCACTGAGACTCCGGACCCAACGGGGGTCCCGACATCAGACCCTACACACCACACGAGTAGGGATAGCACACACTCACCTGTAGTTCGCCCTCGCTTACGAGCACAGCGACACACACACCGCGTATACTAGATACACCCGCGTTCCAGGACGGTTCTCACCGCCCCCAGCAATCGATTAATACAGTCACCAGACCGTCGGCGTCCCGGTTCGTAAACCGATCGTCGACGATCCTACGTACCTAACGTGCGTGTGGCCTCCATTTTAGCGAAAATGTGGGCCACCTAGTTCGTGGGACTGGAGCTTCTCGCGAACTCTGTGTTAGATGAAGCTTACTAAAGACATGAGTCTGGAAGCATAACTCCAAGGATAAAAAAAACAAAAAGTATACAAGTAGTATAAAATACAGCAAGACACTTGAATAAACAAATAGACATTTTGTAAAAATACTTTCCTCGAAATTAAGTCATCGTTTAAACAAGGAAAATAATATATTGGGTTAAACCCTTACGATGAATCGACAGACGATAAGGCGTATCGATATATATGCTTATATTATATAGGGATATATATTTCTGGGATTTTACCATCTTGCTCTACTTACCCTAACCGTTATCACTTAAACCGATTTTACTGAGTGTTGTTTTCCCTTTAACAAATCGACGAGGATAATTGACTTCGATCTACATATATACATATATACATCATCAGCCTGTGATAGTCCACTGCTGGACATAAGCCTTCCCTAATACACCCTATCCATTAGGGGGTTTTGGACCGTATTCCACGACGCTGGTCCAATGCGGGTTGGTGGTGGGACCGACTTTTTAAATGCCCAAGGATCATCCGACGCATGGATCATTTTACATTTCAGACAATTGGGTGATCGGCCCAAATTGCTCTAACCAACTAGGAAACTACATATATTAGATATAGTCAAAGTCAAGGTCTAATATAATTATTCTTATCAATTGCCAAATAAACTACCACTGGTTCGGAAATGGAAGCCTCTGATCGAGAAGAACCAGCGTAAGAAACTTAGTGGGAATTTTTTACGACGAATCTGTATCCGCAAAAGATCCGCATTAATGCAGATGCGGATGCAGATGTCTTATTTAATGCGTATGTTGTGGACGAATGCGAATATCCGCAACGTTCCTGGTTTGTTGTGTAAAAATGTGAAGTGTTAATGTTATATGGCGATAAATTTTTACGTTCATATGTACTCAGTAGAGCCTGAACGGTATAAATAATGAACAATTAATCGCTTTCAATAATTAAATTTCAATCAAGGTTAATTCAACTCTGACGTCATCGTTAATTTACTTTTTATACATATATACAAATAAACGAGTGTCTATAAGAAACATAAAAATAACAGTCTTTAAATAATTACACAGTGATATGATTGATGATTTTGATATGATATTCACTGAGAGTGTCTGCTAGTCTGTCTATACGTTCCAACCGATTTCTGAAATAGCTGGTCCAATTTTGATAAGACTCACTTAAAGATAGCCAAGGTAACTGGGAGTGTACCTTACCCTTTTTAGATTTTTTTACTGCTATATTACCAATATACCAGTAGGTAATAAGATGATTTACTAACTTGACCGGATTCCCGTTGTCTACACCATAAACACAACTTTTTAACTGTTTTGCATCGCTATATCTCCGTAATGGTGATTCGTAGAGAAAACGTGTATAAACAATTTTTACAGATAATTGTATGATGAATAATTTTCGTCTCATCATTTTTAGCTGGAGAATACACAAAAAAAGATTATGGTGACATTTGGCCTTGAATTTTTTCTTGCACACTACCGATCGATGGGGATATTCCACAATTAGTTTGTAATAGTGTTCACAACATGTAAATTTACAGTTTTGTGAGAATTAATGCAATCTTACCCCTAATTTTGAAGTTAATTTGAGCGGGCTATACGTACAGCTTAAGAATAAGTAAGATAAAACAATTAGCGATATTTAAAAGCATACTAACTCTCGTAACCACATATTAGGATAAACTTACCTAATTATTTTCAACTTTAGGTCATTGTCCTTATTAATCCTAAAAGATCTAATTATAACATTGTTCGTGTGACATTGCTTTGTCGCTGTGGATTGTAATTTAACTAAACTCAAATATTAGAATACTATATGTTTTATATCTATATATTTCAATAGATATATTCTTTGTATTTGTAATCCATATATAGAGGAGATATATTGGTGATATAAGTAATTTGGTGATAGTTTTAAAACATTTTTGTTGACCGCGTTAGGAATTGCTTTGTTGCCAAACGCTGAGACAAATTATCGGAGTCAGTGAAAAGGTTTATACCGTTTACACTTGTACATTCCTAACGCTTCATACTAAGTGTTTTAACATATCAATTCTTATATCAATATTCTCCTTCTCTACAAATAAATGGCGAGTTTCTGTTTGTGCACATCAAAGTAAACGTTTTCGAACGATTACATCGTGACTTCTGACTAATGTGAAGAAAAATAATCTTTTATAGTTTTTTCGGTTCCGTCTGTCTGTCGGTCCGTTTGTTTTGGGCTAATCTCTGAAATGGCTGGTCCAATTTTGATGGGACTTTCGCTGAAAGAATGCTGATGCAACTGGCTGTTTTTGTTACAAAAGAACTCACGGCATTATTTTCTTTATATTACGCGGCGCGTAACGGCCGGTCCAGAAATAAAGACAGTTAAATTGAATCCGATGCTCGCTGATAATTATCTACTAAAGGGACTTTGATTGTAGGTTTGTGTTTAATAGGCCCCTAAACTATATTATCCTCAAGTCCAGGCTGTTTATTATCCCAGGAAAATCGGTTCCAAAATGACACGAAGAGAGCCATGGACGGTCTGCTAGCCTATTTATATGAGATTCCGTTTTTGAACTCACTGAACTCGATATCTCTGATGCTATAGGGCCGATTGACTTGCAATTCGGTATGAATAATTGTTTTGACAATTAGATGTCAACTTAGAACCGGCTTAGCAAATTCCACTCCTAAATGGGTTTGCGAGTTACCACGCTATTGTTTAATGTTTAAACTTCCGACAATGTTCTTTATGTATGTGTATTATTATATACTAGTTTACTACTTTTTAACGATTTAAGTCTTAAGTATAGAAATTTTTTGTTATCCTTAAACTCATTAGACCTACTTAACATTCTCTTCACTAGCCATGGTTGACTGGTAGACCTTTGGCATTAAGTTTACCATTGTATTGTTTGTGTAAAGAAGTGTAAATAAATGAACATTTTTATTTATGCATCGTTCGTAATATAGATTAAATAATGAGTAATACTCACAAACATCCCCGTCAAAGTTGTATCTAATGTGATTCCACTTAAATCGTATAGTCTTTTCAAAATCACTAAAATAAGCGTGCGTAAAACTTAAATTTACAAATGCGAAAATTAAATAACATTGCCAGTACTTCATTTTGAACGCGAGTAACATAACTACATTAAACGTTGACGAGGACGCTGCAATTAAATAACCTGTTTAAGATATGTTTAGTGTTGCCAGGGTGGAAAATGTAAATTGATACAGAAACAAAAGATAGTTCACTCGGATTGATATAAAGGTTTCACGTAAAATTTGAATAATAGTCATTGAATTTACGTAGAAAACGTTCAATGAAATTACATGACTTCATTTGTTTGTAAATACTTTTCGGATAATTAATAATCAATTGACATATGATAGCTAAAAATAATATTTTTAAGTGGACTTATGAATTATGACATTAAAAAAGGTACGTCAAGTTTTAGATTACCAAAGTTATTTGTAGAAGTTTATATGTTTTCTTTATCTAAATATTAAATAAGTACGCGTTGACAACGCGCGGTCAACACGCGGATGCCGTGTAACAACCGGTGGTCTAAAATGATTGAAACCACGACTTGGCTCAATGAAGAAAATAATTACGTAACACGTATTTGTAAACAAACTACTCGATAATTACCAGACTAAGCGACATCAATTCATTAACCACGCGTGGTCCACTGGTTGATACGCCTTCGACCAAAGGATCCCGCGTTGACAATCAGTGGACCGCGCGTTGACAACCAGTGGACGCTGCGTTGATACGGTGCTGAGTGAGTCTCATTTGCGTTGACCTTTACTCTCACAATAGCTTAATGAACCCATAGTCGGGTATGAAATAATAGTTTATGTTTTTGATACGTTTTCTATATATAGAATTATCATGCGTTAGATGGGCAAGTAAAAAGTCGGTCCGACCCGACCTACATTGGACCAGCATGGTGAGATACGGTCCTAAAACCCCCTGATGGAGAAGGCGTGCATTAGAGGAGGGCTATGTCCAACAGTGGACTGGACTAGCACGGGCTGATGATGAAGATGAAGATTTATTAATCTGTATGTATCTCGAAATGTTAAAAACTGTAGACACCCGACATGTACCGCTAGTAATATATAAATCCGGTTTTACAGAATTGTCCCGGAAAGTAACTACTTAGTATTAGACGTTTGATTCTACTATATTCATTCCAGTTATGATTTTTGACGTTATTATTGATCGCTGAATAAGCAACAATAAACATGTCAAAATGTTAAATAACTTTTTTTAAATGTATATAAATGTATAGTTTTTAACTGAAATCTAAAAGTTTATTAAAAATTAAAAATTTAGGTAAATTTTGCAAGTATGGCAACATTTCACTTCCATTTATAACTGACCTCTGGTCACTCGAATATCTGGTGTAAACAATACATTGCTATCTTTAGTTCGGGTCATATTTCTGGTTTTTCCCATAGATTAAAATATTATTGCGATAAAGTGTTAAAATTTTTAATGTAATTGTAGGCTAAATTGGTAACTGTTTATAACAGATAAAGAAACCGAAGTTTATCTTGAAAATGCTTCTCGTTACGACACGGGCGTTGTCACGGACAGTCGGCCGAATTTGAATTTACAAAGCATCTGAAACGTCCGGAATATTGTAAACTAAATTAGACACGTAAAAATCCGTAAAAACTTTTATTAAATCACGTCCTATTTTAAGGATTTGCTGCTTAGCCACGGCACCCCACCAACTTGAAGCCTCAAGAGCCTACAGAGAGGATGCCTAGCATGCTGGATCGAGTGCTGCCCGGGTAGGCCGAGATATTGGCTCGATTCAGACCCTTTGTTAAGGATACGTTAGCTCAAACAGTGCATAAAATCGAAACTAAAACTATCTTCTGATACATGCAAAAGTCAACAAAACGTTGAGTTTAACAGACATAAAATAGGGAGCTAATAAAATATTGCTTTTTGGTAGCAATTCATTTTTATATATATAGATAATGCTAGCGTTTTCTATATATATAAAAATGAATTGATGTTTGTTAGTCCCGCCAAAACTCGAGAACGTTTAAACCGATTTGCCTAATCTTGGTCTTGAATTATTTGTAAGGGTCCCGGTTGGTTCTGAAGGTTTAAAAAATGAATAATATATAAAAATTCATTGAATTGAAAAAAAAATTACATGTTTCTCCCTTACATGAAGATTCTTTTCCACCTCGTGATACATATTTATTTATTTATTATTTATTTATTTAAACTTTTGCACTAAGTGTACATAGGCGGACTTTATGCCAAAGGCATTTTCTGCCAGTCAACCTTGGGGTGATGCAGAGATAAAAAAGTTGGGAGGTGCAAATATCTGTGAGTTAGAAAAAGAGAAAGTAATTTAAATATATACCAATAAATAAATTATATAATAAATATATGTATATATATAAGTACAAACATATATAAATGTTTACATTTAAGCATTTGAAGTATTAAATATATTTTACATAAATAAATAAATATATATATATATTAGTAGTATAATATCTGTAAACATATCTGACTAAATAGTTAAATTTGAATTCATAAGCAAGTGCTCTTTTACCTTTCTCTTTAAAGACGCAATACTTTCCGCCGTCTTGATTTCTAGAGGCAAGATATTCGTATCACGAGGTGGAAAAGAATCTTCATTTCACCTAAATACAGTTAGTAGAATTACTACTGTTATTAACTTTCAGATTCATTCTTATGTTGATTGATAAATCTTATACAAAAGTTAGATATTTTGTTTATCAATTGAGGCAGTACATAGTATACCAGGACAACTAGTATATAATAAATAAAGCTGTTATACAGTTCGTAATTATTTATCTCATCATCATCATCACCATCTTTAGCCTTTGTTAGTCCACTGCTGGACATAGGCCTCCCCTAATACACCCCTATCCATTAGGGGGTTTGGACCGTATCCCACCACGCTGGTCCAATGCGGGTTGGTGGGTGGACCGACTTTTTACATGCCCATCCGACGCATGGATCATCTTACTTTTCAGACTCATTCAGATCAGCCCAAATTGCCCTATCCAACGAAATAACAATGAAAATTTGTTGAGTCCCCGCAGGATTCGAACCCACGACCTCCGGTTTCTAAGGCACACGCCCATACCACTAGGCTACGGAGGCAGTTGTTGATTATTTATCTACTTTTCCAAAATGATTGTAGTTGCAGTAGTAAATAAGAGGAACTTTATACAGTCTTTCGAATTCGCATAATTATGTCAGCTCGCCTACTTTCGTAATAAAATTTTTGAGGTGTTCATTTATTGTCATTATTTGTTGTAATTTTATTATTATCTTTAATTTAATAGACAACATGTTTACCTTAACGTATTGAAGGATTTTGAATGACGATGCGCCTTAATTTCAGTTGTGAACTTGAAATGTGGTTGCATTATACGATCATTATACTAAAATAAAATAGGCGCTTTCATAATTATTTTTTAAGTCATTTTCTGAAACTCTATTTATTTTAATTAGTATCATTGTATTGTTTCAACCCAACTATATCCTAGCTGGCAATGTGTAAGTGGAAATCCTACGGGAACACAATAAATATTCGTTGCTATTACCTGGCTGGTTAGGACAATGCCAGTCGATCACTCGATTCAACAGTAAAGTAAGTTGATCTACGAGTCAGATGGGCATGTAAAAAAGTCGGTTTTGCGTCCGATCCCTTTCCGTGCCTGTCGGTTTTCCATACCCTCGGAATATAAAGGTTAAGGAAGAGAACCACCTGTTTTGCAACGACAATGCGTAATGTCCGGCTAATCGGCACGGCATAAATGTGAATGGCGAGTACCAACATTTCACATCTGCGATATGCGGACGATATCATATTATCAAGGCCTAGACCGCAAAGGACCTACAGAAAGCCTGGTCTCCGGATGAGCTTGGGTGAGACCAAACAACACATCACGATCCGGGACCGATTACAAGCGTTGGCACCTTCCTTGAAGTGGTTTCGGAGTACGTTTGCCCGGGGCAAACGCTCGAACTAGGTAGAAACTACTTTAAAGGAGAGGCCAATAGAAGGATTCGGCTGGGCTGAGCAGCTTTTCATAAGCTTCATAGAGTTTTCTCGTCACCCATCCCACAGTGCTTAAATTGAAAGTCTTTGATCAGTGCGTCCTACCCCTTATAGCCAACGGGCCGAAACTTGGACACTTACGGTTCAACTGGTTAACAAATTTAAAGTATCTCCGCGAGCTATAGGGAGGATAAAAGCACCGCACTAGAAATAATATGATCCGTCAGAGAACCAGAGTCACCGACAAAGTCCACCGGATAAGTAAAGTGAAACTGAAGTGGCAGTGAAACTGCTGTTAAACTCGTTAAAATCCGTGAAACTGTATAATTTATGATTAAAGATGTAGTATATTGCTTATCTCTGCAACTTAAACACTTATGCTACAGCATTGTGTAAAAAAAGGTATAATGAAAAGATAATATTACAAAATATTTTGCGGAAAGATTACAAATTTAAATAAATCATCTGGTTTGTATTTTCACACACGATAATTGTAATGCTTAAAGTCTTGTAGATGGCGTTAAATGTTTAAATTTAATTTACATCTATAGATTTATAGCGACTGATGATTTTTTCTTAGCAAAAAGTAGTGATTATGCATTTCAATCAACGTCAGCCTGTGTCAGTGCTGCTGGACATAAACCTCCCCTAATGCACGCCACCACTACCGATCTTCGGCTATTCTCATCCAGCCTACACCAGCCACCGGCCACTTTTATACATTTTTGTAATGAAATTTATCAACCTCAAGTTAAAGAATACTAAGAATTGCTATAAATAATATAGCAACGAGAATTCATTATACGCCTAGCGTTTTATTGTTAGCAAGATGTCGACGACAAATGTAACTAATAACAATAAAATACGTAGGACGCCACTACGCCACACCATATTATTCACATCAAATTCTTCTTTTCTTTCGTTTAGGTATGTTCGACATTTATAATTAGCTGAATGAAGACTCATTGTTCCACAGCTCTTATTGGTTTTATTGGCTGATTTCTTTTCTTAGTTTTTTACGCATCATAATTGATCGAAGAGATTGAAGAGATTTTGTTTGACGTTAACCGCGGCCACGTTCAATTCCCCCTATTGCTTATACACGCACCATATTTTGGCGCTAAGCGAGTTGGATGTCTCATTTTATTGACCGACTTTCCAAAAGAAAGAGGGCTCAATTCGGGCTTATGTTTTTTTTGCTCGTTGCTCCGTTTCTAGCAAACCGATTTTGTTCATTCTTTTTTATCTATCATTTGGTCCCATTTTAAAAAAAATAATTATGTGATTAGTAGTTTAATGAATTAGTAATTTAAGTTATTAAGAAATAACGGCCTAAAATAATTACCTCATACGATAAAATTGCAAATGCTGGCTCAACGTAAAGAGATGGATTAAATTAGTGTTGTAAATAATTTTACTATTTGAACTGGCCTACGATAATTTCCGCGCGTGCATACATTTATGTTTTAAGAATAATTTACATTGAGCATTTTAATGTAAACATTTAAAAAAATCGCTATTCATATATTATATATTCAAAGCTAATTTAAGATGATTTAATAAAAGTCTTTACGGATTTTATCGCGTTTAAATCGCGTCGGGTAAATTGTGAACCAAATTAAACGCGGTAAAATACGTAACGCTTTTATTAAATCATGTCTAGTATACGCGTAAACACAAGAAAGTATTATCTAATTTAAGATATTACAGTTAAAGTTGGCATAAAAGTTATTGCAATAAACAAATTCTTAATTCTATGTATACTTTTATAACGTGTCATAGACGAAACTTTGATCAAATGAATACCTTAAAAGTAATCAGTGATTTGTGTGTGAGGCAGACATCGCGAAGCAATTTCGTACAGAGAGCACGTTGTTACCTGCTCATATTGCGTAAAATCGTAATGAGTTGTTGGAGGTTAATAACATCTTTTTTGTTAAATGTACATGTTTATATTTACTTCGTTGCTCCGCTCCTAGAGCTTTGTACTGTTATTTTTCTTTAATGATAGGTATTGGCTGACATGAAGTCTCATTTTTTTTATAATTTTTGTCTTAAATAGTTATGTAGTACATTTGAGAAATAAATAAATTACGGCACCAAAAATCACAGCCTACACAATCACAAAACAATAGTTTACAAGATATTTAAGGAATTAAGAAAATAACGTCGTCATAAATTACTACCCCATTGCGATTAAATTATAAATGCTGGTTCAACCGTAAGAATAAAGTTATGTTGTACATAACTGTAATTCTCGAATTGGTCTACAATAAACTCCATGCAAGCGTATTTCTATGATTTCACAATAATTGAATAAAAACCGTTTTAGTGAAATCATTTGTAAAACTTCATTGATCAAAGCCTATTTAAAGCAATATAGTGTAAGTTGACATAAAAGTTAATGCATTCAAGAAAAAATCTTCATCCTGTATGCATAGAACATGTCATGCAACATTTTTATTTAAATGCGTACTTCAAAAGATATCAGAGATTATAAATGCGGCGGCGGAAATCACGTTACATTTCGTAGTTGGTAGTTCAGTATTTAAATTGACTAATCTTTTTTTATTGGGCTGAATGAGGTTAGCCGAAGATCGGAAGCGGTGGCGTGCATTAGGGGAGGCATATGTCCAGCAGTGGCTGATGATGATGATGATAAGTCATGATGATTAAGATGATTAAGTAAATTTAGATATGTTACTGTTGCCCCCTCTCGAAGGACCATTTTACGACCCCAACGCCCACATTACGGCGGATCTGCCTTACAGTGGGATTGAGACAGATGTCTGCTCAGTATGGCAATTATGAGCGACTCTTTTTAATGGAAACCATCACGATCGATCGTTTTGGCGTTCATTAAAGAAGGCCTATGTCCATGATGATGATAATTTTTATTGTTGTTTTGTTTGGTGAGAGAGCCGATACGCTTAACACAATGATGTAATATTTTAGCTGGCTGTGTAGATCTCTGTTATAATAATTAATGAGTATTGATTTAAAATGTTAATATTATTTGTATTAATATTCATCGAAATGTTAAATTGTAATAATTGCTAATAAATTCATTGACAACGTTTTTGTAGGATATAGCCGATAAGCTTAACACAATAATGTAATCTTTTCACCGGCTGTGTAGATCTCTGTTATAATAATTAATGAGTATTGATTTAAAATGATAATATTCATCGAAATGTTAAATTGTAATAATTGCTAATAAATTCATTGACAACGTTTTTGTAGGACATTTGCATTAAAGTCGCGTTACGTTGGTGACGTATGTGCATATAAACAAGTTTTTTTTAGATATCATTAGAACTGAAGGCAATTAATATGAAGCCAGTTTTAATACATAATCTATTTTATTGACCTAAAAGTTATTGATATCATTTCAGTATTAGGAATAGATGTGAGAAAAGTAACCATAAAATATGTTTGCATAAAACTATTTAGCCTCCGTAGCCTAGTGGTTTAGCGGTGCTTAGAAACCGGAGGTCTGGGTTCGAATCCTGCGGTGACTCAACAAATTTTCATTGTTGTTTCCTAGTTGGTTAGGCAATTTGGGCCGATCACCCAATTGTCTGAAAGTAAGATGATCCATGCGTCGGATGGGCATGTAAAAGTCGGTCCACCCACCAACCCGCATTGGACCAGCGTGGTGGGTACGGTCCAAAGCCCCTAATGGATAGGGTGCGTTAGGGGAGGCCTATGTCCAGCAGTGGACTTTCAACAGGCTCTTGATGAGTTTCCTAGTCGGCAAAGACGGGTTAAACGTCGGTCCACCCACCAAACCGCATTGAACCAGCGTGGTGATACGGTCCGAAACCCCCTAACGGATAATAGTGTATCAGGAGGCCTAAGTCCAGCAGTGGGCTGTTACAGGCTGATGATGTGTGTGTAACACAATGTAATCCACTTATATTGACGAAATTACTAGAACAAAGAAAAATAACAATGCTAACGAACTAGTTAATAAGCACTATTGATAAAGGCAGGGTCTACTATGGTCTTCTACTGGTTTTACTCTGTAGTAGATAAATGTAAACAAAGTGACCCTATCTAAAGCTATTGTTATTTCACTGTCACTCAGTGATTATCCATATATTTCGGTCCAAAACCCCCTAATGGATAGGGGTGTATTAGCATCATCGGCCTGTGATAGTCCAGCAGTAGAGTATCACGGGCTGATGATGTTAACGAGTGATTATCATCTCATCGAAAATTTATAACAATTAATCGATCGTTTAGCCAATTTAGACACGGAATAAATTTAAACAAAGTCTAATGTCAAACACTAATGGCGCCAGAAGCGAACGTGTCCTCATTGGTGGACCGCGGCCATTTTGAATCACCACGCGATGTTCGACCAATGAGTGTGTCCGACTTTTTGGCGCCAATAGATTTTTTAGACTTTCTTTGTGGTCTAGCGGCATTGGCCATTGCTTTATAAATTGGAGGTCGTGGGCTCGAATACGGTGGGAAAACTACTCTGTGTTAACGTTGTTTTCTGGTTGGTTAGCGACAGTTTGAGCCGATCACCCAATTGTCTGAAAAGTAAGTCGGTCCATCCACCAACCCGCATTAGAGCAGCGTGGTGGGATACGCTCCAAAAACCCTCTAATGCCCTAAGATAATAAAAGGCGGGCACTAGAGGAGACCTATGTCCAGCGGTGGGCAAACATGGGCTGATAATGATGACTTTGTTTACGTCAATTTCTCTGTTAATTGACTTCACAATAAAACCGATATACCTTTCATCTCAACATCACAACATTAAGATATTGACCACTATTTGTATTAAAGACACATAATATTAATTGAGAATCGACGGTGTATAATATCGTAACAAATAAAAAATGGGTGGATACAACATAATGATATGCATCCTACGTTAAATATCGTTATGTCAGGTAATTTTTTTGTCAATAATAAACCATAATATAATCAAACATTCGCCAAAACATATTAACATTTCAAGTTTTAAATTGAATCAAATATATATTAAGTGTTTGCAAATAATTTATTGTAGTTTTAAAAAGACAATTTATCTCTCGTCACACGAGCATATATGAATACAGATTAAATACAGTTGTATAATATAGTAGTTTACAGAAAATAACCTAATATTATTGCATAGTTAACTAATCTTATTTACGTAACGCTATATTTACAATCGTCTTAAATATTACTTAATTAACACATTGACAGAAGAATACAGAAGCGTCGTGAAAGAAAAAAGAAAAAAGTTACTTTTGGGTCATACATAATTTCTGTGTGTTAATAAAAGATTTTTTCTTCGTTATTTACTTTATAATAAAATTAAATATATAAAAGTTATGATCAGAAATTGATTTTATTCAGCTTTGGTGAATAATTTCATTTTTGTCAGTTATGATGTTCCGTTTCTTCCGTCGGCATAACCTAATAACTAAATTTATAAACTACAGACTCATGGATCTAAAATATTCTGTAAATGACCCAATTCGGTTTACTCACGTACTGACTAAGTGTACCGCTCAAAAATGTGAATTCATAGTTATTACTACATAGTATGAAACAAAGTCGCTTTGTCTGTCCCCATATCCCTTTTTGTGCTTAAATCTTTCAAAGTACGCAACGGATTTCGATACGGTTTTTGAATAGATAGAGCGATTGAAGAGGAAGGTTTATATGTATAACACATGCTTAATCTCTCTCTCTCTCTCTCTCTCTCTCCTCTCTCTCTCTCTCTGTCCTCTCTCTCTCTTTCTCTCTCTTTTTCTCTCTCTCTCTCTCTTTCTCTCTCTCCTCTTCCTCTACTGCTACGATCCTCCATGGTGGCGGGGTCAGCATATCTTCCTTATATAACACTCTTTATATTGGTATATTTTCTATCACATAGCTCCTTCCGCAGAGGAGGTCCTGTTCTATTAATAGTCAACAGCCATCAGCGTTATTCACGTTGGGTCATTTTACACGTATATTTTATGAATGAGCTTTTAGTCTATTGGTGTATGTAGTGTTATTATCTTACTCTGGGTAATTTTACTCGCAGGGTTCGAAGATACGACACATTTTCCATACAGTCAACGTTAAGCTAATGTACAGACTGTTGTTTATTTTCAAACAGGTAACAAATTTCGGCTTGTCTTTGACCCTGGTATAGTAACCCTTAGTTCGTTATCACAGCCTTAAGAAAATGCTTAACAATTATTGATATGTACAAAGAGAAGATAATTGAATTTCATTTACTTAATATCTGTATCATCTATCCGTCAGAGAACTAAATTTAGCGACCAGAGGTTTAACTCGCTGAAGTAACAATACACCGGTCCTAATGTCAAAAGAACGGATAGGTGATGGGCCAATAATGTTCTGGAGTGGAGGCCAAATGCGAGAAGACGGAGCGTTGGTCGAGCCCCAACCAGGTGGGATGCCGATCTTTGTGCAGTAGCCGGTTCAAGTTGGCCTATGACCGGTAGTGGACGGATAAAGGCTCCTATAGATGATGATGATGATGATTCAGAATTAACTCGTGTCAAATGAAACAGAGTTCACGTAAACAAAGCTTAATATTCAAACACTTTTATAGCTAAATAGTCATCTCTTGCAGGGTTGACTTCTCATATTATAATGCAGAGTGCATGTTTGAACACTACTAGACTTTTATTAAGTGAATTCTGTTTTGTTAATGTTAAGCGTTTAAGTTAAACTCTGCTAGGACTGTCAGTAATATAACAATTCTGTATGGTTCTTGTATCAAGACGCTAAATTTCATCCTTTACGAAGAGTATTACAGAAGTAACATCTCGCAGCAGCAGAGTTTCAGTCTAAATTAGCTCTAAAATAAATTCAAGCTAAAATAGTTCAAGCTTTCCTTAGTTTGGAATTAAATAGCGTTTAGCTGCTTCGAAGAAATATTCATTTAAGTTTATCTATGACACACACTGAAATAGAATTTAAGAATTTGCGTATTTCTTCCATTGTAGAAGTCGTCATATGTTCGTCATAATAATGTTTTCGAATGACTTGTCGAACTCTCAGAAAATACTTCAAAAGTGATGTCTTTTTGATAATTGTCGATAAACTATATCAAAATCTTGATCTGTTCACCGTTCAGCAGATCTTCCACCTTATCGAACTTGTTGTTCTTGAAGTACAACTCTATCTCCTGCATCGTCCTGCCCTTGGTCTCCGGCAATCTAATCCATATGTAGATCAGGCAAATCGTCATGACACCAGTATTAAGTAGGAACACTCCATGGTACCCAATCGCGTCGAACAGGAAAGCCGCCATCTTAATACTGAGAAAGAGTAAGAGACCCAGGACAATGCCCGAGAGAAAGAAGCAGTACGCTTTCAACTCCAGTGGAAAAATCTCGCCCATCAACGCCTCTAACACTGGATATGGACCGGCGTTTACTATAATAAAGTACAGTCCTAGAATAATTGAGTTAATCCACGGGAAGTACATGTCTTTCTCCGGTCTGAAGTATAAGCACGCGCTGAGAATCACTAACAGGATGTTTGCGACAATACCCGTGGAAAACAACAGACCCCTCATTGTTATCCTCTTGATGAGGACGCAGGACAAACAGGAGCCAAGGATAGAGAAGCCGTCGACGATCAAAGTGAAGAGCAGGATGTCTTTACTGCCAGTCATCTCTTGGAGCATTGTGATCGCCAATGTACTGAACAGCAGCTTACCCGCCGCAACGATATACACGTTTATAACGATGCTGAGTAGAAGAAGGCTCCAGAAGTATTTCCTCTTCGCTGCTGTGAACAGCTTCATCACACCCATACCCGAATCGAGTTCCTTCATCTTCTTCAGCTTGCACTTCTCCAACTCAGTCAATAGCTGCAGCTCCGTTTCGGCTGTCGGTCTGTGCCCGTGTAAGGATCTGAACGCTTTATCACACTCATCAAACTTCCCTTTGGATGCCAACCATGACGGACTCTCCACCCAAAAGCAGGGAAGCAATGCCCCCAATGCAGTAGGAATAATGCCTATTAATGCTACCGTCCTCCAATGATATAAGAGTCCAAATACGTGACCCAACGCAGTGCCGACCGCCGGCCCGACTGAAGTGATCATGTTTAGATAGAACCCTCGGTTACTCGGTGAAGTGTATTCGCCTGTAGAGATTATATTCATTAAAAGTACACCTCCGAAGCAAACTCCGACAATGATCCTGGAGATCATGAAGAGTGGGAACTCCTCGGCGTAATATAGCAGGATCCAGTTGGCTACTATCGGTAGTGAGAGAGTAGTGAAGGCCTTCCTCCGTCCGATCTTGTCCGTGAGAACTGCGGCGAGTGCGAAGCCGCAAACGCTGGTCACGTTGATCGAAGATGCTGCAACAAAGAAGGTCATCATGTGTCATATTTGTAGTATTTAAGGAAGACTTTAATTAACTTCTTCTTAATACAAGGGACCGACTGGGTCAATAGTAGCGCGGTGCATTTTTGTGCTGCGCAGCAGCAGCGTGAACGTGCCACTGTGTTTCACTTGACAAGCTCTTAAGATTTTTATTAGGGTGTAAAGTTTGAATCAGGCGAGCGTTCTGCTCATCTTGACAATTGACGTAATCAAAATTGTTATTCAGAAGACCAAGATTATAAGGATTTACACGCTTGCGATTCCTATGTCCTTATGGTGTTTTTATGCAATTTCTTGTCTGAAACAGTAGCAATCGACAACGCGCTCGGTTTGGTGGTTAGCGATCCTGCCTGTTACGTCAATGGGGGTGAGGAAAGAGCTCGATTCCCACAACGAGAAAGATAATAATAAAAGTCCAAATTTACTAGTCATCTAGATTTATCTAAAACGAGCCTTTCTTAGTTTGGGACGTGATGATTGGTGTTATTCGTTCGAAAACATATATTTTATAAATAAATTACATTTTATTTGCCGCTAGAATTTCCTCAATTTTACTTCATTTTATAAAATTTAAAATTAGACTTTAGAAAAAGAAAATTGTTGTTCATGAAAATTTGAAAATTTAAGAAGGACTTAACAAAAATTTTGACACAAAACAAACCGATTGGCGTGATATTGAGCTATTTTTGTCCATTTGTTGAACGCATAGTTAATGTAAATTTCAGACTTATTCAGTTTTTTCATGGATGCCACTGTCAGAACTGGACTCAATTGCTATGGGACCAAACGGGAAGCACCAGCTTTCAAATAAAAAAAAACATCCAAATCTTTTCACCCAGGCGAAAGTTCTGAGGTAAGAAACATAAAAAAATACAGGCGAATTGAGAACCTCCTTATTTTTTTGAAGTCGGCTAAAAAAACAAACGTATAAGACTTATATTACAATTTCTTTAAGACTTACCTATCCATGATATCTCGTCGTCCGTGATTCCGGTCGTGTTTGTGTTCATGTGAAGGTCCGCCAGCATGCCGGACATCTGGCCGAAGATGAAGCCATTGGTGATGCTGCATACCACCACACCGCCTATCACCAGGAACTGCGGAAGACGGTTCACCGTCAGGATATGGGATTTAGGTAAGCAAGGTCTAGTGTCAGACACTAATGGCGGATAAAGTGTACGCGTTCTTAATGGTGGAGCGGCAAGTAATTCTGCTATTAAGCTTAAATTCAACGGGATGTTCGACCATTGAGACTGCGGGACATTTTGAAGACAACTTCGATTTTAAACTTTGACTATACGATATTTCCTGATAGTTCAAGAAATATATTGGCAAGGGTAAATTATAGACGAGAAATTGTTCAAAAACGATTACTTCGGCCTTCAATATTTAGTGCAGTCGGTCGTTTTTACAAGGGAGACGGAAGAGATGCCATAGCAGTAATGAAAACAATTTCAAAATGCACTGTACTTTGTGAATTTACATAGTCATCATCGTCATCACCATCAGCCTCTTACAGTTCACTGCTGGACATAGGCCTCCCCGAATGCACCCCTTCTCCATTAGGGGGTTTTTGGACCGTATCCCACCGCGCTGGTCCAGTGCGAGTTGGTGGGTAGACCGTTTTTTTACATGCCCATCCGACGCATGGATCATCTTACTTTTCAGACAATTGGGTGATCGGCCCAAATTGTCCTAACCAACTAGGTAACAACTTAGAAAAGTAGTTGAGTCCCTGCAGGATTCGAACCCACGACCTCCGGTTTCTAAAGCACAAGCAGATGTTTTAACATAGTATATGCGATCAAACATGTCATGTTTGAAGCGACGAGGGAGTTTATGGCTCTTATATTTAACTTCTTTAGTAACGCGTCTTAATTAGTAATAATCTAAGATAGCAATGTTTGTGTTTATTTAACGCCCTAATGATCTCAACAATTTTGATCTTTATTATTGTGTATAAACAATTTTTATACGAATGTTTTATATGCCCTTATTATTATATATCTCGTTGCTGTTCTGGTGATCATACCGTATTCTCATTAACCAGAATATGTCAACATAAAGTTGCTCAATCTCACAGATTATAAACTAACGCGTGCCGCTTTTAAATGAAAGTTTGTAGACCAAACTAGATATTGTATGTTACAAATTATTTTTATTTTATAAATTATTATTGTTTATTATAAAACATCGCAACAATTGTATCGTTTAAATATTCAAAATAATCGTTTCATCACGAAGACATCGTAAACGTGACCGAACAACCTATTCTAGTTACTTTCTAATACAGATAATTAAAAAGTGTTCAGCATACATTTAACGTGTTAAGAACAAATAACCAGGATAATTTAATGTTATTTTAAACATAAAATGCCTCGACAATTATTAACTTAATCTTATACAGCACTGTAGTTTATCATTTAATCTTGCGTTAAACGTGCAAACATTAAGATGGAGTTGGATTCACTTGTGAAATAAACTAAATAAATATTTACATGAGCGCGCCTTGCGAAATGGCCGCTATCTTCTTATTGTGCTAAGCCTTTGTTATCTGTGATTAAGACGATATTGGCGCGCTGAATTAATAAATTAACATATGTTGCTATTGAAATATTTAATCTGTATATTTAATTATTATCTGTCGTATTCTAATATACTCTAAGTGGTTTTCTCAATTACATTTTATAATGCAATCACGTTATCAGCGAGTCGTATTTTATATCGTGTTTTTATTTGTAATGACAATTTGGTAAAATATCATTGATAGGAATGCCTGGCGTAAGGTTTTGTAGTGTTTTTTGATTTTATATAAATGATTGTATTCATGTTATGTGGCATAAATGCTTATTTTACAACGGGCAACATGTTTAATGGTAAAATTGTTTTTCGAAAAAAAAAAGCAATATAACTAAGATCATAATATATAGAATATTGTACGTGTATCAATAAAATACGGAGTTTATATGTGTATTGACGTGACAACGTCTTATAAATTGGTCACAGACGGCCAAGAACCCCCTAATGGCGAGGTGTGCATTAGGGGAGGCGTATGTCCGGCAGCGGACTGACAAAGGCTGATGATGATGATAGCTTTGAAAACATGCTATTTAAGAGTATTTTAAAATAGGATTTTTGATCCTTTTATTGTTTAAATTAAAAAAAACATGAAAATGACGAATATTAACCTCAAACCATCCTTTTATAAAGCCAAACGAGTTATCTATATAAAAAAAAATTGTTGTCTGTATGTAATATTACAATAATAGTTAGTAAATCGTATAAACATCGCAAAAAACATTTTTTTAATGTTTTCTATCGGTTTGTTCTAGCTTGGAATGGCTGATCTGACTTTGATAGGGTTTTCGAAAAATAGCTGAGGTACCTTTTTTGAGAAAAGCAAGTTTTTTGTTATAAATATGCCATGCGAGCGGAGCCGAAGGCGACAGCTAGTATATATATCGTATTACTTGGTAATAGTGACAGCAGATATAAGATATTTTAGTTCCGTACGAACTGACAGTACAGTCCGATTTTTAAAAAGAAAAAAAAAATTGTCGAATAACTTATAAAAAGTGATTTTTTTAAAAAAAGGTGGCTCTTATACTGTATTAATACTTTGTGTATTTGCTTAGCAAGACATTAAAATGCTAATACCTACATAAATTGCATTAATTCTTATGCAATTGCGCAGGTCTTTTGGTGGCATGCACTTAGGTAGCTTTTTTTTCATTCAAAAAGGTGTAAACCATAAATTTGATAAGCATTTTAATCGTTAAAAATAACCTGCTCTGTGTCCGAAGTAAGAATAATATCAAAAAACAATATACTAAACGACATTTCGAAATGAAATTTTGTTAAAAATAAAAAAAAAACAGTCGACTTGAGAACCACTTCTCCGTGAAGTCGTTTACAAAGATAGGATGATTAAACATAGACAATAAACTGCACTGTTGTAAAATAAATAAATCCGTAAAGATTCACCTACGTAAGATATCTAATCTGTGTTTAAGTTAAATCTGTAATCATGAGATGGCGCCAAAAATGGTCTTAGTACGTTATTAAATGACGTCATTGTTTAGAAATCTTAGAGGACAGGTAAATAATCTGTAATTTAGCCAAAAAAGATGAAGATGTCAAAAAAAGAACGTATTATGCATGTAGAATTGTTATTACCGAGTTGCTACCGATATGATACCTTTAAGCTTTTTTTTTAATGGACATCAACAAGATCGACCATCTTGGCGTCCATTAAATAAGGCCTATGTCCAGCAGTAGACTGCTAAAGGCTGTTTATAATGATGATGATACATTTAAATTGAACTAAATGTTGAAATAAGAAATCTTTAATAAAATATACAAATATAAGTAATAATATAAGATAATCTTTAGCCAATAGGACCAGAGTTATAATATATCTCGTAGCCTAATGGTATGGGCGTGTGCTTTAGAAACCAGAGGTGGGGGGTTCGAATCCTGCGGGGACTCACCAATTTTTATAGTTGTTTCCTAGTTGGTTAGGGCAATTTTGGCTGATCACCCAATTGTCTGAAAAGTAAGATGATCCATGCGTCGGGGTCATGTAAAAAGTCGGTCTACCCACAAAATCACATTGGAGCAGCGTGGTGGGATACGGTCCAAAGCCCCCTAATGGATAGGGGTGTATTAGGGGAGGCCTATGTCCAGCAGTAATGATGATGATGATGAATTGTACACATGAAAGTATATTTTTGTATGTAGCGAATAAACTCTAAACTTGAAATAACTAGTGGAATAAACTACAGATAAAATAAATTATCTATAATTTGCCTCTTTCCTAATTTATATATTTATTAGTGCTAAAATGTTCAAAAATCCACTCGGCCGAATCTGAAATGATTCACATAGTTTAGTTAATTGTTACTGGAGTTTTTAAAAAAAATATAATGTCAAAATAAATTGGCGCCAAAAAGTCAGGCTGGTGACACATCGCGTAGGTAACGAAAAATGTTTAAAAATTAATTTATTATCGCTTCGACTAAGGCAAATTAAATTAAATATAATTTAATGCAGCACACTATAAGCATTTATTAATAGTTAAATCAAATTAATTTGTTTTTTTTTACACTGACAACATTCATGGCTGCATAACAGGTTAAGGTAGTCACAATGTCATCGAAAGTTATTGACAGATCTATTTTTATTTTTAATTTTATAATCTGTATTTAAATATTATTTGGTTATTGATTTAAACTACCTTGCATTATAATATATATAAAAAGTGAGGTGTGAATGATCAAAAATAATAATATTAAAAGCTTTATCGACAATTCAACCGCAATATTTTATTAAAGCCGATAAGATTTATAAACCTGTTTTCGTAAGGGTCAAGTTCGGTTTTAAGTGGTAATTAATTATTGTTTAATTGACGTTGTTGGATAAAGTCGTTCGTTTTACAATCGCAGGTTTTAGGTCAAATTTTGCAAAAGGAAAGTGGTCACCGACACCCATAAACATCGGCATTACTAGGTGTATCACGAACGCGCTGCTTACCGTGAGACATATGATGTTACGTCTCGTTCACATCATCACATCATCAGCCTGTTTTAGTCCACTGCTGGACATAGGCCTCCCCTAATACACCCCTATCCATTAAGGGTTTGGACCGTATCCCACCACGCTGGTCCAATGCGGGTTGGTGGGTGGACCGACTTTTTACATGCCCATCCGACGCATGGATCATCTTACTTTTCAGACAATTGGGTGATCGGCCCAAATTGCCCTAACCAACTAGGAAACAACAATAAAAATTTGTTGCGTCCCCGCAGGATTCGAACCCACGACCTCCGGTTTCTAAAGCACACGCCCATACCACTAGGCTACGGAGGCAGTCACGTCTCCTTTACCCAGTATAAATACACTGGCTACGGTGCCCTTCAAACCGGAACACAGCAGTGTTTTCACACTACTGCTTTGCGGCAGAAATAGGCAACGTATCAGGCGGCCTCCCGTAAAAAGGGGACCTATAAAGTGTGATGAGCTTTTACTGTGTTATTGCTTAAAACAGACAGCTTTTGGGGCATTTATAAAGTATTATATAGGTATTGCGCCTTATCTCTCTCCGGTCGTGTCGGTATCCGTCCCATCGAACTGTAGCTATAGAAATAGGTGTTAGTGCAACTGTTTACGTATTTGAGCACTGTATTATCGCATCTCTAATATATTCGACTGGGGGGAGTTTATTATTATTTCTAATCTGTGGGCCTTGTCAGTTTCGGTCAACTAGGGACGTATAATTGCTCTTTTGAAATAAAACGGGTTAAACACACGACCGAATCAGCACTTATTGCCACTATTTGTTGTATTTTGTTTTGGTCACTATTAACAATAATAGTTTATATACAGGATTTGAAGGACATGTTTCGGCACATATGTTAAAAACGTCTTGAACAGCCTTTATATAGCATCAATGTCTTAAGATTTATTAATCTAATACTATTACCCTTTGTTCGGAGAGTGTGCATTAATCTTTCAGGCTATTTATTTATATTTTTAGTATTTCAAACACTTCCATCGTCGGATAGGCCGTGAAATATTTTCAATATCGAAAGATTGAGCCTGCAAAGCTGTTCGGTACAAGTTTGATTGGATTGTTTAAAAGCTTCACACGTATAGACTATGCTATACTGACTCCGTAGCCTAGTTGTATGGGCGTGTGCTTTACAAACCGAAGGTCGTGGGTTCGAATCCTGCGGCGACTATTAGGGGAGGCCTATGTCAAGCAGTGGACTATCCAGGCTGATGATGATGAATACTGACAACTGAGCTTTCTGGATTTTTGACATACTAGCTTTAACCTTATTTCGCGGTAATATTCACTACATAGTATATAGCAAATTAGCTTTCTATGTCCATATATCCTTATGTATGCTTAAATCTTTCAAACTACGCCACGAATTCCGATGCGGTTTTTTTTCAATAGGTAAAGTGATTGAAGAGGAAGGTTTACATGTGAAGCACATGTTTAATATTATAAGTTAATTTTTATCAGCATAGCTCCCGTGCGAAGCAGGGGCGGGTCGCTAGTACTTAATAATATTAAGAGAATAATATATAAGAAATTTTGTACGCCTACCACTTATTCTCAAAATCATCCAATGGTTGACTGGGAGGCAATGCCATTGGCATTAAGGCCGCCTTTGTACGCTTATTGTGCACATAAAGTGTAAATAATAAAATAAAAGAATAAAACTAAGAATCATGGAAGAAAAGTTGTCAAGCAGGATTCGAACCGACAACTTCCGGTTTATAAAGCTAAGCAGAAAACAAAATGCCTTATACATGTCATTGTCTTCGGATTTAGGCCACCGCGTAAGCTTCTGATATGTTAAAAGCCATAAACTTTATCAAAATTCTATTGCATCTATTATTTATTTAAAATGGAGTATAATTAAATACATTTACTTACAAAAGAACTAACATAATTACTTTACTTACACTGTTTATTTTAGTTATTATTACCTAATTGATTTTTTTACCTCTGCTAACATTACAATTGCTTCCACTGTATTTAAGAAATATTATTAAGTACAAATTTGTTTTCATCTACGTATTCATCACCATCATCATCATCGTCATCAGCCTGTGATTGTCTACTGCTGGAATAGCCTCTATCACACCTATCCATTAGGGTTTTGACCGATTCCACCACGCTTGTCCAATGCGGGTTGGCGGTGGACCTGACTTGACATGCCATCCGACGCATGGACCATCTTACTTTTCAGACATTGGGTGATCGGCTCCAATTGCCCTAACCAACTAGGAAACAACAATCAAAGTTTGTTGAGTCCCCGCAGAATTCGAACCCATGACCTTCGGTTTCTAAAGCCCATGACACTAGGCTACGTAGGCAGTTAATGTCTTAAGGCTCATAATCTACAAGCACATTATATATATATATATATATATCATCAAAGAAATTCCCACCTATATATTGACTCATCACGATATCGAGGTCAGCTAAGAACAGATTTTACGAAATTCCATTCCACCCACAAGGGGGGTTGGGGGGTTGCTAGTACTATTATATAATACAACAATGATTTATCTATTTTATTTAAACTTTCTGCACAGATTAAACATGCAAAGGCGAGCTTAATGCCTTAGGCATTAATTGACAGCTAACCTTGGGGTGGTTAAGATAGGTAGGTGCATGAATATAGAGAGAACAATCACAATTTATTTTAAGAGCGAAACGATGTCTCAAAAACAAAATACAAATATTATTATAAATATGTTTACAAATACTAAAAAATACCGATAAACATACATAAAGCTTACATATTAATTTACAGATATACATGTGAATATATATATTTATATATATGTAATTCTTATTTACTTCAAAGCGGCAGTGTCTGAACACAACTGCGTTCCGGTTTGAGGGGCCTGTAGCCAGCGTAAATACTGAGTAAACGAGACGTAGCATCTCATCTCTCAAGTTGGTTAGCGGCTTTGTGATCCATTTGTGAAGATTCCAAATTTTATTTAGCAGTGGTAAGCAATTAAATCAAGTCATGTCAAAGTCAAAATATCTTTATTAAATATAGAAGCTTACACGCTCTTATATAGAAGAACCGGTAAAATTATAAACTTCTATTAAACAGAATATAACACTAAAATACTAGATACTTTACCTACATTACGGATTTCGTTGAGTTTGTCTAGCCTGTTTTCAAATATGGCCGATGCGTCACTTTACGGTATTGATCTAGTTACCTACTGTTTGCTATCAATTGTTTATGTTGTTTATATAATTATTTTTACTTACACGTAACCATGTTCTTACAACATACATACACATCATCAGCCTTTGTTAGTCCACTGCTGGACATAGGCCTCCCCTAATACACCCTACCCATTAGGGGTTTGGACCGTATCCCACAACGCTGGTCCAATGCGGGTTGGTGGTGGACCGACTTTTAAATGCCCATCCGACGCATGGATCATCTTACTTTTCAGACAATTGGGTGATCGGCCTAAATTGCCCTAACCAACTAGGAAACAACAATCAAAATTTGTTGAGTCCCTGCAGCATTCGAACCCTCGACCTCCGGTTTCTAAACACACGCCCATACCACTAGGCTACGGAGGCAGTTATGTTCTTTACTGAACTTTTTATTTTACATATCAAACTATTTTACGGATTTTCTCTTTGAATATATTTATTACCGACGTTTCGGACTCTTTCCAGAATCCGCGATCGCGGGCAGACTACGTTGGTATATGTTTGTATCTCAATGTTTTTGGAATAACCTACAGTTTCTTTCGATTCAAAACGTTACATATCTATCCATTTTCTTAATTTGAAAAAGTACTTATGTTGTCCTTTTTATTTCATTTATAGAATATCTCAACAGATGACTCCCTTGGTGTAGTGGTTAGTGACCCCGACTGTTGCGCTGAGTGTGTCGGTTCGATTATTTTGTGATGAACATAGTGTTTTCCTCGTGTCTGGGTGTTTGTATCTATAAAATATGTGTTTATTTATAAAAGGACAATGCATTGTATATGTATTTATCAGCCTGTGTTAGTCCACTGCTGGACATAGGCCATAACGCACGTTTTCTCCTTTTGGAGGTTATTGGACCGGATCCCGTTGTGTTATTCGTCCATAAACATATTATTATATTTTTATATTTAAATAAAATAGTAACTTACTTTGTAAGCTTTAAAAGCTCCTGTTTAATTCACTTCAAATTATCATTCATATTAAATACGGCTCAAGCAAGTTTTCTTATCCACGTTTTTTAGTTGAAACTTGTGACAAAAAACGATTAATTGCCCGATCTATTACTTTATAGGTTGTAAAAGTATATTTATAAATTTATCATTATGTCTTTTAAAAATGTTTTATTAACGAAGCTACTAGTATTTACAATAGTTTCGTAATTGTAATTACTACTTAATTTTGCAAAGCGTAGCGGGTTGCAAGCGTCACATCCGATGGAAACGGAAATATAATTTAATTTAAACTATTTAAAGCTTGAATGAACATCAGTAATATTTACAATATTATCTATCATCATCATTCATGTGTTAGTCCACTGCTGGGCATAGGACTTCCGAATGCAAGCCTCCCCCATTACGATTTTTTGGGCCGTATCCCACCACGCTGCTCCAATGCGGGTTGGTGGGTAAACTGACTTTTTACATGCTCTTCCGACGCATGAATCATCTTAATTATTAGACATATTCATTAATGTTAAAAAGAGGATAGATTTGTAATTTTGTGTGTATGTTTTGTAATGAAAAAATCATAAACTACTGCAGCGTCAAAAATCTTTCACCATTAAAAAGCTACATCCCCTTGAGTAACATAGGCTACTTTATACTGCAGGAAAATCAATTTCAAAAATCTAAAAATAACACGGACAAAGCCGTAGAAGGACTGCTAGTGTATATTTAAACAGAGAATTTATATTTGATACTATAAAATAGTCTGAAAAATAAAAATCTTTAAGCGAAATAGTCAAAAGACACTTTAACAATTTCAAATAATAAATAATGTTAATATTCGCTTAAAATTAATACTTATTTTAATTAAATTCAGTTGCTTTGTTAAATAATAAGTTTTTTTTTATTAAATAATAAATTTTTTAGTATTTCGATAAATGGAATGTAACATTTTGCCGCCAAAAAAGAAACATAACCTCTGAAAAGAGTATAGATAAGAAGAAAAATTACTTTAAAAAAGGAATATGAAGCCTGTTTATTTCGAATTCAAGTTAATACTTGACCATCGGTCCAATCACGAGGGATAAAATGTGTAAAACAATTTAATAATTTTTAGTAATAGACTTTTTGTCCCCAAAAAATCTGACACAACCCCTTGAAAGATAAAAATAAAAAAACTTACCTCACCGCCGCTAACTTATTGCTGTCCAAGAATATACTCACAGAATAAGAAAAACATCAATATACTATAAAAGTGTTAAACATTTCTAGTTTTAATATTATAATATTTGAACAGATGCACTATCATTACTTGCTACACTTTTCAATTAATGAGATAAAGGTTAAATTACGTTTTCAATTACTACAAACTGAAAATAATTACGGACCGCCTGGACAATCGTTGGGTATTTTTGCGAATTATCATCAGCTATATGCCAATAAAGCAACACCGAAATACCATGGATATCCCATGCTTGTGTCTGCTTCTATTGTCTATTGTTTTGCAACAAAACGCTCGTTAGAACTTTACGATATAGCACTGAGACCGCCACAACTTGTCGAACTGACATCAGTACCTGTCTTAGAATCTGGGACCGCATTTCTCCGACGTTGGTCATTCACGTCACACTCTACAAAGAAAACTGATACAACTATATCTTTTTCAACGAACGCTCAGTTATAAACCGTTCACGTTGCCCGAACGTTGTACTCGAGTAGTGACGCGCCTTGGCTATCGATAGGTTCGGTTTGACATTTGTGAATGGAACAGATATCGATATGCTAGTGATGATTATCGATAGAGTTTAAAGGTGAGAAGTAATAAGTTTATTAATAGTATGAATGCCTGTGAATGTGAGAACAGTTGTTTAGATATTATTGTAAAATAAACGTAGAAACACAACTTTAAACTGCTGCGTGAACCAATTTCACGATTAAAGGTAACCTTTTTTATGTACCACTCCTTAAACTAAACATGAATATCTGAAATAGACCAGATATCACATTTTTCGTTGCTTTATCAATCGTTTTGATGGTTTATATATTTTTTGAATTAATGGTACACCACGCTTGACAATATAAAGCTTTGTATTTGTTTTTTAATACCTATACAAATTAAAGTAATGTATCAGGAGAATTTTATTGAACCTCGTTGTTAATCAAACTCTTATAAATTAATTTCGTTACCTACGTAGCCTAGTGGTGTGTGCTTAAAAAACCGGAGGTCGTCGGTTCGAATCGTGCGGGGCTCAACAAATTTTCGTTGTTGTTTCCTAGTTGGTTAGGGTAATTTGGGCCGATCTGTCTGAAAAGTAAGATGATTCATGCGTCGGATGGGCATGTGAAAAGTCGGTCCACCCACCAGCCTGCATTGGCCAGTGTAGTGGGAAACCCCCTAATTGATAGGGGTGTATTAGGGGAGGCCTATGTCCAGCGAGATGATGTTACCTACGTGAAAACTCTAATACACAAGTAAAATTTAACCAAAAAAAATTGTCATTGGAAAGACTGGCGGAAACGTCGGGAGTAAAAAGTATAAGTACACGTATATATATATATATATATATATATATACTACCCATAAAAAGTCCTTTTACTCGTTAAGGAGATAATTTTTTTTCCATCATTATTTATTGATTACGTCGATATTTTTTTAAGTATCATATCGATAGAACATCTCTAGTGCTGTAAACGCCAGAGTCAAATTCTCTTTTTTTTAATCGCGTCGCATTAATCGCTCGTTACTACAGAATAAGATGTTCTATTTGAACATCATTCTAGTACAGTCTGTTACAAATTCAAATAAAAACTTATTCTACCTTTTTTAATCTTTCTTGTGTTTACGCGTACACTAGACGTGGTTTTATAAGATACTTTACGGATTATTAATATTAATACTGTATTTGAATGCGTAAATGACTGTGGCTGGGTCCAATACTATGACAGGCGGACAACACCTCAGTCTGCCCGTGACCATGGATCCTGTAAAGTGTCGCAAATGTCAGGTAAATTGTAAACCAAATCAAACGCGATAAAACCCGTAACGTCTTTTATTAAATCAAATATATTTTTTAAATAGTATCGACATTAAAATTGCGTTTCGATTAGGTGACATCCTAAATACAATCTGGTTAAAGTTTTAATTTTACTGACATTATCTTTCACTGTTGTCGATATGTACATTAACATGTCACTACATAGTATAAAACAAAGTCGCTTTCTCTCTCCCAATATACCTATGTATGCTTAAATCATTAAAACTACGCAACGGATTTTGATGCGGTCTTTTTAATATACAAAGTGATTAAAAAGGAAGCTTTATATGCATAATATTTTAGAAAACACTGATAAAATGATATAATTTTACAGTTATTACCATTGCGTCGCGTCCGACTTTTGTCGATATCGATATTAACATGTCACTACATAGTAAATTTGCTTTGTCTGTCTATATATCTATATCGGTGTGTATACTATGTATCTTTAAAACTACGCAACGGATTTTGGTGCGGTCTATTGTAATTGATAGAGTAATTAAAGAGGAAGGTTTATATGTATAATTCATGAATAATATTGTAGAAAAACGCTGATAAATTCATATATTCTTAAACATTGCAGCCGTGTGGAGCCGGGGCGCGTCGCAAGTTATTATTAAGTGTCGAATTTGTATCGTTTCTGCACTATTTGCCGAAGAAATCAAATCAAAACTGAATCCAGTCGTATATAGCTCTTAACATAGGATAAATCGACACTTCTCAATTGGGTTTCGTATCGATACCAAATCCCTAGTTTAGTCTGATACAAATTCAAGTCCAAATAGTTACTTTTCTGCAATAGAATCGTCACAATTACATAAATTGTTTATCGTAAGGTAAAGAAGACTCTACTGCGAATTCATTAAAAATTTTGCGCTTTTAAAGTCTATTAAACAAGCATAAGGACCTTGTCAATACCGGCATCGATACTATTTAAATTAATACTTCATCAGCAGATACGTCCCTAATAAAGTGGCTTTATTACATTAATTCCTAACTAAAACTTGTCTGTTAGCATTTTTTTTTATATATTTTTTAGTTTCTTATATTTTTATTTTATTTAATTTTTTAATACGGCAATACTCACATCCCTAGTGCAACTGTCTCTACACAGATTGCGTTTCATTGTAAACTCGGACATTTCTACTTTTAAATTTAAATAGGTTATCGATAACATCCCATTAAAGTCAATCAGTCTCGATACTTTTTATTCAGGCTATCGTGACCTCCACATCCCTAGTGCAGCCCGCGTCTCTCTTGACGTTTTACACCAAAACAGTACTATCGGCCTACCGGTTACTAAAAATTCAATGGACAGTGGAAAATTATTGTGACATTAAATCGAGAATTGCACAATATTTAATAGAATAAACGCTTATTACAAAGAATTCGCTTTTCACATCAAATATATTTAATAATCAACACATGTATCAAGTATGCGCAGATATTATTACAATCGATTATAGTTGTAATTAAAAATGATAAAATTGAATAATTCACTATAGTATAATAGACAGTTTGTTTATATTATAGATTACGAAACGGCGGATTTTAGGGAAATATCTCTAAGTATATCGGATTTTTAGTTTACCTAGTAAATAAGCTAGCCACGGTGCCCTTTAAACCGGAACACAGTAGTGTCTTCACAATACCGCTTTGCGACAGAAATAGACACCTGTAAAAGGAGACCTACCACCTGTATTTATCCATCTAATTGTAACGGACCAAAATAACATCAGTAATTTACTATTAATATTATTATGAGCGCGAAAATTTGTCAGTATGAATGTTTGTTCCTCTTTCACTCGAAAACTATTGTATGGATTTTAGCGAAACTTCACTATAACGTAGCTTACATATCAGAATAACGTATAGGCTATAATGTATAAGGATATCATCATCATCATAACAAGCCTCTATCGTGTTCCCAAGGGATATCATCATCATCGTCATCATCATCAGCCTCTGATAGTCCACTGCTGGACATAGGCCTCCCCTAATACACCCCGATCCATCAGGGGGTTTGGACCGTACCCCAACACGCTGGTCCAATGCGGGTTGGTGGGTAGACCGACTTTTAACATGCCCATCCGACGCATGGATCATCTTACTTTTCAGACAATTGGGTGATCGGCCCAAATTGTCCTAACCGACTAGGAAACAACAAGGAAAATTTGTTGAGTCCCCGCAGGATTCGAACCCACGACCTCCGGTTTCTAAAGCACACGCCCATACCACTAGGCTACGGAGGCAGTCGTACCCAAGGGATATAGGGAAGTTTATTTAAAACCCAATAGAAAGTGACGTGGCAGTAGTGAAAAATCCGCTCGCGACGAGCTGCTCTGGAACGAAGTACAAATATTCTGTAAACGGTTAAATTCACGTGAAATCGTTAGGTGCGACTATTTTCAGACTTATAGGAGGTCCAGTGAAGTCAACCCACTCATCCTGATGAAGGACCTCCGATAGGTCCGAAACTGGTCGGCACCAACGCCGATTTCACGTGAGTTTAGCCGTTTATAGAATGCAATATTAGCGAAAGTTTTTACGGTTTATTAATGTATAATGTGTAACGATACATAAACACCACCAGCCCGTGTCGCTAATGTACCCCAGCACGCTGGTCCATACGGGTTGGTCGATAGACCGACTTTTTATATGCTAATCCGACGCATCATCATCTCGCTTTTCAGGCAATTGGGTGATCGGCCCAAATCGTTGTAACCAACCAGAAAGCAAGGATAGCACAAAGTTATTTCCCCGCGGGGTTCGAACCCACGACCTCCGATTTATAAAGCAGGGGCATATATCGGTAGGCCACGGAGGCGTCCTAACGTTAGCTTAGATTTTAATTCAGATTTTGCTAGGGTAAAAAATATATTACTAAAGTTCGATGTAGCTATTCTGCATAGTAGTTTTTGATTTTATTCATTACAAACAAACACACAAAAAGACGAAGCTTTCCTCTTAATAATCATCATCATCATCAGCCTGTGATAGTCCACAGCTGGACATAGGTCTCTCCTAATACACCCCTATCCATTTTGGGGTTTTGGACCGCTACCACGCTGGTCCGATTCGGGTTGGTGGGTGGACCGACTTTTTACATGGCCATCCGACGCATGGATCATCTTACTTTTCAGACAATTGGGTAATCGGCCAAAATTGCCCTAAACAACTAGGCAACAACACACAAAATTTGTTGAGTCCCCGCAGGATTCGAACCCACGACCTCGGTTTCTAAAGCACACGCCTATACCACTAGGCTACGGAGGCAGGAGGCAGGCCTCTTTAGATTATTAGTACAGATTTAATGCATGCATTTGCTTTTATGATACATTTACTAAAGACATCGTTTGGTTAGGTGAGTGTCCTGCGCGAGGGTTATCACTTACCTTAATACAAAATCCCTTTTCCTTTCCTTTGCAGGTCGACGTACTTATATGAATAGTTTATTCATTCATTTAATTAAATGTATTTCTTTATTAGCTCCCATATATATACATACTAACTGTACCCGCTATTCCGTCCGCGTGGAAGAGCGAAGTGTATTTGATTATGATGTATGGTAATACAACGTCGTGGGATTAAGTCCTGCGGGGACTCAACTACTTTTCTAAGTTGTTTCCTAGTTGGTTAGGGCAATAAAGTAAGATGATCCATGCGTCGGATAGATGAAAAAGTTGGTCCTGCGCCTGATATCTTTCCAATCGTGTCGGTAATCCGTCCCATCTGACTTTGAAGGGTGAAGGAAGTAGGGAGTGTATCGGTGTTAGCGCGTACACTTGTGCACTATAATATCTCCAGTGCAGTTGGCTGATCTCTAATATGGATCGGCCGCCGTGGTCGGATTAGACTATTGTATAAATATTTAATAATATAATAATAATTCATGTATCATCTTTAACAAAGGCGTATTTCTGTAAGAACTTTCATTCCCAATTTTTAATCCCTACAACCAACTTTTTTCACCTTCAATAAGCCTTGAAATCTATTCTATTTATGTGCAATTCTTCATCGACATCGGTTCAGTAGTTTGAACCGTAAAGACGGACAGACAGAGTTACTTTAGCGTTCACATTAGTATGATTGGCTACTTGATGGAGATAGTTACACAGCTGTCTCAAATATTGACACATACTGTTTTCTCTGTCGGTAAAACTTTGTGTTGGCGTTCAAATATCATAAAACGCTGGTGTTGAGACCTTTTTTAAGTTTATCTGATATCTAGGAATTTATAATAGACTAGATTATATTTAGACCGCAATTAGTATTCAAATTAATGCCGTTTTGAGCTTTTTTTGGTGTATGTAATGCAATTTTGATTCAAATTAAAATTATAAAAGTTAAATATACTTTGTCTGTACGTGAGAAAGGAGAAGATGGACTTATGTAAATGTTACCCATTAATAAATAAAAGCTTTTAAACGATTGTATCGCAATTATTTAAGTTCATTTTATTTATAATTATAATTTTAATCCCTGTCCTTCATCGTGTGTCCCGTGACCACGGAAGTCGCTGTAAGTGTTCGAAACTATAGTTAAACGCGAAAAAATCTGTTAAAAATCCTTTTATTCTATAATGTGTGCTATTCGCGTAAAAAAAACAGTTAAGAAATGTTATCAACATGTTGGTATAAATATCATCATCATCATCATCGTCAGCCTATGCAGTCCACTGCTGGACATAGGCCTCTCCTAACGCGCGCCACCGCTTCCGATCTTCGGCCATTCTCATCCAGCCCACACCGGCCACTTTGCGAATGTCGTCACTCCATCTTGCCGCAGGGCGTCCTACAATAAATATAATTTTCATTAATTTATCTATCACTGATGATAAATTAATTGTTGCCAATGACCATAAAAGTTGCATAGTCGGAAACATCGCCGATAAAAGTTTATACGCCGATAAGCTAGCTCTAGTTCGCGCCTTCGTCTATGTGGAAATTAAAAAAATACTTTTAGTCTTTTCTTACGAAAAAGTAGCCTAAGCTACTCCCGGTTTCATCACCTATATTCAAGTAAAAGTCCTATCAAAATTGGACCAGCCATTCAAGAGATTATGCAGAACACACAGACAGAAAGATGTACAAATTTTAAAAAAGGTTGTTTTGTTATATGTACTGTTTATATATCACACTGCCGCAGCCTATTGGTGAGGGCGTGTGCTTTAGAAACCGGAGATAGTGGGTTCGAATCCTGTGGGTACTCAACAAATTTTCATTGTTGTTTCCTAGTTGGTTAAGGCAATTTGGGCCGATCACCCAATTGTCTGAAAAGTAAGATGATCCATGCGTCGGATGGTCATGTAAAAAGTTGGTCCACTCACCAACCCGCATTGGACCAGCGCGATGGGGTACGGTCCAGAAACCACCTAATGTAGGAGGGTTTAGAGGAGGCCTATGTCCAGCTGTGGACTAACACAGGCTGACGATGATGATAAATCACAATTTATTCATTTCAAGGCGATTATTGTTGTATTACAAACAGACATATTGATTTTATATTATTTATATATATTATCAGTGACTCCAAAGCAGTATTTAAAAACAGTGCATTCGGTACATATCTATTTTTAAACTTTTATCACTATAAAAACATATCTTCACTTGAAGCCTGTGTAAACATGCTTCAGTGCCTATAGAAATGTACAAATGGCTTTCACAAAGTAAGCCCTTTGTTTAACAAAATGTATTTATAGTATTATTTAAATAGTTTTACGATTATACTCATCCCTTACAATATCGATTAATAATTTAATGAGAAAAAATATTAATTAATCTATATATATATATATATATAAAAGAGATTCCCATTTATATGGACTCATCACGATATCTCTGGAACCATAAGGCGTAGCGACTTGAAATTTGTTGGAATATTCCTATAGCCGAGTAGAGGTCAGCTAAGAACGGACTTTACGAAATTCCACCCAGACTTAGTGGGTTGCTAGTTATAGTAAAATTGGTTGCAAGTATTAAAAATATTCGTTATTTAATAATAATAGCAGAAATATAGACATATTTGTTAATATCGGACAACGTAACAATTACCCAAAAAGTCACTATTTCTCAGATATTTTTTTTTTGCTGAGATGTATTGAATAATAAAAATATAATAACATTACATAGATTTGATTCGGTTTTATAGCTACTTAATATTAAAGAATTATTGAATGACGAATATGTACTTGTATTACTTGTATCAGTATGAACGCGAATATTGTGATTCAGTATATTCAGAATTTCTCTGAACCTGTGCTTAATCAATTCTCTAAAACAAGTATTATCTGGGATTTTAAAAAGTGGAATATATCAATCTTTTTTATTTTATTGACAAGCTACAAAAACAGAGATAAAGATGATGAATAAACATCGAAACTTTTAAAAGGAGGCAGTAAATATATAACAAAGTTAATATGTGTCAGAATAATGTCCTCCAAGTTGATGACGGTTACCGCGCCCGATCGAAGTAAGCCTACGCAGGAGACATTATAGTGCACTATATATTAAACTGACTCCGCAGCCTAGTGGTATGGGCTTGTGCTTTAGGCACCGGAAGTCGTGCATGTGAATAAATTACTTTTCTAAGTGGCTTCCTAGCTGGTTAGGGCAATGCGGGACGATCACGATATGGCCTGTAAAGTAAGATCATTCTTGCATCTGGCATTGGGCATTTAAATAATCGTCTGGCCCTTCCTCCGATCGTGTCTGATTTCGTCCCATCGACTATTGTTTTTTTATGGCATACACAGGCAGACGAGCAGTCGGGCCACCTGATGGAAAGTGGTCACCGACGTCCCATAGACATTGGCAATACCAGTGGTAACGCCAACGCGCTGCCTACCGTGAGACATAGGATGTTAAGTCTCGTTTACCCAGTAAATACGCTGGCTGCGGTGCGCTTCAAACCGGAACACAGCAGCGTTGCCACACTACTGCTTCGCGGCAGAAATAGGCACCGCGGTGGTAAAAGGGACCTACCACCGGTCGGTGTAAAGGAAGAGTACTAAATATCTCCTGCGCAGTTGGCTGATCTCTAGTATAAATCAGCGCCGTAGATTTAATCGATTTGGAGTTACGTATGTTTAAGAGCACGTCATGCTCTTCGCTCTCATTGTCAAATGTGTCGGAGTTTATATATTTATCGAACTTGGAACAATAAAACATTACGTAGAAATGTGTCATCGTCAGTTTGTCAATTCGACGGAATAATTTTTATTTAAAAGAATAGTTTATATCATCATCATCATCATCATTAGCCTGTGATAGTCCACAGCTGGACATAGGCCTCCCATAATACACCCCTATCCATTAGGGGGTTTTGGACCGTATCCCACCACGCTGGTCTAATGCGGGTTGGCAGGTGGACTGACATTTTACATGCCCATCCGACGCATGGATCATCTTACTTTTCAGACAATTGGGTGATCGGCCCAAACTGTCCTAACCAACTAGGAAAAAACAACGAAAATTTGTTGAGTCCCCGCAGGATTCGAACCTATGACCACCGGTTTCTAAAGTAAACGCCAATGCCACGAGGCTACGGAGGCACTTAGTTTATATAGTGTTTATAATTTAGAGATGGAATTTATGGAAACAATGTCTAACTCTATTGGCGGGAAAAACTCTTATTGGTTGAACATCGCGTGGAAATTTAAAATGGCCGCTGTCCACCAATGAAGACGCGGTTGCTTCGGGCGCCATTATTGTTTGACATATAGTGCTGGATCCCATCCCATGGACTCCATAAATGCTGGAACGATATTCCCCCACCGATAAGAAACTCTAAATCGGTATATTTATTTCATTATAAGTTTAAAAAGTTTTTGCTTTCTTCACAAAAATTTGGAAGTTGAACTAATGGCAAATAATAATTAATCTCTAAAACCTTTCCTCAATTCTAACTATACACGGGCACTGCACGACACACATATACAATTTATTATTATTATTTTATTTTGCTTATTTATTTCCTAAATAACTACGTTTTCAAAAATTAGACATGCTTAACCTCATTCTCATCTCATAAGTTACTCAAAGTTACATTAAGGAGGTTTACATTGCTCTTAACTATTTTGTTACTTGTCCTTTCACCATACAGTATATTTCCATGTTCCACTATTGTAAAAAATATTGTCATCTATCACTTTCTATTGGTTCCGCTGAAAATCAGCATTCACAAAGTTCTTGTTTAATTTTGTGTAATAACGCCGAGTGAAAACCTTTTTGGTGCATCAAACTTTTATTATATTGTTGTGTTTATGTACCAAATAAATATTTTTCTTTCTTTTTTCTTTACATAGGATTTTGCTTACGTCAATTCCTACCGTATTCGGCTAAAATATGGTAAATGTTACACCAAAACCTATTTGAATATTAGTAGATTCGTTGAAAATAACAAAAGGCGATTAGCTTTTTTTTAATCGAACGATAAAAAACATTCCGTTCATTGTTTTTATCGATGCACATCCAAAGTTAAACGTTTGCACGGATAGCAAAAGCATTTGGCCCGAAAATAAAATGAAGAAAAGGAGTTTTATACTACTTTTATGCCTCCGTAGCCTAGTGGCAAGGGCATGTGCTTTAGAAAGGGGGGTCTATTTATTTATTTATTTATTCTTCTTGCACAAATAGTACAAAGGCGGACTTAATGCCATTGGCATTTTCTCCCAGTCAACCTTGAGGTGGTGCAGAGATTAAAGGTGGGGAGGTGCATAAATTGACTGTGTACAGAAAAGCCACATGACTGTAGCAAATATACCATAGCATAAATATAATATGATATGTAAAATACATAAATAAAATGGAAATACTATATACTTCCACACAAATATACATAGTCATAAGTAAATATAGATACATATAAATATAAATATATACAAAGTAATACATACATATATGTATACAATAGTTATATACGAAAATACATAAATAATTAACGAATTTACTGTTCTGATGACAAGTTTTTTAGAAGGGGTCGTGTTCGAATCCTGCGAGAACAAGTATTTTTCAATGTTATTTCCTATTTATTAAGGCCATTTGATCCGATTACCAAATTGTCTGAAAAGTGAGATGATTCACGCGTCGGATGGGCATGTAAAAAGTCGGTCCACCCACCAACCCGCATTGGACCAGCGTGGTGGGTTTCGGTCCATAGGCCCCCCAATGCATAGGGGTGTTTTAGGGGAGGCCTAAGTCCAGCAATGGACTATCACCGGCTAATGTTGTATGTAGAGGAAGTGAAAGATAAGATAACGAAATAAATAAATAAATAAAATAGATATATTAATCACGTAAAAAAAAATGAATTTAAGGTATTATTAGATATATTAATAAAAAATAAACCAAAAAATAACAATGAAATTATTTTTTAAATAATTAAAGAGTGATAGCCTTTATCGTTTTTTTTTAATGTAGCAACATTTCGTCTGTTGTCTGTCCCTCAACTTTCCTATTTACGACCACCATCCATTCGCATGATTCTTAATTTCTTTTTTTGTCGCCAAGCGATCAATTACAAGAGAATCTTTGTCTTTTAATATGCTTGTTTAGTTTTTTGTCGTCCCCTTAATAATGGTCAATTGTTTTCTTTTGCCGCAGATAATATCAAACAACAAATCATCCTTGGTCAATTTTAAATGTTATTGACGTCTCCATTTGTCCATTTGAAGAAGGAGGTCGTTTTTTACTAATTTAGTTTTCTCGGTATTTCGTCGTTGTCTATTGTGACAATAATTAAATAACTCTTGTACTTATTAGCCAAGGTTTTTAGTAATTATTAATTATAAATTTTAACGATTTTAATCATCAGTCTGTGATAGTCCACTGCTGGACATAGGCCTCCCCTAATACACCCTTATTCATTAGAAGGTTTTGGACCGTATCCCACCACGGCCCAAATTGCACTAACTAACAAAGAAACAACCATAAAACTTTGTTGAGTACCCGCAGGATTCGAACCCGCGACGTACGGTTTTCAAGCACACGTCCATACCACTAGGCTACACAGGCCGTTATAATAATAACGATTTCAATAATAATATAAAACTATAATCGCTCAAAACATGGTATAACGAAAGAACAAAAATTGTTTTCGCTTACATACCAGCATACAACATTTAATATGTACGAATTCAAGCTATTACTCAAGTATTATAAAAATTAAGTGACAAATATAATACGCACATATAAATTTGGAATTCAAACGGTATATATTGACTTGGTTCCAATACATTTGTTTGTTTACATTTTCTCGTCTCAGCTGAACGGTCCGAGAAAGTTTCACATTGAGTTCATTCAAAAGAACTGTCTGAATTAGCAAATAAGGCATAGAAGTTATGTAAACATTGTAGCCATAGCAACGGACGTATGGTGTTGTTACTGGTACGTAGTCGTTACCATGGGTTACAACGTGAAAATACATAAATTCATAATCTATTTGGCTCAAGTATAGGAAAAATAATTATTTATATATTATATTTTTTCTAATACTAATGAAGAGTACTAATCAATCTGTACTACTTTCTCTATGTATAATAAAACTTATACATTGAATTGACGAGTATTAAAAATGCATTAATTAAATGGGTAAACCTCTGCTCTATGGCCTAGTGTCATTAACTCAATGTCGTGGGTTCGAGTCCTGCGGGAACTCAACAAATTTTCATTGTTGTTTCCTAGTTGGTTAGGACAATTTGGGCCGATCGCCCAATTGTCTAAAAAGTAATACGATCTATGTGTCGGATGGGTATGTTAAAGTCGGTCCACCCACAAACACGCATTGGACCGGCTTGGTGGGATAAGGTCCAAAAACCCTCTAAAGGAAAAGGCGTGCAGTAGGGGAGGCTTATATCCAGCAGTGGACTAACACAGGCTGATGATGATGATGAAATTTGAATGCTATAGCGACAGCCACTACCGGGCTGACTCTTCACGTGACCACCCGACCTACAGTTAGGGTTTTTAACGTTGATCAGTACATAATAATGAGCTACATAATCAGAATACAGCGTGAGCACAAAGTTTACTTCTCGCGGGATTTGAACCCACTACCGGGTTGTCGAGGAAGGACCAATACCACTGGGCCATGCTCTGTATTTTGTAATATTTTAGTGTTTACCAAACAAACACCTGTATATAGTATATGAAAAATTAAAAATAACTTAGTGATTATATTCACCAAAACCTTTTTTTTTTTTAAAAACATGAAAACAATTTTTAACCGTTTACGAATTGTTTAATTAAAAAAAACATAAATAAAATAAAATGTTATATTTTCATAAGTATACACTATTATTTAATTTTTATTTTAAAGAGTAATTAAAAAACGTCCTTGACATATTAACAAATTAATGTCCATGTTAGTTTTTTTAATATGTGTTCTTTTTAAATTTAATAAAGGCCAATTCTTATGTCAATCACCAATGGCGCCAAAAAAGACGATTTAACTATTGAACCGCCGCCATTTTAAATTCAAATCCAAATATCGACAATCAATATAGAAGTTCACATCTGCTCATCGATTGTCAAACACGCTACCACCGGTTAGGAAAAGGACCCCTCAGACCTGAGAAGAACCGGCAGAAGAAACTAATTATTTACGTCATCTTTTAAAATAGTTACAAACAATTTTAAAGCATAACATATTATGCAATAATGAAACAAAACATGGAGCGAGCATTCCATTACCAGGCTGTGTTATCATTTAAAATTTCATCAATATTATATATCCATGGCATTTGAGTAAATAAACCAAACGTAAACACACTTATTGCATTTGACATTTGACTTTGCAACAATTCTGTTATTTACCTATCCCGTATTACATAAAACGTATTAGTATATTTTAGGCTATTTCAAAACAAGAAAATATGTTGAATTATTATGTAAAGATGTCAGTGAAAAAAGAAAAAAGCGAGTCCTGCTGAGTTGATTATGAAAGTTCTTTTCAGACGCTTTCAACTCCGAACAGGTTGTAGATAATTTGCCAATCGAAAGGAAAGTGTAATGCATCTGTATTGAATCATCATCATCAGCAGCCTGTGTCAGTCCACTGCTGGGCGTAGGCCTATACTCGATCTTCGGCTGTTGTTATCCAGTTCACACCGGTCACTTTGCCACTATATTGAATAAATACGTATATTTGACATCGACTTAATGGTCATCCCACATCTAATTCCATATATTTTTTATCAAATCATAGCTATGTGTACAATCAATATGTAGAAATACTGGCAAGCCCCCAACCCCCCTTGTGGGTGGAATTTCGTAATTTCCGTTATTAGCTGACCTCTACCAGACGAAAGGAATATTCCTACCAATTTCAAGTCGCTACGCCTTACGGTTCCAGAGATACCGTGATAAGTCAATATATAGGTGGGAATCTTTTATATATAGATAGATATAAATAACAACCGATGTCCTTATCTTAATTAATACTTACAATCAGTTCTTTCATCGAGGCTTGCTGCAATTAATAATCATTATTACTTACGTCCCATGATAACGATGAAGAAACCACTGTCGAGTTTCAAAAGCTGGTACAATTACTCAATTGAAAGCTGACAGAAGATCTCTTTAGTACACAACATTAATTTTGTACTCGCTAATCACTTTTTTTTAAACTTTGCATTATGTATTATATTCCCACTATCTTTGCTTATTCGCTAATCTCTTTGAGAAATTGTTTATGGGATCGAGCATATGATTTAACTTTTGCTTAAAGTTCTTTATTTATATCGGTCACGGAGTACACTATCATTATCATAATCAGCCTTTATAAGTCCACTGCTGGACATAGGCCTATTAAAATTAAAACCAAGACGGCCGATCCCTTGCCACTCGCTGCCTACTTAAACCAGTTACTGCACGGAGATGGCCATCCCTAAACAAACAGTCCACTGGAGTACACTATACCCGAGGTAAATGAACAGAAAATTTACATAAATATAAACTGGTTTTAAACTCACTGCCTAAACGGCGTATGCTCTTACAGATTCATTACTCCACCGGGTCTAGAGTCGACCAACGCTTCGAATGATTCATAATCATTATCATCAGCCTGTGTCAGTCCATTGCTGGACATAGGCCTCCCCTAATGCTCGCTACCGCTTCCGATCTTCGGCTATTCTCATCCAGCTCACACAGGCCACTTTGCGAATGTCGTCATTCCATCTTGCCGCTGGTACTCTGAACGAATACGTGTATGTATTTATGTATCTTTATAAAAATACCTACGTGGCCTAGAGCTATTGATACTCGCCTTATAACCCTAAGGTCGTGCGTTCGAATCCAACGGGGAAACTGCGTATTATTTTTAATTTCTGCTTGGTTGGGACAATATGGGCCGATAACCTAATTGCCTGTAAGGTGAGTTGATCCAAGCGTCGGATGGGGATGTAAAAAGTTGGTACAATTTAGATTTGGTAAGGTTTACGCTCAAACTAACTCCGTAGCCTAGTGGTAAGGGCGTGTCCTTCAGAAATTGGAGGTCGTGGGCTCGAATCCAGCGGGGACTCAACTGAGTTTCATTCTTGTTTTCTAGTTAGTTAGGGTATTTTGGGCCAATCAACCAATTGTCTTATGAGTAAGATGATCCATGCGTCGGGTGGGCATGTAAAAAGTCGGTTCTACCACCAACCCGCATTGGACCAACGTGGTGGGATACGGTCTAAAAACCCCCTAATGAAGAAGGCGTGCAGTAGGGAAGGCACATGTCTAGCAGTTGACTAACACGGGCTGATGAAGAAGGTTTAGGTTCACCCAGCAACCCGCACTGGACCAGCGTGGTGGGATACGGTCCGTAAACCCCCTTACGGAGAACATTTCAGAATTTATTCTAGAATTTAAAACAATTTTTTTTTAAAACGATATTAGTCACAATCTCAATTTCATATGTAAATTTTTTCTTTACATCAGAGTACAGAGAAAAAATAAAAAAACGATAATTGAATAATTTTACCACCCTAACGCACTTTTGTAGATCTTTTCTTTCTGTCGCACAGTAGAAGCGTATCAACGCTATTGGCTTCCGGTTTGAACGGCACCGCAACCACCGTATTTACTGGAGACGACGAACGGATTTGTGGCGACTTACGCTGCGTTTCCAACTCACCTCATCTTATCAATCTATAATATGGTATCTACATTAAAAATTATTGCAATTGCAAAGCTACCACTGTAATGTGATGACAACTTCTCTGCGAGAAGTTACATAATTTGCATTGATTTCCTCTGAGGTAATAGCTATAGATTGATTGATGCAAAGACTTTTCAGATGCGATCGAGAGATGAAGTAAAATCCCTTATCAGCCTATCTATTAAGGAAGCCTTTCGATCAGCTCAAAACAGAGATTTCTGGCAGATCGGAGTGGAAGGTTCCAGTGCGGTGCTTATCAGACGCAAAGCAGTAGTGTGAAAACACTACTGTACTTCGGTTTTAAGGGCACTGTAGCCAGCGAAGTAACTGGCTTAACGACACTTAACATCCTATGTCGATCGGTAGGCAGCCCGTTGGTGATACCCTGGTATTGCCAATATCTAGCGGAGACGGTGACCACTTTCCATTAAGAGGTCGGACTGCTCGTCTGCCTTCGTAGCTACTAAAGAAAATCCTAATATGACGAGAGGTAGCAGCTCTGTCAGACGACCTTCTGTAAATGAAGAATAACGTCTAAGAAGAAGAAAAAACAAACATAAAACCATTATTTATAATTGTAAAATCAGAAAAGAAATATAATATCATTAAATGAGGTAACTTTTTTATGTACTTTAAAATTTAAAAATGTTTTGAACCTCTGCCGCTTAAATAAAAAACTCCAATGGTTGTGGGTAATAACCGTTAAATACAGCTGTTCACTTGTTAAACACATTTTTTACAATGATTCATTTGTTTATTGAGTGTATAATCATAAACGTGCCATTATTTAAAAGTAAACCGTGGGTTCGAATCCTGCTGGGTAACAACTTCGTTATCGTTGTTTTATGGTATGCTAGCATAGCATGGAGTGATCACTCAATTGTCTGAATGAGGATCGGCATGTGAAATGTCGGTTCCGTGTGTCAAGACCATCTTAGGCAGTCGTTAGGATGTCAATGCTATCAAATTTAATGACAACTAATTCATCCACAGAATGCAGTTTATCCTTTAGGTTGTATGGCTTATCATCATCATCAGCATGTAATAGTCCACTGCTGGACATAGGTCTCCCCTAATACACCCCTATCCCATGGCTGACCTTATCCTTTGGCTTAACTAGTATGCAATTGTAAGAAGGTGAATAACATTGCAAGGCAAACATCATTACGTCGAGAAAGGTTTATGAACTCGCGTGATGCAGCTGTTTTTAATTAAAGAGAGTGGTTGTTAAGTTATATTGATATAAGATCATTATACCGCTTGGCTTAAGGTATGCTTCTTCTAAGTGCTGGAACAATACACCCCCCCCCCCTTCAAGCTATACAAAGTCAAGAAAATATCCATCTTTTAGAATATAAAAAGAACTCAAGTTTTAATACACGCATCATTTTTGCGTATCTCGCGCCCGGTGTGTAATATTTTTCGGTTTTCCATAATACTATCATGATGATGTGTCATTTTGTGTTGCTGTAGATATTTGTTTAGAGAAATCGTTCGCCTTACTTCATGGCTTTTTCATTATATAATTTATAAAAGTTGTTCTATCCTTATTGCGAACTGGCTCCACTGAAAATCAGCGTTGCAATTGTTTATTCACCATCATTATTATAAGCCTGTGTCAGCCCACTGCTGGACATAGGCTTCCCATCATTTTTGGCGCCAATTGCGCCACATTGATATTAGCTCAGATGGCTTCAACTTCGCTTGGAATCCATCCTCGGATGGCTTTCCGAATAACGTTGTTAATTTCTAATTATTTTCCTTACTATATCGTTTTGTTGAGTCCTAGAAGACAACGTCAAGCCGACACGCGATGACAGGACTGATCGTCATCATCATAAGAAAATCTATCTTCTTTGAAAAAGAAGGCCATCTTTATTCCAACTGCTACATTATCACCATCAGCCTGTGCTGTTCCACTGCTGAACATAGGCCTCCCCTAATACAGCCCTATCCTTCAGGAGGTTTTTGGATCGTATCCCACCACGCGCAATAAGAGTTGGTGGGTGGATCGATCGATCTTTTTACATGCCCATCCGACGCATGGATCATCTTAATTTTCAGACAATTAGGTGATCGGCCCAAATTGCCCTAACCAACTAGGAAACAACATTGAAAATTTGTTGAGTCCCGCAGGATTCGAACCCACGACCTCCGGTTTCTAAAGCACACGCCCACTATATATAGAATTTACGTAAACATACTACGTTATAAAGTCAAACCCAATTGGCGGCAAAGATCGGGCACTCTCATTGGTTGAACATCGCGTGGGGATTCAAAATGGCCGCTGTCCACTAATGGGGACGCGTTCGCTTCTGCCGCCATTAGTGTTTTGTGCATTCAATTTGTTTACATTTATACCAACTTTTAATTACTCAATCTTAGATCTTTAACAAGCGCCAAAGTAATTAAGCTTAAGGAAAGCCGTTTAACGACAATAATGCAATTATATTAATAACGACGCGATGCTTTCTAACTCTATAATCACAACAAAGATTAAAACCGGACTAATCGTTAATAAATAAACCGAAAGTGTCAAGGATATCTATACTGATGTTATAAACAAGAAAGATTCGTATTTTTGTGTGTGCGTTTGTAATGATAAGCTAAAACCGCACTTATATTAAAATTCGCTTATCGTGAGAAAGCTACGTTCACCCTGAGTTATATATGCTTTAATCATTGTTATATAACATTAGGGATACTTGCTAAAACTTAGGCAACGAAACTCAAGGTATAAAAAAGCGCCCTGAAAGTGTGTTTTGCCGCATGCACTGCGCAAACCATTCATGATGGAACAAACGTATGTTTTAGAATACTAAAAACACATAAATATCTTCAGAAAACTTTGCAAAAATTGTCAATTTCGACTATTCTTATTTTTTTTTATGGCATACGAAGGCAGACGAGCAGTCGGGCCACCTGATGGGAAGTAATCACCGACGCCCATAGACATTAGCAATACCAGTGGTATCGCCAACGCGCTGCCTACCGTGAGACATAGGGTGTTAAGTCTCGTTTACCCAGTAAATACGCTGGCTACGGTGCCCTTCAAACCGGAACACAGCAGTGTTTTGACACTACTGCTTCGCGGCAGAAATAGGCACCGCGGTGGTACCCACCCAGACGGTCTCCTGTAAACAGGGGACCTACCACCGGTTATAATTGACTTTCTGCGTAGTTGGCCGATCTATATTAGAAATCGGTCAACTACGCAGAAGATATTATAGTGCCTAAATGTAAATGCAAACAAAAGTAAACCACTCCCTTCTCCATTATACTCTCCCGACGAGTTTAACCAACACGACCGGAGAAATATAAGTGCAGGGCGACCATCACATCCGATGGATTTTCTTACTTTACAGGCCAACGGCAGGATTCGAACCCATGACCTCCGACTTCTAAAGCGCACGTCCTTACCACTAGGCTGCGGAGGCAGTGAAAAACTTCGCTATACGTACGGTATGAATGCTATGAAGTATAAGAGTTTGTTTAAGGTGAACGTAATATAAGAAATCAAGTGCATATTAGAAAGTTATATGTTAAATTAATTTAAACAAAGCCAAATGCCAATGTCAAATTGGTTACTTGAAGTCGCAGCCTCAAGCAATGAGCATTTACCAATTTAAGGTAAAAATTAAACAAAGTAGGAAAAAAAAAGATAATTTTTACGATTAAATTTAAAAAAAAAATAAACAAACACGTTCAATTAAGAAAAAAAAATTAAAATAAAAGGTGATAAATAAATCAACGAGTGATTTACGTATTTTTCAAAAGCAGTAGGCATTTAATTTAATGGAACAAAAACATTTGATTTCAATCATACATTGTAGACTTACGATAAAACTTACCTTTGCCTTGGCTGCAATACGAGAATTAAAAAAATATAATAAGGTCGTGCGTCACAGATAACTACTTTCACAATTTGATAAGTCACACTTCCCGCCAATACCAGTAATGGCCGAAAATTTGCGTCATTAAAACCTAAGAGAAAAAAATGTATTATGCACAAGTAATTAAATGATTTTAAGGTAACATGAGAAGATAATAACAAACATCTGGATCACCTCGAAAAAATTGAATAGTTTCATTAAAACTTCCGCGATGACATTTCTTAACGTCAATTTTAATTTTTTTTTCAACAGTCACAATAAAATCACCTCATTATTCCTAAAACGAATAATTTAATGTTGTACAATTCTGCTCCGTAATCTCCGTAAATCTAATACTGCCTCCGTAGCCTAGTGGTATAGGCGTGTGCTTTCGAATCCGGAGGTCGTGGGTTCGAATCCTGCGGGGACTCAACTAATTTTCATTGTTGTTTCCTAGTTGGTTAGGGCAATTTGGGCCGATCACCCATTTGTCTGACAAGTAAGATGATTCATGCGTCGGATGGGCATGTAAAAAGTCGGTCCACCCATCAACCCGCATTGGACCAGCGTCGTGGGATACGGTCCAAAAACCCTCTAATGGATAGGGGTGTATTAGGGGAGGCCTATGTCCAGCCGTGGACTATCAAAGGCTGATGATGATGATGATGATAATGATTCTACTTTTTGATTACGGATACTTACTGTGATTGCTGTTAGTTATTCGAATACAAATCTTAAACACCTATTATATTGTAAAATTGGGCCTCACAGACCACTGTTAGTCATCAAAATTGTAACAAAATTACTTGGAGAATTTAATTAGTACAGATATAGTATGAAAAGATTTCAAGTTGCCTTAGTAATTTTTCGGAATAGATCGTATTTATCTTGCTCTCTCAAATAACTTCAGTATCTTTACATCTCTATATTATTTAAAGAAAGAAAGGAAGAAAGAAATAAAGAAAGAAAGAAAGAAAAAAGAAAAAAGAAAGAAAGAAAGAAAGAAAGCAAGAAAGAAGGAAAGAAAGGAAGAAAGAAAGAAACAAACAAACAAATATATAAAATACGAAAAATCATTATTAAACTTAAAATTAACAATATGGTATAACAACAGTAAAACAAAGAATCATACAACGGAATAATTCATTTTGTAAATTGACATTAAACAATAAAATTTAGTATTAATGGATTTGGAAATGTCACTCATTTAATACGATCATTCATTGACAGTTTGGGAGACATCGTATTCCGTCAAAGGTGTGAGTTTTTCCTAAGGAAAATAATTTCTCACTTCATCCATATATATTTGCATTATACGACTCAACTGCAGTTAACGAAATCATTTGTAAACGCAAACGTAGAAGCAAAAAAATGTGACGGGTCCCTCAGAAATTTTTGAAAGTTATCACACCTACCAGATTAAATTATACCAATTAGATTTTTAATAATTAAGGCTTTAATGTTCGATCAATTTTTTTACTTAAAGAAATAAAAATACCGTATTATATATATTATTTATTCTTGTTTCAAACCGGCTTATGTTCATTAGTTCTCAATACTAATTAAATACTTGAATAATTTCGATGTATCATTAAGAAGCGACCATATCATATTATATTTATTTAATAATCTAAATTTATCATATTTCCATAAGTATTTCAAAGTTCAATGTTGATTTGCTATGTCTCCATATGCAAGTCAACTGAATTATGTTTGTATTTTTGTTAAAAAAAGTTGGTTATATCATAAAAACTCGTCTTTTGTAAATAAATGCTATATATAGATACAAATAACAACATTGTAGTCTAGGATTTGCATTGTATCAGCCCTTGCGACAGAGGTAGGTTCGAATCCTGTAAGGATTTTAGTTCTCGTTATAGTTTCCTGGTTGGTTAAGACAATATGGGCCTATCACCTCGATTGTTTAAAAGGTTGGTTAATGTATTATTCGGAGTTATAAAAGTTTCGTCCAGGTTGTCAAGTCCATGTTTGGCAGTCATTATAGGAGGTCAGTGCCTTCAAATTTAATCATCATCACCATCATTATCAACCTGTGTTGGACCACAGCTGGACATAGGCCTCCCCTAATGCACGCCTTCTCCATTCAGGGGGTTGCAGGACCGTATCCCACCACGCTGGTCCAATGCGGGTTGATGGGTGGACTTTTTACGTGCCCATTTGACGCAAGGATAACCAAGTAGGAAACGACTATGAAAATTTGTTGAGCCCCCCCAAGGATTCGAACCCACGATCTCCGGTTTCTAAAGCACACGCCCATACCACTAGGCTACGGAGGCAGTCACTTAGGAATATTTTTCATTAATGAATCTATACAAAGCAACCCATAGCGTCGCACTCATGGTGTTGTTATTAATAGACTGTCACACAGTGTTACACAATTCGGTGACAACTGATCTACAATAACACAGTTGTATGACGTCACTACGTTGTCTTGGCTTACTTGACTGGGTTGTTTAGTCCAGAGTGTCTAAACTATGACAATATACATTATTTTCATATGTATATACCTTTACATAACTGCCTCCGTTGCCTAGTTGTATTTGTTTGGGCTTTAAAAACCGTAGGTCATGGATTAGAATGCGGCGGGGGCTCAACGACACATAATGTTGTTTCTTAGATAGTTATGGCAATGAGGTGAACAACTAATTTCCTGAAGTAAGACGATCCATGCTTCGGATGAGCATGTGAAGTTCGATCCAGCGCCTCATCTATCTCCGTTCGTGTCGGTTATCCGTCCCGTAGGGTTAAGAGAATGAGAAAAGAGACACTGCATCTGTATTTGCGAGTACACTTGTGCACTATAATATCTCCTATGCATCCGGCTGATACCTACTACAGATCAACTGCCGTAGTCTAAATTGCATTGGATATATTGCACAATTTTAATCTTAAAGCTTTGGCTTAATTAATTAGAGCCTGATGTAATTATCACACATTATTGCATCATCTTTTGGAATATATTTAAAATGTCGTAGAGGTTCCTTACAACTATATTATATTATTATGTATTTAATTAATTACAGCGTACCCTACAGCAAACAGAGCCTAGTAATTAGACCTAGTATAGTCTATTATTTGTAACTAACTAGGCTTTATTCTAACTAGGCGATATTACTTCACTTATGCCTAACGCCCTTAAGTCCGTTGTTTTCCTTGAGTACCTATATGTTGAACTTATAGCTTTTAAATAATTATAATTATATATAATCTGTTAATGTCACTATCATTGAGTCCCCCGTCTCCGTGGTCTGACGGTATTTACACTTGTCTTATCATTATTATGATGATGATGATGATGATGATGATGATAAACCAGTGATCGTAGGTTCTAATCACGCGAAAGCTTTATGTTGTCGTTTGTCTCTGGTTGGTTAGGACAATATAGGCCGATTACCAAATTGTATGAAAGGTAAGATGATCTACGCGTCGGATGGGCATGTAAAAGGTCCTTCCCAATTGTCAAGACCATCTTTGGCACTCGGTATAAGTTGTCAGAGTAAATTATAGATACATTATATAAATATATTACTAGTAAAGCGACATAACAACAAGAAAATAAAACAACTAAACATATAGAGCCGTTTATTGCAAAGTTGTTGTGAGAAATTATTTTCCTTCGGGAAAACTCGGACCTTTATCGGAATACGATGAAGCCCGATGTGTCAATCAATGATCGTATTAAATGAGCGACATTTTCATGAATATGAAACTTTATTGTTTGGTATCAAATGGCAGAATGAATAATATCATTTGTAAAATATAGAGATGCATTCCTGCTATGCTAATTGAAAGTACACGATAAATATGACTTTTTCCGAAAAATTACGAAGCAAAATCTTTTCTAACTTTTTCTACATAACGTTGCTTTATGTATTTACATTACAAGAAACAAACATTAGGAAATATTATCCCCACAGAGTTAAGACGCCATCTTGTGACGAACATAGACAAAGAAACCATAAAGATTTACGCGCCATGAATTTTTTTTACAATAATGCCGTCTTCACTATATATTTCAAAGTGAACTTTTTTGTTATATACATATGATATTATTAACTGGGTTTTTACAATATATGCATAATCCTGTTACTTTTTTAAATGTCAATTTTAAACTTGTTATTTGTTACCTTATCATCGTCAAGGTTAGTTTTAAATGTTGCCCTAAAATTTATGGTCTGTCAAAGCATAATTAATGAAAGCTTCGAAGTTATTAATTGACATTTATTTAGGGAGAAATAATTATTTCATAATTTTAAAGTAGTTGCAATATCTCGTATATTAATAAACGTTTTAATTAATGATTATTACGTAATGGGTTGTGACTTTTATCTTCTTTTTAATGCAGCCACTGTGTTTCGTTATTGTTCTTTGGGCAATTCTTAGGCACTAGTTGTGACCAACAGTTACAACCGTTCGGTAATTATAATTTGTAATTGAGTATGACAGAAGCTCGCTCGCAAATGCCAAATTGTTACTACTTGCGATCGATACATATTCAAAATAATAGAACGTCTTGATAGTGTAAAAGTTGCTGAGGCTCTAATTGTTCTTGTAAGGTTTCCTGAAGATCTATTAAGTGGTCGTTGCGTGTGAAAGTAACAACATCATTCAATATTATACATAAGCTTATAATCTATTGTTTCATCCATTTCATTCATTCATTCATCATCAGCCTGTGATAGTCCACTGCTGGACATAGGCCTCCCCTAATACACCCCTATCCATTAGAGGGTTTATGGATCGTATCCCACCACGCTGGTCCAATGCGGGTGGTGGGTGAACCGACTTTTTACATGCCCATCCGACGCATGGATCATCTTACTTTTCAGACAATTGGGTGATCGGCCCAAATTGCCCTAACCAACTAGGAAACAACAATGAAAATTTGTTGAGTCCCCGCAGGATTCGAACCCACGACCTCCGGTTTCTAAGCCACACGCCTATACCACTAGGCTACGGAGGCAGTAAATTGTATTATCCATTGATGAATATCAAGATATCATTACATTTTAAGGCTATGACACCGCTAATGATACCTCCCTAGTTAAAGCTTTGTAGAAATTTATTCATGTAAATAACATTGTTTATTTTTTCCTCAACAATGTGTTACTAATCCTAGTTTCGAATTTTGAATGTCAGCTGCCCCACGAACTGGTTCTCGCTTTGTCGCAGCGGTTGGGCTCAGTACCTGCGGGGAAGCTGAGAGGAACCTGGCCGGCGGTGGAGGAGGCTGCTCCAAGCGGGCTGAATAAGCCCGCTTTGGATGCGCCTTAGGAGATGCGGCGGAAGAAGACAATGGTGGCAGGCTTGCTGTCTTCTTGTCCCCTTTTTTATGGCATACGCAGGCAGACGAGCAGTCGGGCCACCTGATGGGAAGTGATCATCGACGCCCATAGACATTAACAATACCAGTGGTATCGCCAATGGCAGCCTACCGTAAGACATAGGATGTTAAGTCTCGTTTACCCAGTAAATACGCTGGCTACGGTGCCTCTTCAATCGGAACACAGTAGTGTTTTCACTACTGCTTCGTGACAGAAATAGACACTGCGGTGGTACCCCACGGTCCACGGTCTCCTGTAAACAGGGACCTACCACCGGTAAATGACCTGCAGCCAAGGAGGAGTCACGGGGAAGAGGGGTGACGGTATTCTGGAGACTCATGCGTGGACTGGGATCTCCTGGCTTCAATGGCCTTAGTAACAGATTCGGGGAAATCAAAATATCCTATTATAAATTATTAAATTGTCATATACAACAGATGACTGTCTCCGTAGCCTTGTGGTAAGGGACGTGCGCCTTAGAAGTCGGAGGTCGTGGGACTCAACAAATTTTCATTGTTGTTTCCTAGTTGGTTAGAGAATTTTTTTTATATCATCACGCTCAACAACCAGTACTTAATACAGGTAATGTAACTTTAATTATCGTATCTAAACGCCGTTTGTACAACATAGTTCGACAAATTATAGACTTGTAAGATCTAAGCTTAACCCTAGAGATTAATTACATATCATAGATGTTTAAAATAAACATTTTATTATGTTCGCATATAATTATATGTTATAATAATATATTTTTATTCATTTGTTCTCAACTTGGCGGCCATTTTGCCAGTGCTTAACCTGTTTAATAACTGTTCGTCAGTGACATAGATAACATATAACGTTACTAATAACGGTTATACCTGTTATAGCTTTACTAATAATAGTATGTTTTATAATCAGGCTGTCTTAAAAAACTGTGATGGCAACATCTTGTCTGCGTAGGATTGAGATGAGTTAATAATTTTTAATATACTAGCGGTTATCCGCGGATTCGTTTGCGAATAAATTCGTGTACCAGTACTAAGATATATACATACATATAATAAACTATCTGTAGTCTGCGACTTCTTTGTTGTAGATCTCTAATAGAGACCTAGTTCCATTTAATGTAGAGCTACCCTAACCGCCTCCGTAGCCTAGTGGTATTAGCCTGTACTTCAAAAACCGAAGGTCGTGAATTTGAATCAATCAGTCAATCAAATGAAATCCCGCGGGAAAAACTTTGTGTTACCGTTGTTTTGTGGCGTGCAATTGGGGAGGTGTCCAGCAGTAGACTAACACAAGCTAAAGCGATCTTTGAATATAAATAGTGTTTTCGCAAAACTACTTTGCGGTAAGTACATGCAAAACAATATCATCATCACCATCAGCCTGTGTCGGTCCACTGCTGGACATCGGCATCCTTTAATACACGCCACCGGCAGACACCGGCCACTTTGCGAATGTCGTCACTTCACCTCGTCGTTTGCCGAGCCTCGGTCTCACTCCAGAACTTTACGACTGCAGCGGCCGTCAGTTCTGCGACTTATGAGACCGGACCACGAAAATTATGCTTTTTAAATTGAGTTCGATTAATTAGATAGTTATAGATAAAAACTTTTCGATTACAGCCCCTTCTTGCGATCCAAAACACTTTATTTTGAATTTCTAAAGGTGACATTTCAAGTTTGTTCACACGAAAATCGTATTAAAAGCGTGCCTAAAAGAAATGTGGTGTGCTTTAAAAAAATATTTGTAGTAAAGGATTTTTAACGACATGAAAATTGTTTTAATTGCCACGCATTAGTAGGAAAGATCAATAAAATTCAAAATATTATGATATAATTTATTGATTTGACCGACAGTTATGAGAACTCAGCCGTCAATTAAATCGTTAAAAACAATAAAAGATACAAAACGTGTTTCGAAAAACAAATAATCAAGTTTATTTTTGGTTAATTAAAAACCTTCTTATCTTTTAATCAGATTTTTATGACTCTATTGATATTTCTATTGGTTCAACATTTCCAAATTTTACAATATTATTCATATATTATAGTTTACATACAAATTTTTTATTACTTTTTAAGATGTTGCCTTCAAAATCATGGCATGTCTTGCTGTTTTCAATATTTTATCAAAATGTAGGTCTATCGAATTGCTATTTCTTATAATACTAACATAGTCATATAATTTACGTGAGTAAAAGTCTAATGTCGAAATCTGTTGGCGCGAAAAAGTCAGTTTATTTCATTGGTTAAACATCGCGTCGATTTTAAACATGGCGGCGACCAATAAGAAAGCGTTAGCGTTTAACATATGTCAAAACTAAAATCATAAATTATTTATTCAGTTTAGGCTCTACGAAGAACTTATCGACGTCAAATCTCTGCAGTTTTTCGTTTAGTGCCTCAGTATATTTTATCTCTTTTCTTTTCGCGATTACTACACTTAATAAACTAACTTTATGCGTATTTTCCGCGTCAATTATTTATATTTATCGTAGTCGTTTCTGACTCTTTCCAGGGTTCATGGACAGAGTCCGAGATATAAAAATGAACCCGATAAATACGCAAAAAGTGGATAAACCATTGTTATTATTTATTTATTTAATAAGGCTTGCCAAATAACAAGATCAGCATTATCAGCCTGTCTAATCAGCTGGACATAGGCCTCCCCTTATGCAGGCCTTCTCCATTAGGGGATTTTTGCACCGTGTCCCACCACGCTGGTCCATTGTGGGTTAATGGGTGTACCGACTTTTACATGATCATCTTACTTTTCAGACAATTGGGTGGTCAGCCCAAATTGCCCTAACCAACTAGGAAATTTGTTCAGTCCCCGCAGGATTCGAATCCACGTCCTAAGGTTTCTAAAGCACACGCCCTTACAACATACCCCCTAATGGAGAGGGCGTGGCTGGTGGTGATGATGATGATGTAATTGACTGTACAATAAATCGAAGTGTAATTTTTAGGTTATGTCTCTAACGCATTTTCTCTGATATTAGTAGATCGTTTGATCGGCTTGTAATTCTGACAAACCTGATGAACAAGTTTTACACAGAGCGACTAGCATCTGAACTTTATATGGCTAAACTGCATATGATTGATGGATTAGTTGTCAGTAAATTCGGAGGCAATGAGGTAACAAAGCGATGGCACAAGATGGTCCTGACAATCGTATCTGATTTTCATAGCTGGCCGACGCATGGCATCATACTTTTTAGGTTATTTGTTGATCAGCCTATATTGCCCTCACTAGAATGCAATAATACGAAGTACCCCGAGGGATTCGAACCTACGACCTCTGGCTTGTAAAGCAACGGTCACTAAGCCATAGAGGCGGTTTACCAATAGACTGATTGACGACTTTAAAAAAAGCTTAAGTTTTTTTTTTATCTATACTCCCATAGGTTAAAGGTTCCCATTTTATGGCCAAAATCTTTCCTCGATGAAAGCTCAAACTAAAACAACTTTTGACGTTAAGAAATAAACAAGCTCTTAATGACCTTGATCGTGGTGACAGAGGACGTGGGTTCAACTCCAACCACGAACTTACAGACAGTGGGACTATCGGAAACAGATGAGGGGTGGACCGACTTTTCACATGCCCATCAGACGCATAGATCAGCTTCACAGGATATCAAGTGATCAGCCCGAATTGTCTAAGCAACTAGGAAACAACACTTAAAAGTTGTTGACCAACATTATTTGAACCCACTACCTCCGATTTCTAAAGCACAAGCGCCACTAGGCTATGGAGGCAGTTGAAAGTTATACACAGAGTTTCCTCCATTAAGCAACATCATAATCATCATCAGCCTGTGTTAGTCCACTGCTGAATACAGTCCTCCCCTGTTTCTCTATTGGGGGGCGGCTTTTCACATGACCATCCGACGCAAGCATCATCTTACTTTACAGACAATTGGGTGATGTGCCCAAATTGTCCTAACCAACCAGAAACACACAAAGTTTTCTACACTGGATTCGAACCCACGATCTCCAGTTTCTAAAGCAAGGGCCAATACAGCTAGATTCCGGAGGCGGTTATCAATCAATTATTATTAGCAACACTTAGCTTTTTATAAACCAGTTTCCTCCAAGGATACTTCAGTTATTTTATATTTAAACGCATTAGACGGATCAATTAATCTTTAATGAATTATATTCAGCGTAAGCTTTGGAGTATTGGCCAAATTAAAACAGGTTTGACGACACTTCAGACTTGTTCAACATTAAGTTTTTATAAGACAAAGAGTTGAAACGTCTGGTTTATTAATTTGTAAAAAAATCATTGCGACATATTACGACACGTTGCGACATTAAAAAAGTGAATTATATATGTAAAGAATGTAAATATGATTACGTATAAGGGATATTTATTTAATATATCATATCATATTTATATCATATGGGATTCGCTCTTACAGCCCTTACTGGAAGACGTGTATTAGGGGAGTATAATGTCCAGCGGTGGACTAACACAGGCTGTAATGATGATGATTTATCAATAAAAAGGTACATTGATAAAAAAAACCGCGTTGTTCCGAAATAGTAATGATAAATTGACCCTCTTTGCGTAATGGTTAGGAAGTTTGATTGTTGCGTATGGGTTCGGTTCCCACCACGGGAAATATATTGTTTGATGTAGTGTTTTCCTTGTGTGTAGATGTTTTATCTATATTTGTCTACGGAAGAAGGAAATATTTTTTAGTAAAGTTTCACTTTCACAACCTTCGTTCCTTAGTCAACATAGGGTCGGATTCTAATCTATCCAGAGTTACCTGAATAACCGTTGGTAGAGACGCTACGAAATGAATCTAGATATATGAGGTAAATATGATACCATACATAGCTTTTATATAAGAACTGACATCTAAAAGTCTCGAGCTGGTACAGACGAACGTGAAAGGAGTTAAGGGATCGTTCATTGTCACGAGTGGTGCAGACATTGTACGATTAAGGGCATCATAGTTACCACATGTGTCTAGATTCATTTCGCAGCGTCTCTACCAAGTACATTCCGTTACAAACGTGAAGTGCATTCGATGGTTGAAATGTAACGACTGTCAAAGATGACCTTGCGAGCCGTGACCGGCTTTTTACATGCCCATCCGACGTTTGAATCATGTTACTGCGACCTTCCTTGCTTTGACCAACCAGAAAGCAATAATAAAGCATGTTTCCTGCTAGATTCGAACCCACGCACCCGGGTTTGTGAAGCGCGAGCAGGCGACGGAGGGGGTAGCTTTCCCAGTAACCTTAGAAAATCTTTAAAGTATTTATGTTATGTGAATGATATTGTTTAAAACAATCCTCAGGATGACTTATCTACTTCTGTATTGAATTCGTGTGTTTCCTGTCTGACAATGCTGTTATTGTAAGTGCCGAGGGAACTACGGTATACTTCATAAATCAATTCTTATGTTTGTGTTTATAAAAACCTGTGAAGTCAATGTCTTTAGTGTAGACGTTTCAAGCGATAAAGAGTCTTAGTTATAATGTCATCAGAATCTAATGACCAACGACTACGGCGGTTATCCTACATTAGAGAGCAGCAAACTACGCGGGAGATATAATTGTACATAAGTGTACGCGCGAACACAGGTGCACTCACATCCGATATAACGGATAACCAACACGACCATCATCCAACGAAAGGCTCATTATACTTTACAGATTCAGAGTGATATCGTGATCAGTGAATTATAATATAAAAAACATTACACGATTGACACAATAATCTAGTTCCAAACTAAGCCAAGCTTGTACTATAGTAACCAGATTGATAATATTCCTTTTTAAAATAAATAAATACATCTTATAAAAATACAACGATAAAACATTATGTTCATCACACAATAATTTCCCGATGCAGGAATCGAACCCACAGCCTCTGGCGTAACAGTCAGTGTCACTAACCACTACGCCAATCTGGTCCTCAGTCTGTATTTCTTTAATAGAAATCCTAATAATAAAGGTATCTCGTCAAATTGTTTGAAAAGTGCTTAAACTCGTTGACTTTTTGAAATTGTTTTGGTGTAATCGATTGGATAAAGCAGAACGGTTTGTCTTCTATACTTGGCGTTATGCCAATGTGCTTGGCGTGAGCGTATGCTGCTAGTTGCACCGTGTTTTGTTTGAGCCTGGTGTGAGAGTGTGCAGCTAATTGCAGCGTGATTAGGTTATGCCTGGCATGAGCGTGTGCGGCTAGTGGCAGCGTGATTAGGTTATGCCTGGCATCAGCGTGTGCTGCTAGTTGCAGCATGATTAGGTTATGCCTGGCATGAGTAAGTTGCGGCGTGCTGACATTGTGCCTGGCGTGAGCATGTGCTTCTAGTGGCGGCGTGCTGACATTATGCCTGGAGTGAGCATGTGCTTCTAGTGGCGGCGTGCTGACATTATGCCTGGAGTGAGCAGTGGTTCCTAGTGGCGGCGCTGACGTTTGCCTGGCGTGAGCATGTGCTTCTAGTGGCGGCGTGCTGACATTATGCCTGGAGTGAGCATGTGGTTCTAGTAGCGGCGTGCTGACATTATGCCTGGAGTGAGCATGTGCTTCTAGTGGCGGCGTGCTGACATTATGCCTGGAGTGAGCATGTGGTTCTAGTGGCGGCGTGCTGACATTGTGCCTGGCGTGAGCATGTGCTTCTAGTGGCGGCGTGCTGACATTATGCCTGGCGTGAGCATGTGCTTCTAGTGGCGGCGTGCTGACATTATGCCTGGAGTGAGCATGTGTTTCTAGTGGCGGCGTGCTGACATTATGCCTGGCGTGAGCATGTGCTTCTAGTGGCGGCGTGCTGACATTATGCCTGGAGTGAGCATGTGTTTCTAGTGGCGGCGTGCTGACATTATGCCTGGAGTGAGCATGTGGTTCTAGTGGCGGCGTGCTGACATTGTGCCTGGCGTGAGCATGTGCTTCTAGGGGCGGCGTGCTGACATTATGCCTGGCGTGAGCATGTGCTTCTAGTGGCGGTGTGCGGCTATTTGCGGCCTGTTGAGAAGGTGATTAAGCCGAGATAGGCCGGAAGTCGTTCCTGCAGTGGTTCAGAGTGATGGATCAGAAGTCTTCGTTATTGATACGTTCACTGGCCGTTACGTTATGTCCTTTTTCGTTTCTTACTTGGATATTCTTCATCCAGAATAAGAATAATTCCCATCTGAATAAGTAACAGTTGTTCTACGGGGTCACCACTTGAGCACTTTACGAACCGGTGGTAAATATGACGTTCATAAGAGCTTAAAAAAGTTTAAATTGAACAAAATACATTTGACCTTGAAAATAACTTGGCGGTTAAAGATACATAAGATAGTAAGCTTCACATTGTTGCATTTAAGATCGAGTATCTCAGCTCGAGTCCTAAATGCCTAAATACATTTCAGAACCCAAAATTAAATCGTCCCAAATGCATAAAGATTGCTTTCCCAATTATAATGGCATCTTTATGACTGTGCCTTAATAACTGTTTGCCACTAAGTACATAGATTAAAAATTAAAATTGCTTAACCCGATTTTTTTTATGAATTTTCATTCTAAAAGTAACAAAGCTCCCTTGACCGTGTGGAATATAAAAAAATATATTAAAATAAACGTGATAATTAAGTTAACAGTACGTTAAATTATGAACTCATTATTTTTAAACAGATTATTTACAAGGCAAAAATAATGTATATTTAATTTTAAATATACCGTTTTAATTACACCTTATTTATATTAAATATAATCAAAGGTTAAAATAATATAATCGACGTATAACTTAAAGAAATGATATAGTGAACCCCATTATACATAACGTAATACTTGACTAGATTATATTCTATTGATTTGGCGGCAAAATCAATTCTAATCCAAAATGGCCGCGAAGTTCATCAATTAATATATTTTTTAATGCAACGTTTTGTATAAAATAATTAAAAGAGAAGAAAATATGCATATCTAAAAATCTTTTAATACTTTTTGCTTAATATATTCCTGGTAAATTTTTTCAATACTTTCAAATTTTTTCGCGTTGTTATAAGGGTTTATGTGGAAAGTGTGTCTCCGTAGACTAGTGGTAAGGGTGAGTGCTTTAGAAATCGGAGGTTGTGGGTTCGAGTACTGTGGAGACTCAACAAATTTTCATTGTTGTTTCCTGGTTGGTTAGGACAATTTGGGCCGATCGCCCAATTGTCTGAAAAGTAAGATGATCCATGCGTCGGATGGGCATATAAATAGTTGATCCACCCACCAACCCGCAATGGACCAGCGTGGTGGGAGCTGTCCAAAACGCCCTAATGGAGAAAGCGTGCCATAGGGGAGGCCCATATCCAGCACTGCACTAACACAGGCTGATGATGATGATGATGATGATGTGTACAAAATATAGTATAAAATACTGAAATACTGAAACTAAGTGGCATTTGTTTATAATATCCAAGACATCCAATTTGAAAGTGCAAATATCGCCGCTAAGTTTTAGAAGTTTGCTCCCGAAATTTCTAAAAATACATCGCAGGTCAAGTTTATAAAACTGTCCGCAAAACCTCTTTAATTTTACAACCTCGTTTAAGTTTCACCACAGATACTAAGTTTAGATAAGAATCTTATAGATATTTAAAGATCCAAGGACGGCCGGATCGTCCGGTTTTTAAGATATTGACCACAAAGCATTGACGTCATTCGATGGGTCCACACTTTTTTTGTACCTACGACATTATTTTAAACACTAATTAAATCAGTAAAACAACGAACAGAGGCGTTGATATATCATCATCATCATCAGCCTTTGATAGTCCAGTGCTTGACATAGGCCTCCCCTAATACACCCCTATTCATTAGGGTTTTGACCGATCCCACCACGCTGGTCCAATGCGGTTGGTGGGTGGACGGACTTTTACATGCCCATCGACGCATGGATCATCTTACTTTCAGACACTTGGGTGATCGGCCCAAACTGTCCTAACCAACTAGGAAACAACAACGAAAATTTGTTGAGTCCCCGCAGGACTCGAACTCACGACCTCCGGTTACTAAAGCAAATGCCAATACCACTAGGCTACGGAGGCAGTTAACGTTGATAAATACAAGGTGAATTTTCGTATGGAACAAACCTGAAAGTAGTGTGTACAGAATCAGTAACATATTCCAATAAACTTATTTTAAAACTAGGTTAACTTTTAACGCCATAACTCAATCAATGTTTTCGCTGAGACAGTAGGCATGATGACAGTAATTAACAACTACTAAAATACTATATTTATTGAATAAAACTTGAAGCTTTGAATATAAAATACGCATTGGTTTTTTATTATTAGTGTGATTAATGTTTATTTTTACATAATAAGGCAATCCGCCACTATAGCTTGAACACCAATCAGAGCGCATGACGTCAAGCTTCAGTAAACGCATGCGCAACACGCACGAACATCTTATTTTAATTATTTTAGTTTGAATACCGAGTACTATTTGAATGTGAATATTATTAATTCGAAAAGTTTTGTTATTCTGTTAGAGACTACATTGATGACCAAGATGCGTGGAAGTAATTTATAAATTATGACTCTGTACTTTCATCTCTCTGGGTACTGCTTAATCTGTGTAGTAACTTCAGTAATGATGATTGTAATGTATTAATAAAGATTTATAAAATAAAATGATGACCGCAGAGTTTCTTGCCTGTTCTTCTCTTGTCAGGTCAAAAATTGTAAACCGGTGGTACATTGAGATGCATAGGAACTCTATACATACGTTCATACATCATCCGCCTGTGATAGACCACTGCTACGATAAAGGACATAGGCTATGCGGGTCGGTGGTTGGACCGACTTTTTACATGCCCATCCGACGCACGGATCGTCTTACTTTTCAGACAATTATGTGATCGGCCTAAATTACCCTCACCAACTAGGAAACAACAATGAAAATTTGTTGAGTATTCGAACCGCCGACCTCCTGTTTCTAAAGCACACGCCCATTCCCCTAAGCTATAAGTAGGTGAGTCAATTTGGGTAACAATAGGGCGCAATGGAGCATTAGATTTGTGTATTATAGGCAACTCATTTTTAGGCACCCAGATTTGATCGACCACAAATCCTCGCTAAAGAACACCGATTCCTACCAAGGATGATCCGTGAGGCTATTGAGATTAGAAAACATCCAAATTTCAATGGAGAAGATGGTTGGCACTACCACCTGCTTGGGACCCCATAATTAATAAATTAAAATTTAAACCCAAGCATAATATCACTGCTGGCTGTAATGATAAAATCAGTTCATTTTGCATAGGTCGGAGTACAGACTAAAAAAAAAAAAATCACAATTAAGATCCGGAAACCCCGATTCAGCGCTGGCAACAAGACGCATGACATCTCAGTCTACCCCGTGACCACGGCCGCTGGAAAGTGTTCAAAACGTCGAGAATTTAAAAATGTAAAATAAACGCGATAAAATCCGTAAAGTCATTTTATTTAATAAGGTAAGCATTTCCGTTCCGTTCGTGGTCGTAAACTCAAGTGGAATCGATTATATGTCGTAGTGAGCGTGTAGGTAAATATTACAAATGGCGAATTAGTAAAAAGCGAAAAAAGATATAGACAGGACGTTAGGTTTTAATCCATAAGTCTTGAACAAACTTAAATAATTATTAATGAATTGGATTCATATAAGTAACAAATCCAAAAAAGTCATAGCACATAATCGACTGTACACCGAACTTGGCTCAGTGGTTGTCATCTGTACATTTTAGCAAAATCATCATCATCATCATCAGCCTATGATAGTCCACTCCTGGACATAGGCCTCCCCTAATACACTCCTATCCATTAGGGGGTTTCGGACCGTATCCCATCACGCTGGTCCAATGCGGGTTGGTGGGTGGACGACTTTTTACATGCCCATCCGACGCATGGATCACTTTTCAGACAATTGACAATTTTGAAAATTTGTTGAGTCCCCGCAGGATTCGAACCCATGACTTCCGGTTTCTAAAGCACACACCCATACCACTAGGCTACGGAGGCACTGATATATGTAAATAAAATAGCCCGCTGCGTTTCTTTCGCCGGTTCTCTGGTAAGCGACGTCCCATTCCGAACCGGTAGTATCATTTTCTAATAGTCGTTAAGCAATTGGAATATCATTATATTGAATAAATATATTCGAATTTTTGTTTATTATTGCCATTGGAAGCGGACAGGCAGTCGAGCCGCCTGATGGAAAGTGGTCACTGACGCCCATGGACATCGGCAATACCAGGGGTATGATCAACGCGCTGCCTACCGTCATCGAATGTTGCGTCTCGATTACCTACCAAATACGCTTACTACGGTGCCCTTTAAACCGGAACACGGCAGTGGTTTCTCACTACTGCTTTGTCCAGATGGCTCCTTGAAAAAATGGGAATCACCACCTCCAAACCTCCCTTAACCCTTCGACAAATGAAACAAATTGTTTATAAAAATATATATTAAAAAAATTAACAACAAGTAGGTATATAAATGCAAATACAAATATATAATTGTTCTTAACAAGAAACAAGTAAAAAACCCTTTTTAACAATATTTATAGGCATTTCTCAGTGACCCTGAAATTGTTATTATTAGAAATCAAAATGGAGTGAATATAATATTATGTAACAACTGTAAATAAACTCATACTTGATTTATTTCCTATAGTAGTAGCCAAAAATCGCATGTAATGTAAAGAACTCTAACATCAAACACTACCGACATAACAAACAGCTCGTTCCTATTGGTCGAAGTCCGCCATATCTATTCCCGCATGTAAACCAATAAGAACGCTTCATTTTGGCGACAATCGAGTTTGACATTAGGCTTTGTTTGTATTAATTCTATTTTTAAAACTTGATTGGACATAGAATGCTAGGAAAATTTAAACATTTATACACAAAAATTAAACGTATAACATCGTTTAAGATGATTATATTATATGTTAAAAATATATATATAAAGAATATATATATATAAAGAAAACCTATTTTGGTGGATAAGTATACTTTTATACTACTACGCGTTCCGTGTTCCCTACGGTTAAATTGATATTAATTTAAAAGTAACCAATAGCAACGAAGTGACGTCACACGTCTAGCGTTGTCATTGGTTAACTGTCACCGTTATGTCAACCGCTGAGTGACAGTTGACTGCTGACAACACCATACGTTCCGTTTTGTTGCGGTCAATCACTTCGTTCACCTCATTTCGATGTATGATTTTACATATGATTACCATTCATCATCACCCTTTCCCCTGGTTTTGTACGAGTATATTGTCCAAAATCTTTATTAATTATAACCTACATGTTAATATAAATATAAATAATAAAATATCATTATAAATGTAAATAATATCATATATAAAGTTTTCACTAAAAACTTTCATCAGAATACGTTGTGCACTTTTTCAAATATGGATGTCTATTACCGTATAATGGGATAGTATAATTAGGAATGTCACTAGTTTCTTTGGCCTTCTTAGTGGTTGTACTAATATTAGTGTGTCCCGCCTAATCTTCTACATCGTTAAAGTTCAACGCGTCGTACTTTTCGTCCTCGCTGTCCGGGTTTCTGCAATTTATTATTATTATTATTATTGGTATGCCATTCAATCAAAGGCCGTGACGTCACAAGAAAAAAGGCGCCAAAGTCATGTGTAAAGTTACAATTATGATACAAGATTAAATCAATAACCGTCGTCCAATATTCAATGATCCAGTGAAAACGCTAAGGCTACGGTGGCCAAAGTTAAACTAAAAAATTATCTATAAACACCCAACAACTCCGGGCCCCAAGTCCCAAAAGACTTTTTAAAGGACTCAGGTTCTAATCCCTGTTTTGTCATCACGACGGACCATTTCTGAGAATAACTAGCCTTCAATGGTTGTAGATGATTCTGAAAGAAAAACGATTGGTTCCGGCCATTAATTTCCCAAGTTATCACGGGGTTGATTCTAAGGAAATAACTGTTTAAAAATCTCATAAATTTGCTTCTTATGGTCGAATTTGTTATTTGGTTTGTCTCAAGCAAGTATGTGATTTTTCATCATCGTCAGCCTGTGTAAGTCTACTGCTGGACATAGGCCTCCCCTGCTGCCTCCATTTGGCGGTTTCTGGACCGTATCCTACCATGCTGGTCCAATGCAGGTTCGTGGGTGGACCGACTTTTTACATGCTCGTCCGACGCAACTTACTTCTCAACAACACACATACAATTGGGGTGGCCCAAATTTCCTCCAACTAAAACAACCTTAAGATTCTTGTTGAATTTGCAGGATTGAATGCAGACCCCGGTTTCCTTGGCCACCGCCCACACCGGCTACCGGACGGTTGGAGGTGATGTTTTGCACGAAATATAATATTGCTTTGCTTATTTGTATACTACACTAAACTCTTGGACACATTAAGACGAACGTAAGTAAAAGTTTGGTTATAATAAAATATCATGGATAATTATTCAGTGGGGTAACCGTTCAGTTCATAAATTTAGTTTTGGAGTTATTATTAATTTGAAACATCCAAAAAACTAATGATCAAAATGATAAAAATCAACAAAGTTATAAAAATAAAACGACAATTTTTACTTCAGCATCATCATAATACTTTCTTGAGTTTACGCGAATACTACACATGATTTGAAGAAGACTTTACGGATGCAGATGGACTGGATCAACCGAACCACTCATTTGTGACCAGTATGTAGGATAATTACAACTGATAATAAATAACCTATTATTTGCGTTCCTCTAAATATGTCCATGAGTGTATATACACTATATAAGGAATATTTTTATGCTCCTTCTTCCTTCTGGCCATTTTGTCTCATCGGCTCAGCTACTAAACAAGCATTATGGGTTGTTAAAAACTCATTTCACCCTTTTGGGTGCTTATGTTTAATATAGATTTTTTTTAATAATTTTTACTAAGACTTAATGTACCAAATAAACCTGTTTTTTTCTACCTTTCTTTACCATTCAGGTTAAAAAAATTATGTCTGATATTTGTGGATGAAAAGTGGATGGATGAAAATGTGATGAGTGTGAGTAAAGATTGAAAGAGATGATAATAATAGACAATTATCATTATCTCTTTTAATCTTTACTTAAATTTTAAGCCAGGCAGATATAAAATTGGCACTCAAGTGAAAATCAAAATAACACAATGTAAATAATAAGAAAAATCACTTACGCTTAGCTATTTTCTTAAATCATTAAAGCAATTAAATTAGCAGAACATTTAAATAATTGTAAGCGTTACAACTCTCTCATTAGAAATGGAAAGTAAATCGCTGCAAATCCACATACAGCTCTTACACATATGGTGTTGACTCTTTTACCCAGTAACAATGTTGGCTACATGCCCTTCAAATCAGAACAAGCTATACTTCACTAGACAATCCCCTGTAAAAAGGAGACCTGCCATCTTTAAACTTATTACATTAATAAAAATACTCACATATATATCATAAGTTACTTTACGCTCCTCTTCAGTGACATCTTCTCCGATCCATACAAACAATTCGTCTCCCATGTCCAAAACAAATACAGCATTCTGTCTTAAATCCTGCATTTAACAAAAATCTCTTATATTTATGAATACACATGAGCAAATATTTAGTAACATTTTGTTTCTTTTTTTAATATAAATAATACACATTATCGGTAAGAGCAAATAGAAGAGCATCTTCATCATCACCATCATTAGCCTGTATTAGTCCAAGGCTGGACATAGGACTCCACTAATGCAAGCCTTCTCCATTATGGTGTTTTTGGACTGTATCCCAATTCGCTGGTCCAGTGCGGGTTCGTGGGTTAGGATGGACCTACTTTATACATCCTATCCGACGCATGGATTATCTTTTCATACAATTGAGTGATAGGCCCAAATTGTACTAATAAACCAGAAAAAAATGATAACACAAAGTTGTTTCCCGATGGGTTTCGAACCCGCGACCTCTGGTTTATAAAGCAAGGGCCAATACCGCTAGGCCACGGAGGCGGCCGTTACATATAATATTTTTAGGTTGTAATGTGTCGGAATAATAACACAAAACATTTCTTGACCCAAAACTAAAGCAAAACTTTATGTTAATTGTATGGAAACAAAATAATCAACAATAACAAATATATTTAGGTTTAGTTTTTGAAATAAATATATATTATACAAACAATCACAACATATTATTCCTGCAGTGGCAATCAAAACCTTTGGCATAACAGTCAATGAATTAATTTCTAGTAAATAACTTGGCTGTTTTCTTTGTCATTTACTTTCATATTAATTGTGATGATATTATGTACAAAATCGATTTTGTTCCGTTTCTCCTAATTAATAATACATACCAGGTACATACAAATATAGACCAAAACACTTCCTAGTCTTTAACTAAGCAAAGCTTGTATGCTGTTGTCTAAAGTTACTAAAAGAACATCCAACAACAAATTCTTTCTAGCATACAATATTTTTTCCCTTTATCAAATTGAATCCACACCCATTGACACAAAGATCAAGACTACCTAACTACTGCACCAGATAAATTGATATCTATGTGATATTTTACAATCATAGACATTGAAGAGTTATTGATCAATACATAAGGGAAAGAAAAACAAGATTATTCATGATTGTAACTGCACAATTTTATCTCAATTTAACTAAGGCTAATGATTTCCTTAATAATAGTTAACAATCGCAGAAAATGTTATTAAATCTAAATAAATAATTTTCCACATTGTAGCATCTAGAAAAACACCATGTCATTAACACCAATACATAAAATTGGAGTGGGAAACTAACGAGTAAATGTAACTAAACAATTTTTAAGATATTGTTATTTTTTTTTTATTTACGTCTGTCTGTTTGTTCTGGCTTATCTCTGGAGTTGCTGGTCCATTATTGACGGGACTTTCACTTATAGATAGCTGATATAACAGGGAGTAACTTAGGCTAATTCTATTCACACTTCCTATAGTACAGCTTTTGCCTAGTTTCAAATTGATATTAACTAATAAAAAAATTGGGATACGTTCCGAACACCCCCTGGAATAATGGAAAATGCGAGGTCTATGTCAAGCAGTGGATGATGATGATGATGAAAGTATTTGTTTGAATACTTATTAAAACTTGGAGTAAAACTATGCCAATGGTTCTTTAATAAAATCGTTTTTGATTTATCACATTTATTATCAATGTAATTCCTTTGTATCGAGAGACCTTGTTTTTTTGCTACATTTCTACGGCTAGTTGACAAATAAACAAGGAAAGATATATCACTGAACAGCTCTCACTGTATTATTAAAATAATACTTTCCTCAATAAATTGATTGACAATCATGGAAAGTGTTATTAAATGAACAAAGTAATGATTACATTATGGTGTCATGGCAAAAAAACTTATTTCTGTAGGATAAATTTTAATTTTCATAGTGCAGTAATTTATTTGAATTTAAAGTTATAAACAATAGCAGTATTATATGTATTTCCTTTTTTTATATTTATATTAATAATTATTGTATTTTATTTTTATGTAGCTACATCAATTCTGTTAAGTTGTTTTGTTTCATTGGACTTTACATTCTCGATTAATATGTTATGATATAAAGTACTTTTAGTAAGTGTTTATACATCGACTATTGTCCACTAGTTACACTAAATCAGCATATATAAGAATATCTTTTTGTAATGATTCTGAGTAGATATCAATTTGGTGGATTTAAAGTATATTGATTTCTAGGACTATATGGATTCTGAAGTATCTTACATATCATGTAGCAAAATAAATATCATTTGTTCTTCTGACGATTTGATATTTCCGTAATCTTTTACATGCCTTAGTAGTACTACCTTGTAAAACAAAGTTTTTTGATAGTCAGTAATAAGATATTTATTCTATTTACTTACGGTTTGCGCGAAGTTAATGATCTCTTCGAAGATCATTCCATTCCCCGCTACGAATGCCTTGTACAATCTTGGCCAATTAGAACTCATTTCGCTGTTTGTAGCTGAAAATAAAATTTTTAAGGTTATAAAATCTTTCTTAGTCATAAGATACTATCTAAGTGTAAAGATTTGATATTTTAAGATGTGCTAGTAGATAAATATATATCTGTGTTATTTTAATTATAATAGTTACTATAATAGTTCAGAATATATTTTAAAAATTATATGACAATATGTACCGAAATGACAATGTTTACACAATCAGGATCGAGGATTCTGCTCTATGGTTGAGTGCTTGACACAAGTGTTTTTCGTAATTTCAACGTTTTATTTACTTATTTCTTTCTTTCTGTTGGATTATCTAGTATTGTGTGTGTGTTGATTTTATAATTGGTTGTCCTTTTGTAAGTATTATTTAAGATAAGTATGGTTGGGGACCCCCGATCCCGGGGGAGGTTATGTTTACAAACATAGTTCCCATTCCAATTCAACCCCCATGATTCCGATCCTACACCTAATTTAAGGAAAAGACAGATTCGCTACCCTGATTCGTCTCAACTCTCCAAAAAAAAACAAGTTCCCAAGAGTCGGTTCCATCCAGTCAACCTTTACTTTACCTCAAATGAAGGCTCCAAAAAGCGATACTCCGATCTAGACATTGCCCCTTTTTGGTCCATGGAGTAAAGATTGGAACCCTCTTTCTAATCTAAATTAAGACCAATTGTTTCGGTCACTTTACATACAAAAATTAAGGGGTATTTTAAGGATGGTGTTAAACGTATTGGCCGTAATCGTGTTCTAAGGAATTTAAATCCTGGAGGTTGCTAACCTATTTTTAGATCATTCCGGACCTTGGCAGGTAAGTATGATGCCATTATTTCTTCTTTAATGTAACCCCATGGGTATTGTTAGAATTTTCATTGAATGGACTTTAGAGGAATTAGTTTCGTCCATCAAGTACCTGGGTTTTTGGTAGGGATTAAAACCGCCGCCTTAATGAAAATCCCCTGGAAAAACAATAAGTTTATTTGGACCCGACCCCATCAGTTGTTTTAAATTCTTGGTCCAAAAGCTACCAGAAAAATTGTTTTTACACAGCCTTCCAGTCCAAACATATGTTCTTCCAACGATTCAGTGCCCAAAATGCTGTGGATTTGGGGCATGTGGCTACTCAATGTCGATCAAAAAGAGAGGTGTTTTGTTGGCCAACCTTCCCTTTACAGGCATTGATTGTACCCAATCAATTCTAATATTCCACTTTTGTCTTATGCCCGGGTAACCATAAAGCAACTGATAGGCCCTGAACATTTGGACAGAAGTCCATTAAGATAGTAAGGTCTCAGGAAAATATATCTTACCAGAAGTTTCAATTAGATTTCCCTTAGGAAATCTTTTTTGATATTTCCCAATCCTCGCCTCAGTTTCATCCCCCCAATCCTTCCAAGTGCATCTAAATCCCTCCCTTCACAACCCCTATCAAATAATATTTCTTACCGTCTCATTCTTTCTCAAGAACCTCCCAATGCCCTCATCAAGTTGGGGTTATGACAAAGCAAGCCCATTGGGATTATTAGCACACCTTCTTTTAGTCTCCCTAATTAAATGCTTATCCACCTGAAAATATTTCTCCTAATGATAAACCTCTTAGACCTACCGTAACTACCGTACAATGTCATATCTCAACTTTTCAGCAACAAAATTAACAGTTCTAAACATCTTCAATGGAATTCCATAGTATTCGTCCAAAAAAAATGATATCATTTTTATTAAAAATACCAACCCTCTGTCTTTGCAGTCCAGGAGACGTGGTTGAAGTCTGGGTCCATCTTTAAGGATCCCAGGCTACTCTGTCTCCGGGATGACAAATCAATGGTTATCTGGCCTGTGCCATTTTAGTTTCTAAGGAACATGGTATTTTAAAAGATCTCCCTTCCCACAGTAATGGCATTTTTGCCAATTGCTATTGGAAACACACAATATTTCTTTCCTCTTATATACATTCCTGATCCTAATCTTTGCCTCCTCTGAGTTAAAACATATCATAATTGTCTTCCTTCCTATACTTATCCTGGTGATTTTAATTTCACCCAATACCTCTTGGGGGCTGTTATTATAGGGATGCCAATTCTTCACCTTTCCTCGATCTCGCGATGAATTAGATTTGTGTGTTTTAAACAATGGGTCTCCAACTCGCGAGTCTCCCTTTCCAAAACCCAAAGACTGCAGTTGACCTTACATTAGCATCTCCTTCTTTCCTCTAGTCTCTACTGGACGGTCTTGCCTTCCCTTATGGAAGTAACCATTTTACCATCTTTATTTCGCCCCCTGACTCAATTAGATCTGTTTCCTAATTTAAACTTTCCCCACTCCTAAAATTTAATGTTCACAAAGCAGACTGGTTTCCTTTTAAATATGTTTAAATGAAGAAATGGTAAACATTCCATTTTTAACCAACAATGTCCACATTCCTTATATTTTGTTTCAAAATGCTCTTTTAACTTCTGCTACCAAAGTCCATCCCTCTCAAAAGTTTGGCTAAAGAAACCGTCTTCCCCAATTGGAATTCTGAATGTACAGAGGCCTGTAAGAGTCCGAGGCAGAAGTAACCAACGCTTGACATGACGATGGGAAAAACCAACTATCAAAAGTAGCTGCAAAGACCACTAGAATTCTAGCAGACACGAAAAGATCCGGTGGCTCCGTTTGGTGACCTTTCCCTTTCTCCCCCATCAAAGTTGGACCAGCATTAGACCTATCGGCCTGTCTGCAGTCCTGCTATTTTTATCTACTGATCCATCTTCTTGGGATCGAAAAGTTCCCCAAATTAAGCTCCTCCATATTCCCTCATTGAAGACCCTCCATTTTAACATTAAAAAAATAACCCTTTTTGAAGGCCCCTTCTCTGGGGAAGAACTTTCATTGGTTCTCGAGGGTCTTACAGACTCATCCCCAGGTATTGATGGGATCCCATATTCCTTCATAAGAAAGCACTTCTGCAAAAACAGGTTTTCTTTATCCATCCTAAATAATATTTTTCAATTGGTACTGTTCCTGAAGGTGGAGAACCCAGGTAATCATACCTATCTTAAAACCTGGAAAATTAACTCGGACCCGTCCAGTTTCGCCCGATAAGCTCCTATCATTACAATGGCTAAGGTGATAAACATTTGATAAAGAAGGCTTGGAATGGATAGTCGAGCCAAAACAACATTAGCTAAATCCCAATTCGGCTTTCCAAAAGGTTTTAGTACTATTGACAATTAGCACATTAGTGACTGACATTTGCCATTCCTTCTCTGAAAGTAAGTCTTTGGTAGGAGTATTTTAGATGTTTCTTCGGCATATGACAATGTTACTTCTTCCAGTACCAGGCGGAAAATTGCCCATTGAGTATTCCTGTGAAGATTGTAAATATAATCTTTAATTCTTAAGCCCTAGATCCGTATCCATTGTTTTCCCTTTATATCTTCCTCCGAGACAGATATAAAGGGCTGCCCCAAGGTTCAGTGCTTGGTCCACTGCTTTACAATTTACAAATATGATCTAGGCTTTAAGTAAAACTTTGTCCAAATACTTCAATTGCCGGGATGACTTTCTTTATGACTGTTAAAAATTGAGAAAGCCTCCCGTCTTAAATTCAACTATTAGAATTCCTGAATGGCGTAACCAAGGACTAGGCCTTTCTAATTAGTAAAAGCAATGTTGTTGTATTTTCGCGTGCCAGATCCCCCGGGATTTCCCAATTTTCTATGGGCAAAAAATTTGCTGTGGTGGACAAATGTTAAATTTCTAGGTGTTGTATTAGATTGAGATTAACTGGTATTCAAATATTTAACCATGTAATTAAAAAATGAGGAAAACATGAACATATTGCGTTCTTTATTCTTTCCTTGGTGGGGCTGCCACCCATCCCCAGAAACTCCTTTTTGCCCTGGTGGTACCATTTTGGCATGGCTCTGGAACCCTGTAATAAATCGCCTTTACAACCCTTTGACAAAATCCAATATAAATGTTAAATATGGGGGATGAAATCCTCTTTCAAAATGCTCTTCAGGTGGGGGGAAGCTCCATTTGTATCTTAGAAGACAAATTTTTATCTGACCGATTCCTTTTCGGTTAACCTTTCTTATCACCCCTTATTTCTAGGCTGACATTTATCCAATTTTTCTCTTCAAATAAATACTGGTCCTAAAATTACCCTTGGCCTGTTCCAAAAAGTTTTTGTCACTTATCTTCATCATTGTCCTTATTTCATGTCAAAAGTTTCCTCTCTATGAAACACCTTTTGATGCACTTATTTTTAAACCTCAAATTTTTCTGGATATTGGTATTGATAAAACCTTGTTTTGCAAATATCCGGTTAATCAATTTCATTTTCACAACATTGGCCTGATTTTGATCAAGCACTGATGCTTCAAAGTTGTCTGAGCAGAGTTGTGTCGGTGCGTTTGGATACCCAAGTACAAAGTGATATTAAATTATAAATTTCCCCTGAAACATCAGTATTTTCAGGTGAATCATAGCTGTACTGGAAGTTTGGCATTTATTGAGTCCCCAAAATTTAAAAACCTGTTATTCTCCACTGATTCCCTAAGAGTTGCCTGAAGGCTGCATCTAATCAATTTAAGGGTCCAAAACATGGTTTCCCACATAAAAATTAAAGAAGTCCTCTTACGTTTCATACTAAAAGATATTCCAGGTGGTTCTGGCCTGGACCAGGGCCAAGGATTCATGGCAATGGGGCTGTAGACTTTATGCCAAAGATGCAGCAAAAACAGGATGCATGGACCATTACAGATTGTATTCAAATGATTTACTGCCATTGAAGGTCCGGCCTCTTCCATCTTGGAACAAATATTGGCTTAATGCTAGTGCTTCTAAAGGGAAGTTCTATGCTGATATCCGTTTAATTCCTATTCCTTGGTTCTGCAACTAAAAATCTGCAAAACAAAGTAACCGTATTCATCTGCAGATTAAGACTTAGGACATTCATGTACCCTTTCATCTTGGAAAGCTTACATAAAGACACCTTCTGTGGTGGGACTAGATGAAGGAACACTGACCACATATTTTCAATTGTTAGACAAACCTCTTCTCTTATGACCTGCTCCCTCCCCAAATTCCGGTCCCACTAATTTAAAAACTTTATTATCCTTATTTGATTCCCCATTTGTTCATATTTTTTGTTCCTTACATTAATATAATAACATTAAACTTTAGTTTTTTGTCTCTTTCCAACTAACCCTTGTTTTATTGTGTTCTTTTTTGTTTTAGATACATCAACAGAAACTATTGTGGTGGATTATCTCAAATAACAATTCTTAGTTTTAAACTGTGACCTTGTTCATTTACGAAGCCTGTTACATATAGCAGAGTCTAATCGAAAAACTTGACGTTGGCGAAATCTACAAGGAAACGCCATTAAGCCAAAGAACTGAACTACACAATCAGCTGTTTCTGATCGACCCCTTTTGACTCAATGTCAATGTCATTGATACAAGTCAAGTAAGTCTACACAACCAATAATACAGCCCTTTTTCCTCTTTTCAAATATACTTTACGTAATTAATAATAAAAGTCATGTTCGAAATATGTAACTTTTCTAAAATTTTTCTTTTGTTTGTGCTCTATAAGCAAATTATTCTATAAACTTCGTTATTCTACGTAAACGGGAACTAGAATAGGTCTAGGAATCAAAATAAATTGGAGGTGTTTATTGTAGATCTAAAATGTTAGTTTAGTTATAAAATAAGATCTATTGTAAATCCTTTTTGTATTACTTTACGTAAAGTGTTATAAAATGGATAATTATAAAATAGTTTTGCAACTTAAGTGTTTACAAGATCTGCTCGGTTAGTATACTTTAGCTATTTCCACAGTGTAATGTCTTATGGCATTCTATTGTGGGGAAGTGCGGCGGATACTAATACGATCTTTGTCCCCAAAAACGAGCTATTCGAGCGGTTTATAACCTTAAGGAATCCCTAAAATTGTTCCCAGAATTTAAAATACTAACCGTTACTTCTCAATACATTTTCGAAAACCTAATTTGTGCAAAAAAATAAAATAATTTTTTTAGACATTGTGAGCACATTAACTAAAACAAACAAATAATTTAATTCTTCCAGCAACTAGACTGCGAAGAATAAAATAAATCTTTTATGGGACAATGTATACGCTTTTTAAAAAAATCCCATAAACGTTCCAAATTTAACTGTTAATAAATTTAAAAAAGTAAAGGAACGTTTATGTGTTAAAGGAATTATGGACATAAATGAATTTATAAATGTAACCGGCCTGGTAAATGGAATGCCTGCTCCAGGCTTTTCCAAATAATATACGTATGATAGTAATTGAAGGAAATTCATAAGAAAATTTATATATATATATTTGATTATTTTAAAAGATGACAAAATAAAACCCTTGAGTTTCTTTCCGGTTCTTCTCCAGGTCGGCGTCCTATTCCGAACCTGGTAGGTCCTTGACAATCAATAAGCCAGGTGTTACCTTCTATATTGAATAAAAAGTTTGAATTTGAATTTGAATTTGAGTTTGAATTTGCTTGTTTGTTCTATAATGTTTACTCAGGGGCTCAATTGTATACATTTAAAAGAGCGATAGATATTAGTATTTGGTATATAGATTAACTAGCTTTAAAGATGGTAAGACTCCTTTTTACTGGGGGCCGTCTGGGGAGGTACCACCTCAGTGCCTATTTCTGCCGCAAAGTAATAATGTGGAAACACTACTGTTTTCCGATTTCTAGGGCATCGTGGCTAGCATATTTACTCGGTAAACGGAACGTAACATTCAATGTCTCGCGGTAGGCAGCGCGTTGATTATTTCCTTAGTATTTCCGATGTTCATGGGCATCGGTGACCACTTTCCATCATGTGGCCCGAATGCTCGTCTGCCTTCGTATGCGATAAAAAAAGCTTTATAAAAAATCGGTAGTGACACGCAGTCAGATTGCGAAATTATCAGACAAGAAAGTTTTATTTTTACCCTTATGGATAAGGAAAGACGGTGAATTGTTTCCAATAAATCAAGCAAAGTATACGACATAAAACGTCAGTTTGTTTATTGCCATATATATAAAATATAGAGTGTTTGGAAACGAAAGTTTTTAAGGAACTTTTTTGCGACATGCGTTATCTCCATAAATCATTATTTACAAATTAATAATTTATTCACATCTTTTTAAAGTGAGTGTTTATGAAGACCGCTGCATTGCCTAATGTTTAGGATATGTTTAATTTGATTTTAAAACTTGTGTCTTACTTATATATAGGAAACAAAAAGTGAATATCAAGCAGTGTAGATAACAATGTGATTATTTGTTTTTTATATTAACGTTATCGGTCCTATGGGATTTCATATGAGAGCGAGACATTGTGCAAAAGTTTGTGTTATCAAAAATGCTCGTTTCTTAATGGTAGTATATTTTTACAGAGCGAAAATACATATGTAGGTTTAGAAAATAAGTTTAAGGACGTTTTGTTCATTTATGTCAAATAAAAATAAAAATCTTGTCTCTATGTCATTAGTTATTATCTATAAAGGTACTTTTTTAATAATATTTTTATACTACTGAAGTATTCTATGTATTATACTATATTATTAATATATTACTGTGTATAGCGTTGAAGTAATAATGGAGTAAATTATTTTATATTACATTAAATAAAGTCTGTTTGTATTTACGTTTGATACGTTTAATGATGTATTTAGTTTTATTTTTAGATAAAACATTTTCCATTAATAATATGATAATACGAATTTAAAATGAAACACGAACGAAAAAGTAAAAGATATTTAAATAACTTAAACAAAACTATAATAAAAATGCTATACCAAAATAACGTGGGATATGTTAGTTTCAAGCATACGAACCCTCTTTGTATTAACTTAAACCTATTGCAATTATTAAAGTTTTCTCCAAACTTAACTTTTTTTAAGTCTTTTGACATTTACAACACTTTTTGGATTTATACTGATTTTTTCATAACTTCGGGAATCAAAAATGTAAAATAAACCCAAAAAATCCGTAAAATAATTATTAAATAGTCATTAAACTGTTTAAAAAAAATCATGCAAATTTACAATTTACTCAGCCTTACTGCTGATCCACCTTACAAATCAAGCAAAATAAATTTTACATTAATATACCCATACATACATCATGCAAATCAGACAAATAAAAAATAAAACAAGCTCAGAGTCTAACTATCTTCTTTATTAAAAACCTTTACAAACTTTTATTATATAAAAAGTAAAATATAACAAACATGTCATTGCAGGAATTAAAAAAATAATAACATGCTTAAATATCTTTTACATATACCGAGTATTTGTCATGCATTTATTTATTCCTATATTAGATATCACTGAATATATTATTTTGCTTGTATTTTTAATATTTTTCTTTACACCTTAACTCTTCTACGTATTTCTAGTTTATTCTGAAAATAAATGACACCAAAAGTTAGTATAACCCCTTAGAAACTAAACATTTCTTTATAAGAATGATAAATAAACTTTCTAATACTTGATAAATACGTATTTAAACCATATACAAGAAAACACTATTTCATAGCCCATAATGTTGCATGTAATAAAATTATATAATTTGACCAAAAGAGTTGATTTTAATAATCATGCATATTAATATAAAGTTTACAATTATTGATTAAATATGCATAATTTGGTGTGACCCTTATAATATTTTAATAACAAATTAATATTTGAACTAAATATGTTAATAGTTTTATAATTATACCCAATTCCTTGACATAACCTCAAAATAATGACTTAGTCATAAAACCATAACTTTTGTATCATGCTTTAAGTTTTTAAACTTCCTTGCAAATTTCATGTAAATAATAAAATTGGAGAGTCACTTATTGGTAACATTAATATAACCGTTTTTCAACGATAACATTGCTAAAAATAACCGATGCAAATAACAAGACATTTTTTAAAATCTTTCCTCTCCGTCTGCTTTTGTTTCCGGCAATCTCAACGGTTGGTCTGATCCTGACGGACGTTTCACTATATAAGCTGATGCGATTGGGGTAATTAAGGCTTTTAAAACCTATTAGTTTTTAAAAAAGTAACCTAATCCTGCGGGAATCGACAAATTTTGATGTTTGTTAAAGCAATTTCGGGAAATCCCCCAATTGTCTGAAAAGTCAGATGATCCTTGCGTCGGATGGGCAAAAGTCGGTCCCCAACCAACCCGCATTGGACCAGCGGGGGATATGGTCCAAAACCCCCTTTGGGATAGGGGGGTTTAGGGGGCCTATTCCAGCAGTGGACTAATTGGTTCTGGTGATGATGATGAATAATAATACCACTAATGTGTGTTTATATTACTTTTCTTTGCTTCTTTAGGTATTATAAATGTATTATTTTACAGTCTGTGTGCCTGTGTGTTGTATACTGTCTCACCTTTCACCGAGCGAACTAGCCTGCTGTGAGACATGCCAACGTCCTTCCATGTAGCAAAGTACTGTTTGAAGAGCGCAGGCTCGGTCCCTTGGGGTATCTTGACCACGGGACCTATTTCAAAGGGTTATTGAAGTCATGATCAATATTATATTACTTCTTTGGGTTATGGAAAAGTATAAGAGTGAATTTTTAAGATGCACACGGTCATATAAAACCATGTAGATTGTCATGAAACAGCGACACGCTGAAGTTAGCTATAGTCAATTGACTACTGTTTTCACCATATTAATTTTATATAAACGTAGAACCGCCTAATGGGGGTTGTATTAGGGCTTATGTCCAGCAGTGGACCATCACAGGCTGATGGTGAATGAAATGAATGAATAAACGTAGAAGGATCCCTCCGAACTCCTCCGTAGCCTAATTATTGGGGTGTGTTGGAGAAACCGAAGTTCGGGGTTCCAAACCCGCGGGGACTCAACAAACCATTGTTGTTTGGTTGGTTAGGACAATTTGGTCCGATCACCCCAATTGTCTGAAAAGTAAGAAGATCTATGCTTCGGATCAATTTAAAAGGTCTCCACCCCAAAACCCGCATTGGACCAGTGTGGGGGATACTCCAAAAACCCGGGTAGCGTGAATTGGGGAGGCCCATGATTGAACCACAAGGCTGATGGATGTATGGGGTTGACAGTTGAAACGGAACAGATTTTTTTAACCAAAAGGTAAAACTTCTAACTTGTGTACATATGTACACACACAGTTTTAATTGATTTAAGCGATGTGACGACCAGCACATTCACCTAGTGATAAATGATACACGCATTTACAAGCGAAAGAGGCTTCAAATCAGCTCGCCGCCTTATGATATAAGATGTCACATTTCGTTTTTCCCGCCTTGGCAACGTCCTTAACTGTTTCCATAAGGTAATGGTTTAATGGGTCCCGTTATAAGTCCTCTTTTATTAAAATTTTCAACCTGGTTTGATAACAACGACCGCATTTAGAAGAAATTATTATTAAATGCTTTTGAGTAATGGCAGTATTACTTCTGTTTTTTAAACATTAACAAAAATTTAATTAATGCAGTGTACTCCTTACCCCGGAGGATAATTTTGATTAAAAGCTGTTCGGTTCTCATACCCCGGTCTTTTCCCGTAATAAAGAAAAAATTCGACTTATAAAACATAAAATCTATTGTATAAATTTCCCATATATATTGACCATCATGAATTCTGGAAACCGAAAGTCTGTAACTTTTAAATTTAGTAGGTATATGCCTTTCGCCGAGAGAGGTCGTGGATTTACGTGTATGTAAGAAAAACTGACTGCTTGCACGTAAGTGTACTTGATTGCGGAGAGAAGCAAACCGAGTTATCCCCCGTCCCAAGAAGGACCCCGATAGGTCCGAAACCAGTCGGCACCTGTACCGATTTCAAGGGAGTTCAGCCGTTTTCCATATTTTGGCCAAATTGTCTCAAAAAGTTTTAAAGTTTTGAAGTTGCCGTCCTTCGGACGCGTCGCGCGCCAGTTACGTATCGTTCATCACCAAGAACATCAAAGCGCCACTGGACCCGGCTTATTTATGTATTCGAAGTTTCCTGGACCGGCTGTGTGAAGCCATCTTTGAGTTCGGAGGTTGCCGAGATCCCCAACGGTGACCAAAACTTGAAAAGAATAAACCCTTTCGGATGTTGGGTTGATTTTGGAAGAAGTCGTTTTGGATCATCGACACTTGGAATACGGACCAAGGCGCCGATGTTCGGTCGACTGTCTAATCGGATTTGGGGTGGTGAGAACCGGCCCGGAACGGGTGTATCTCCAGCCTGTGTTGGTCTCGCCGTGCCTTTAAGGGGTAGACCCAAAAGGTTGTGTGTTATCCCTACTTGTGTGTGTGTATCGGGCGGGGACCCTTTTGGGTCCAAATTCTGCCCCTTCTTTCATCTGGTCTAAGAGTAAAATACGGGACGGAGTTTCCTAGAGGCATCGGTCTGCGTGATAATTTTAGCGCTTACCATCATAGGGTTCTTTGCGTTTCTATTCTTTCAAGAATTTTTGATAAGTTTTTAAAATGGGCGCGTAATGTCGGATGTTGCAACCGTAAGTCGACATTTCTTGGGGCCTGCTCCACTGGCCGTCGTGAATTTATTTTGCACCACCTTGGTTGATTTAGGTGGGAAATATGGGCAAAAGATTGGCAAGCATATGTCACTAAGGCCTTATGCAAGCTTTTAAATAAAAGTTTGTAATTAAGGCATTTCCCGCTAACAAAAGAATCCGCGAAGACCTCACCGCGGCATAAGAGGAATAACCATTGAGGCCCCGAGGTCCAATGGTTCCCAGGGCAATGCCCAACTGCCAGATTTCGGCCCGGTTGGGAAGGGGGCCAAACCGAGGTGCGTCGAGTGCCCAAGATCGTAGCGACAGGTCCCCACCGGTCGGCTTCCTCCGGTCCCGCCCGCCCGAATTGGTGGCTGGGGCAAACAGCCAATTATCTTGGCTGCCCGAAAGCCTAAACGCAAACCACCGGGCCAGGTGCACCCCCCAACCCGCATCCTTCGCGGTCCCTTCCCCCCCACCCCAACCAACCGGTGGCTCCCCGCCCCCTTGGCCTTTGGGCCCACCCCTCACAGACCCAGCCCCAGTCCGCCTTATATCGGTTATAGATAACCGAACGCGTCGACAACGGATCTATTAAAAGATTATCTAAAAATTAATCTTGGAGACTTCCCGCCACACCCCAGACCCTAACGCTGTAGAGACCCGCGGGTCAACCGCTACCTTAAGTCAAAAAAAAGAAATCGAATAAAAGATTCCTATTCCTATTCTGAAATTGGTTTCCCATCTAACTGCGACGAAGAACACCCACAGTTTAATGACTTTTAAACAGTACATTTTCGATTCGATTTAGAGGTGGTTTTGATTATTATATTTAAAACCGTTCTGTTATTCATCGAATACAACATAATGCTCTTCGCACTGCGACGGAGGAAGTGACGTATCGTGTCGAATAATTAGCGGGCTAATTGCCCTTTTAAACCCGGAATATGAAAACCTTTTTATCCCACTACTTTTGGGAAATATAATTAACGCGGGTTGTACTTCCCTTTAATTTACATAGCATGTAAAACCTTTATAATTACTTGATTTTTTGTTCTTATTCTCGTATCGTGCCGTATACTCAAAGGCGCATATTGTTAGTTACTTTAGATCCAATAAATATAGATTAGTTTAAATTAATAGAAGTTCTGTTTCGTTTTAGCTTTAAATAATTTCTATTAAATTTATAAATTATGAGCTATACGTACGTATACGTGCGTAACGGCTTTTCGATATGTGAAACAGTTTTCTTTGCATATCAAAGTTAAAGAAGAGTAAAAATTTAGGCAAACAAAGTCTAATGACAACCTCAATTGGCGCGAAAAATTCTTATTGGTTGAACGTCAAGTGGGGATTCAAAATGGCCGCGGTTCACCAATGAGGACGCGTTAACTACTGGTGCTTTTAGTGTTTGACGTTTTTTAACGTGTTCCCATTGTTTTGCCCCGAATAATAAATGTTAAAATTACAGAGACTTACCCTCTTGGAGGCCTGCCTTCCGATCCATACGTATATGCTCCCGCTGACTGTGTCCAAAATGTAGGCTTCCTATTGAACAGTTAGTTTAATACAATAAAAGTTTTTTTATAATTTAGTTTTAATTGTACTTTAGTCGTGCCTCCGTAGCGTAGTGGTATGGGCGTATGCTATAGAAACCGGAGGTCGTGGGTTTAAATTCCTGCGGGCACTCAACAAATTTTCATTATTGTTTCCTTGTTTGTTAGGACAATTTGGAGCATGTAAAAAGTCGGTCCACCCCCCGACTTTTGGACTAGGGTGGTGGGGAAACTTCAAAGGCCCCTTAATAGATAGGAGTCTACTAGGGAAATGGTCCAGCAGTGGACTATCCGTTTTTCAACCTAAATTAGGGTTATGAGGGATTGATTACCCATTTTTCATGGTTTTAAAAACATCGGCCCTGTGCATGATCATTCCGATCGTGTCGGTTTCGGCCAATATCGCGCAGCTTGTCGATTTCCTATATATTTCGGCCGGCGTAGTCGTAATCTGCTCGAAAGACATTACCAGGACTTACTTGTGGCTTCAATTGTTCCTGCTTGTAGGGCTTCCTAAAAGGTGTGGCGACGAGAGAGCCACTGCTGTCAGAGACCTCGGATAGAGTAACACTCGCTTCTTCGCTTCTCTCAAACGCCTAGCACAAGGAAGAGAAAGGGATTTAAATAGGTAACTACATAGTTTGGAGAATACAAATATATACCTGTCCATTTGTATTGTAATATTGTAATGGTACATATATTTATTTATTTACAACTTCATGCACAATAGAAAATGGGGACTTAAAGCCAAAAAGCATTTATATATAAAAATCTTAGCCTTCCCCGGTCTTTTCCCGCAATTTTCCATCCCGGAAAAAGACCTAGAGGAAGAGAAGGCAGGTGGAAAAAGGGAAGTGCTGAGGGACATGAGTGGTGTCAGGTTTTGAAGCCGACATCAGGGATAAGAGGAAATTGGAGGAAAACAAAGGAAAAGTTGACCCACCAACCATGTGGGATTCATAGCTAAGGAAGAGAGATATATATATATATATATTTTACGCGAAAACCCACATTTTAAATATTTTTTCTTTCTTGTATATACTTGAAGGACCTTTGTTTTTCCTTCATTTTTTGTCCTTTATCTTGTAATCTCTTTACCACCCAAAGGTTAGCTGGTAAACAATGCCATCGGCATTAAGACCGACTTTGTACATGTTTTTTGTACTGGCATTAGCTATTTGCTAGTTTAAAATTTGAATGCAAATTGTTAATCTCTTATTCATGTTTAATAAAAATATAATAAATATAATAGATAGGGTGACGACATTCGCAAAGTAGCCGGTGTGGGCTGGACAAAGGCCGAAGATCGGAAGCGGTTGGGTGGTTTGGAGGTTTATGTCCACCAGTGGACTAACAGGGCTGATAATGAATTGGCATATCATTTAATTTTTCACACGCCTTGTAAACTCTATAAAGCACACTTGCAGCGTAAACCACAACCGTTAATGTCCCTTTTACGAAGTAATGGAAGTCAAAATCCCCTTCTAATTGAAACCGGTGTTTAAACTACTGATCAATGCATGAAAGGACGGTGGTTTTTCCCATTACCTACTGTAATATTTATATGTACCACTACCACTGGTTAGGGGTGACCTATGTCCAGCAGTGGACTGACACAGGCTGATGATCATGAATCCACTGGTTAACCCTCACCTGGTCGTCACCACCGGCGCTGGCGTCTGGCACGAGATCCTTCGAACCGGAACCCAGGGTGGTGAAGAACTTCTGAACATCCACGTCGCTGGAGTATTGATCTGTAAGAGTATACTTTGGTACAGAATAATAAAAACAGGTGACAGTTATGAATCTGTGTATCCGGTGTTTGCCAGAGGTCGCAGGTTTACATCGTGTAGAGACAAATTTGTGTTACCGTCTTCTTTAAGTTGCTTAAGGCCGGTCACTCAATTATATGAAAAGTAAAGATGAACCATGCCAGATCAGATGCCGAAGTTTATTTTATTATAAACTTTAATTCAGGTAGATCTTTTGTTATGGCTAATCTTTAAAATAGCTGGGCCTATTTTAATGTAAGTCTCTTTAAGGCAGCTATAAAGTCGCGGGCAACAGCTAGTCGATTCAAGTTGTTTTTTTCCAATACTCACCAATAATCTCCACCTTTCCTCTCCCATTGTGGTCCTGATCCCTGACCTGGTTGGCGACCGAAATGGCCTTCATCTTCTCCGTTATACGTGCCGAGTCCCCGACCAACACGTAAATGTCGTTGTTTATGTCCAGCACGAAGCAGTCTCCTTTGTTGAGGGAAGAGATTAGGGGATCCACCTAAAATAGAATGAAGTTATAATAGACTTTTCTCTCTATAGTAGACGGTCTTTTCAATATGCTATTCCTTCTTTCAAGTTATTATAGAGTTGTCTATCCATTTGTGTCAACAGAATAACAGTATTTATTACACTGAAGTCTATTTTTTATATTTTATTCACAACCTAAAGGGATACTGTAATGGAGCGAATAATAAGAGTTCAGTATATTATATACATACGCTGGTTATTATATTTATATTTATGGTTATACGCTGGATTTTGTCGTGTTTCTTTTTTAAATTCTAAATAATACCACAAATTTTAGAAGCCTTTTAGTATCCATTGCCAGTATTTTCCGTTATCACGGACGGTGTGTTATTTTCGCCAACAAACGACCTTTAGCTATAAAGATCTATAACCAATGCCGAACATGTTCGTCGAAAACAGGAACGTACGAAATCTCTTTGATCAGCCTATATTGTTCTAAACAGCTATATTATCCAATTTTGACTAGGAACTATAATGTAACCAATTCAAATCCTGCGGGGACCCAACAAATATTTCAGGGCAATTTAGGCCGATAAAAAGTAAGATGATCCATGCATCGGGTGGGCATATAAAAAACCGATACAGCCATTCGGACAGCGTTGTGGAATACGGTCCAAAACCCCCTAATAGATAGGGGTGTATTAGGCAAGGCATGTCCAGCAGTGGACTGTCACATGATGATGATGTATGTATGTTTATGACGTGACTGTATTGACACCGAGATGTCAACTGAATAACAGTCTACTAATAGTTATTGTAAAGTTTCCAAAAAAAAGAACTTTCACATATATGGTATGTTGCATTGTGTGTTATTTATATGATTATAAGATCTGTAGGTTAGTAAACGTGTATATAGTATTGTAATTATGCTTGATGTATTTGTAGTTACATTATTGTTTATTTATTATAATATGGTGTTTAAATAATTTTTGAAACTTGGTTAAGAATATTAATCTCCTTTTTTTTTAGCACCTCCAACTTTCTACACCTTTCAATGGTTGATTGGTAGAGAAATGCCTTTAATTAAGTCCGCCATTTTACTGTTATTTACATAAAGTTTAAAGAAATAAAAAATAAAAAATAAATAAATAAATAAACGTTGTTTTGTCTCGGTCAAGACTATCCTCTTCCATTAACGTACTGATAAGTGACTAACCTGTCTCACACGGATATTCTTCTTGCCCTTGACTTGCAGCAATCTTTTCTCAGCACCAGGATTGGTGACTACGTGTCTGAAGCCTGAATCGGCACCACCGTCCACGTACCTGATAGCTGTACGAAAGATCTTGGTAAATTAATAGATATGATCACATCAATCCTTGATTGAATATGCCACGGGAAAGGATAGAATGCTTAACTGATGGTAGCCTTAAAATCAATAAGCAAGTGTACCACTTGTATGTTTAATGCAGATATTTGAACCTCATCTTTGTTAGTCCACCGCTGGAAGGGCCTTCCTTAAAAACCCCATCCATTGGGGTTTTTGGGTTCCCACCACTGGTCCAATGCCGGGGTTGGTGGGTGGATCGACTTTTTCATGCCCATCCGATGCATGGATCATCTTACTTTTCAGACAATTGGGGATCGGCCCAAATTGCCCCTAATTAACTAGGAAACAACAATGAAATTTTTTAGTCCCTTGGATTCGAACCCCACCTTCGGTTTCTAAAGCATACGCCCATACCACTAGGTTTTGGGGCAGGCCAAAATTGAAGTAACTAATCTTATGAAATGTTTGTGATGTGTCAAAATTCATTCGCCTCTATGAGACATGAGGATTGAAAAATTGTTCAACCCGGTCCAATTGGCCTAGTGGTATGCAATGTTTGTGGATATCGAATCTTCAGTGGGCGGATGTGACCCTCTTTGGTCGTTCTTTTTTTGGCCTTAGGTAAATTAGGAACAAAAACCATCCTTCCGGTTGGTATGGCGCGTGCTTTAAAACCCGGCTTGAGGGTTCCGAATCCTGCGGGGACCCAACCAATTTCATAGTTGTTTTTGTTGGTATGGTCCAATTTGGGGCCGATCCCAATTGTCTGAAAAGTAAGATGATCCATGCGTCAATTCATGCAAAAAAGTCGGTCCACCCACCCAAAACCGCATTGGACCGGTGGTGGAATGGTCAAAAATCCCCTAATGGATTAGGGGCAGTAGGGGAGGTCTTTCCAACGGGGTTAACAAAACTGATGATGAAGAAAAACTCATAAAACACGAAACATCGATGAAACATTGAAAACCCCAGGAACAGGTTTGAACTGCTGACTCTCCTGTCCCAGTGTCTCCCTATGCTGGACGGCAGCCCCGTTGAACTTGTCGTCCAGACCAACGGTGAGGATGGCCGCTGCCCCAGACTCGTCGATCTGGACTCCGGCCGATCCAGTAGTAAATATCCCAGGATAGGTTCCTCTTCTTGTCTGCTGTGGTCTGTTAATACATGGATAACATCAGTTTACTTCTATAAGTGGCATTGAATAAAGAGACGGCTGTTCCCTATAAAACGCCCCGTTCGATTTAAACCCTGAGACATCCCTTCTCAGGGTCTCCCTTTAGATCACAAACTGATTATTGCCTTTTTAAACAAGAGGCCATGTTTTTACTATGGGCGGTGGTCCCCTTTTCAGGGGCCCCGGGTGAAATACCACGCGAAAGGTATTTACCCAAAGCAATAGTGTGAAAACACTACTATATTCCGGTTTTAAAGGGCCAGTGTATTTACTGGTTAACCATTCCTAAACTTCACGGGTAGCGCGTTGTTGATCCAGATTGCCAATGTTTATGGGCGTCGGTTTACTTTCATCAGGTGGGATAGCTGGACTTGCCGATGAAATATAAAAAACCACTTAAAGCAGAAAAAGGTTTAACACGGAGTTACTTTTTTAGAAGGTCGTTCTTCTATGGGGGTTTTACCTTTGTATCCCACAGTTATATTCTTATTGAAGATGTCACGGAGTTCTGTTTATTCTATGTCTATGTCTATTCCTAGTGTTAAACAATAATCTCAAAAAACTGCGTTCCATCTTAAAGTGCCAGCCAGTGTATTAGTGAGTAAAAGAGACATATTTTTCTAGTAATCGACGAGCGGTCTTATAGTTATTATTGCTCTCAGTTGTCAATGCCTATTTAAAAAATTATATATAATGTTATCAAGTTCTTGTCTGATTAATAATTTACAAGCATACAATGAATAAAAGCCTACATTGTCATCTTTTTTTCGGTGATATTTAGTTGAAAGTAGTTGAAAGTAAGAATTAAGTAGAAAGAACGTGGACAAAACTTACCTTAAGCACGATATAGGAATCGCCTTTGTTGAATTTGCCCACGTCTGATTGGGATACTGCCACCGGATTGAAGTTCTGTAGAGTTAAAAACATTTATTTCTTATTAAAACTTAGCCAATTTCGTCTCAAAAATAATTTAAATAACCTTAGTCAAACAATGGGCTGAAAAGCGAACCAATCATCATTGGTGGGCGCGGCCATTTTGAATCCCACCATTTTAAAACAACCAAAGAGTGCCCGAATTTTGGCGCCAATTCAGTTTGACATTAGACTTTTTCTATCATAATTCTTTCTCTCTTTCTCTCGCAAATTTCAAACTTAATATAATATAGTTATTGAAATGTTATTACAGCTTTTCTAATAAATAACAATAACACTAACACTGGTCTCTTTACTTTATTAAACGAATCAAACCCACCACAATCCTCCAGACTTCGACGCCAGCCTGTCTGCCCGCATTAGCAAATGCAGTGTGAACCCTTGCCTTATTCCTTGCCTCCTGAAACAAATACAGAATAAATCAAAAGAAAGCGACTTAAATTCAGAGTCACATCAATCGATTTAACGACTAAGTCAACTTAAAGCTTTATATATATAAGAGATTCCCACCTATACATTGACTCATCACGATATCTCTGGAACCATAATTGCAGCGACTTGAAAAGGAATATTTTCGCCGAGTGGGGTCCAAAAGAACGGATTTTAAAAATTCCACCCACAGGGAGGTTGCGGGGTTGCCAGTGTAAAATAAAACGATCCAAGCTTCAATCCTTAAGGCTTAACTCTTTCCGGTGTTGTCGGAATATGAGAGTGAAAGATAAATTTTATAGGTTGTAAAGGGTTCAAAGTGAAGGGATAATTGTTAACCAATTAAAATGATAACCTCTGTGGTTAATAAACGTCCAGCCCAGTAACCCCTTACGTAGGTAATGGTATGGGCGTTGGCCGAAACCGGAGGTTGTGGGTTTGAACCTTGCGGGACTCAACAAATTTTTTCATTGTTGTTTCCAGTTGGTTAAACAATTTGGGCTGATCAAATTGTCTGAAAAGTAAAGATGTCCGTTCGTTTGGATGGGCATATACCAACCACCCAAACCCGCATTGGACTAGCGTGGTGGGAAACGGTCAAAACCCCCTTATGGATAGGGCTGTAATAGGGGAGGCCTATGTCCAGCAGAGGACTATCACAGGTGATGTATGTATGTATGATAACTGTTGCTTATTTCAAACTGTGTAAATATATAAATCTCACTTTATATTTTACAAAAGTGTATTGAGAGAAGAAAATTGAAATTTGACTCTCTTACGCCGGTTCTTTCCAGGCTACCACTTCCGAACCAGTGGTAGGTTATCTGAAAATTTGCCATAATATTTCTTCGGCCCCAGTAGTGGTAATTCATTCGGAAGACATCATAAATCGTCATACACATAGCTGATAGTGTTCCCGCTTGAAGGACTCACCTTGTCCGTCCAGCGAGGTGATCTGCGCCGGGACCGGTTGTCGTTGTGCCCGGGGCCGGCACGCAAACAAAAGGGCAAAGTATGGCCCAGGGGCAGGGAACCAACTGGAAACAAAACCAGATGTCGAACTTAAGGTTGAAATAAATAGACCTACTATATACCCATGGTGGACTTGTGGACCCATGGTGGGAATCGAAGACACAACCTTCAGCGTAATAGTCAGGGCTGCTAACACTACGCACTAAAAAGATATGTAGAAATTATTACCTAAAATAAAAATAATTGAAAAAGTTAACCAAGAAACATAAATATTACTTTCCTTGATAACTTTTTGTTTATTTTATGTACCTTTATAAGTTATAAATATTGTTGTAAACAATTATATAATGGAATTAAAGAGAACAAAGTTTTACTACGTTAATTAAATATTTTCTAGTGCACCTACTCTGAAATGTCATAACCTCCCTGAGGTTGGCTGTAAGAAAATCCTGTGGTTCTTTACTTGTGAAAAACTTTAAAAAATAAATTATTATTTATCATAAAAAAAAAATAATTTTATCATAACACTTATTTAATTGGTTTAACAACCAAACTGCCTCCGTAGCCTAGTGTTAAGGGCATGTGCTTTAGAAACCGGAGGTCGTGGGGCCGAATCCTGCGGGGTCAACTACTTTTCAAGGTTTTTTCTAGTTAGTAGATCACCCGATTGCCCGTAAATGATGATCCATGCGTGGAATAGGGCTTGTAAAAGTCGGTTCTGCGTTATTTCTATCTCAGATCGTATCGGCTACCGTCCCATCGGGCTTTGAGATAATAAAGGAATTGGGAGTGCACCTGTGTTGGCGCGTACACTTGCGCTTTTAATTATCTCCTTGCGCGGTTGGCTGATTCTAAATACATCGGCCCCGTAGACGGGAAATCGGGACTAGGGTGACTGATTATTAGAGCTTTAATTCATCTTTAATAGTACATTTCGTCCTTTAACCGGGTTTTACTCTTTCATAAACGTTTTTAATAGCCTCCGTACCTAAGATGTATCGGTTTGGCAACAGCAGGGCTTGTGGATTGAACCTTACGAGAAAAAACTTTGATAACATTTGTTTTCCGATTGCTTTAAAAATTTGGGTAACACCACCTAATCCGCCTGAAAAAGTAAAACTGATTCATGCTTTTAGAAGTCAGGAAAAGAAGCCCTGGTTTTAAGACTCCTGACTGAGAAGACGACGACCTGGTTTTTAAGAATCTTTCATTCGTTTAGGACGCCATCATCAGCCTGTAAAGGTTCCCGCTGGACCGGGCCTCCTTTAAGGGCGTGATTAGGGGAGGCCCTATGTCCAACCCTTAACAACAGGTTCTTCATATATGTTGTCAATGCTTTAAAATTTAATGAAAACTAAGCCATTAATTACATGCAATTAACCCTTTGGTTTGGTGAGGTCAGATGCCAGCCGTTCTGCGTAAAAACGGTTAATTAGTTCAATCTGGATGACTTAGAAGTCGGACCTTATTATAATTAGGGAAAATAGCTAGGAGGAGATGATTGTTACATCCTTGTATAGTGAGACTACTATTGTAACTCACTAACACTTATTTAGAATACAATAAACAAAACGAACTATTATTTCCTTGAAAAACGCTGTACTTGCTTGAGGCAACCGACACGACTAATGACCGTAAGAAACGAGGTTATGAGATTTTAAACCAGTTTTTTCCTTTTGAAAACACAAAGGAATTGTTTAGTTGCCATGTTGCTTAGTCAGCAACCGAGTAACTGCATTATGTGTATAACAATAGTGTAAGCTTCCTTAACTTGTTTATTTATTTACCCTTTTTGCGCATTGATATATACAAAGGTGGGCTTAATGCCTTAGACAATATCTGATATTCAACGTTAGGAAAATTATGATAAAAAATCGCTTACTTGCACTTAAAATACGAAGTAAAAAAACCCAAAATCAACGATTGTAAGATGCGTAAGATACAAAATAAAAGAACAATAAATATATCCATAAATATAACCGCATCCGTGGTCTAGCGGTTTCGGCCCTTGATTTACAAACCGGAGATTGTGGGTTCAACCCGGATTCAACCAATTTTCATTGTTGTTTTAAATTGGTTAAAACAAGTTTTCCCATCATCCAATCGTCCTTAGATGATCCATGCGTCGGATTTGCAAAAAACGGTCCACCGACCAACCCTAATAGGACCAGCGTAAGCCCTTTGATCTAAAAACCCCCCTAATTGGAGAAAGGCATTAATCGACCAAGTTTAACAAATTTATAAATTTACAGCAGCTTCTTAAATCAGATTGTTATTGGTACCTACATGTAGGGTCCGCCTATAATTTTTCTCCACATGTAGTTTCGTTATGATTATAGAATAAAATCAATAAGCGCTGTTTTAATTTTTAACACGTTGCATGAGTTTAATTTAATATTCCTTTCATTTGTTTTTTTTTTGTTTTATTTTAACACTATAAATCTTTATGATTTTAATTTTTGTCATGGTCAATACAATATAAATCCAGTAGGAGAAGATGAATCAGTAAAGATTGTTAGATAAAATTACTTTACGGATTTTTATCGCGCCGAAAGTCGGGAATTTTAAAATGGAAAATAAACGCATTCCGTAAAGTAATTTTTTAATAATGTATAATATTCCCAAGCAATGAAAAATTAGCCATTGTTGATTGGAAAAGCATTATTATCTATAAAAAACAAAGCTATTCGATGCGATTCATTCATACGATATCTAAAAATAACTCGCTAACCACAATTGCGTACAAACAACAATGAATCCTCGATGAATCAATGTCAATTGATTCATCGAGGAAATCACTAGTAAATTCAGGATTCCACCGCCTAAAATCAACTGGGTTACCAAAATTTATCTGGAAATTTTAAAAAACAAACTTTAATTCAACAAAATATCATAATAATGTCCTCCTAGTCAATTCCAAACCCGGCGGCCCGAGTTAATAGATCGGCCAACTGGCGGAGATATTATAGTCCAAGGTACGCAAAAATTGGGTCCGATGGGAGGATAACCGACACGACTGGAAAAGAAGGCAACCGACCTTTTCCCACCTTTACACCCAATCTGACGCATAGATCGTCTTACTTTACAGGCAATCGAGTGATCGGCCCACATTGCCCTAACCAACTCGGAAACAGCAACGACAAGTTGTTGAGTTCCTGGAGGATTTCAAACCACGTAACCCCAACCCACGGGCCTGGGAGAAAGTTAATTGCTGTTCCGGTCAATCGCCGCGGCGGGTTTAACCCAAAAAAGCGCTAAGTTCCAGCTTTGAAAAGGACCATTAGGGGCAGTACCTCCGCGGCGCCTTTTTCTGCCGCAAATCAGTAGGAAACTGTCTTCCGGTTTGAACGGCATCGTGGCCAGCGTAATTTCCGGGTAAAAGAGACTTAACATATCATGTCGGTGGGCGGTAAGACATGTTGCGTCTTGCGCTGTTTTTCTTATGGCCAATGTGTATCACTTGCATATTGCTCATCTCATCGCTTTTTAAAATAATGTAAAAACAATTGAACTTTGAGGTTAGCCTTTGTTGGCATAAATTCTTCTTCTTTTTATATCCGGTATATTTAAACAATATGAATGATCGAAGCTGACGGGACTTGAAACTGTTTGATAGTTTGTAGGCGATAACCTTAATAACCAGAAGTTCAAAGTCAAATAATATTTTATTATTACATATCGTTCTCTTAACGAACGGTTTATATGTTTAGATAGTAATTTGCCAACTTATAGTAGCACGGTAAACGCGATGAATGTACCGACGTGGACGAATATGCTTTGATCAGTAGATAAACAAAAGTTACAATGAGTTAAAACTTTTGAAGAAACGCGTACCTTGTCAATTAATTCTCCTGCCCACTTTTTTTTTTTTTTTTTATCCTAGTTATGCTTCCAGACTCATATTTAGTGTTTCATCTAAAGAGTTCGGAAGCCCTTCCCCACGAACTAGGTGGCCCTTTTTTTCAAAATGGGGCCCCACACGTACAGAAAGGTACGTCAGTTACGTATTAGTTTATTCCAAGGGGATCGTCGGACGATCCGGTTTACGGACCGGGACGCCAACGGTCTGGCGACTGTATTAATCGATTGCTGGGGCGGTGAGAACCGCCCCTGGAACGCCGGGGTGTACTAGTATCGCGATGGTGGTTGTCGCTGTAAGGGGGCGAACTACAGGTGGGTGTGCTATCCCTACCGGGTGGTGTGTAGGGTCTGATGTAAGGACCCCGTTGGGTCCGGAGTCCGGCGACCCCTTCCTCGTCCGGGCCGAGAAGGGCGCGTGGTGCCTTTTTGGCTGGGCCGTTTGGATCGGCCTAAGTTTGCTTTTACCAGCGAAGGGTTCTTGGTTGGCTACTTTATTCCATGTGTTTGCGGTTAACTTTTAAAGGTGCTCGCGGGTTTCAGGAGTTGAAGTCTACATTTCGTTGGTTCCACTGCCGCCCCAGTGGCGCGGCGGATGAATTTAATTTAACCCAGTTTTGTAGTTGATTTAGGAGTGTGGGGATGCGGAGCGAAAGTTTCATGCATAAGCCAGTTGGTCGTATGCCATACCGAACCTTAAAGTTTATATTTTAGCGACATTTTCTGTTAGAATTCGTTAGGTGATAGAGTCTGGTCGAAAGACAAAGTTTTCTCCCCTAAACGGGTCCTGAATATGACTTTTGAACGACATTTCCCAGCCGGGTCCCGCCTAGGTATTTGGCCTTCTTTCCCAAGGATCGGTTTGGCCGTAAAGTTTTAGTTGCCCCGGGTCTGGTGTCGGCCAGCGCGTGGCCCCATCCTGAGCCCGGGTTGAGGGACCCGGGGGTTCGTGTAATCACGACGTAATCTAGACCGATGAAAGTATTTCCACTTTTACGGGATTGACGTCGATTCTCCATTTACGAAACCATTCGCCCAAACGATTGATCGCCTGGAGTTTTTATGGAATATAGTTCGGCCCAAGGACGAAAATAGGAAGCGTTTAATAAAAAGTGCCAGATTGACATCGTCGGGGTTTTTGGAATGTCGCTTCGGGAAACGCCGGAATAATAAAAGGGTATTAGGACCGATTTGAGGGGACGCCCGCTGACGGACGGGTTTCGTGGACAGGGTGCCCTGACTCGATATCGGAAAGGCGATTTGACCGTAAGGCGGATGATTGGTGAACCAGCCTGTCCGGCACTTTTGAGAATGTACGGCCTTTAAATCAAGCCGTTGTGCCAAATTCAAATGCCTTTCAACTCGGAAGACGGCCCCTGTGATCGGGGTTTGGGTTGGTGAAGGCCATTTCAGAAATGAATTCCGTCAGGGATAAAGGCCCGGGACACGGGTGTTCGGACGAAAACCGAATTGCTGTCGGGATGATTATTGGGAAGGTGTGGTCTTTCAACCCGGAAAGAATTATGGTTCATATTGCCCGCAATTGAGCAAGTTTAAGGACGATAACCTCGGGTAGGTTAGGGTTTGTTCCGGGGAATACCGATGACGATGGCTTTTTCCAGGCATCGGAAAACGTTGGATAGTAAACTATTGAAAATGTTGACCAATACACAGACAAGGGCCTGGGGAATTTTAGGTTCATTTGAAGGATACGGTTCCAGGGCCGTCCTGCCCACTTGGCTCATCTCTAATATCAATCGGCCGCCGTAGTCGTGATCGACTGGAGAACTTTTTTTACATTTTATATTCATTCAATTAATTTAGAATGAATTATTTTTATTTCCCATGCATTCCCTATTAGATATTTCCCTGAACTAACCAAAGGACGGATGGCAGATAATGTTATACTAACTCCGACTTTTTTTTTAATTGTGTGCAAATAAGTGTAAATAAATTAATAAATAAATAAAGCGATAGCAACTCCATTCAGTCCCAAACTAAGCTTAGGTCGTACGTAGAATGATTATGCGTAATATCATACGTAAAATATATAACATAATGTGTTATAAATTGTAAAAATTTCATGTTCATTTAATATTAAAGAGAAGATCGAATATTAACTCGACGCAATCGATTGACCTATGCCTCCTATGATATAGTTGTGAGATAAAGTTCTCTGAAACGTCTAGAGTTGAATCAATGTTGTTTTGAAGCTATTGTGTATCAAGTAATGACGAAACGTAATCAAGAAATTATAAATTAACGGATATCATTTGTATTCAGCTATTTCCCTAAGTTACTAAGAGTTTCTAATCCATCCAGATTTACCTGGATAATAGTCATTTACACAAAGCCAATGGGATATGACCTCTACAATCCAAAGGCTGTACTGCTTTATATGGATAGTTTACTTGTCAGTGAATTTAAAGACATAGGACATATAACAGCTGCTAAAGATTTCAGAGAATTAGGTGATTGGCCCTAAGCCAACCAGAAAACAATATGCATAACATGAGTTTTGCCGCAGAATTCGAACCCACGACCTCCCGTTTTCATAGCAGAGGCTAATACCGCCAAGCCATAAAAGCTAAACTGGTGAACGCAGATATAACTCAATATAAATACTAAAAATGAATAAAAATCAAATGCGAGATAATTTAACGGCACTAAATTCCTATAAAGAAGGCCTATGTCCAGCGGTAGACTGCTAAAGGCGGATGATGAATGATGATGAAATCCTATAACGGCTGCCAATGATGGCCTTAAAAACAGGACCCACTTTTTCATGCCAATCCGATGCGCGAATTTTTTCTTGAAAAAGGATTGAATGGACAATCAAATAATTTTCTAACTTTAAGCTTTAGTAACTTCGATAACATCGCGAAAGGAACAAAACAGTTTTTTATGTTTGTTCATCAAGTCGAATCTAGAGAATAAAACTTGCCTGGCCTTTTATAGAAGTCCTGTAGAATAGCAGATAAATATCTTTAAAAGATATAAAGAAAATCTTAGAAATAAAATTTATTATTATAGCCTACTTACTAAATTAGCGTATTGTTTTTTTTAATCCTTTAATATGTTAAATGTTATAATATTTATATCATCAGTACAGCCTACTTTACTGGTTGAAAATTAATTAAAGAATAGTAACACTATGATATAACACTTTAACATACGAAATACCCACAACTTATGGCTTTTATCTTTAAATGAAAGTGACACATAACAGTTGTAATGCTTATTACGATAACTTTCTAATTAAATCCAGTTTCAGACTAGTAAAAAGCCATCAAGATCGCTACAAAATTATTAATGGTTACATTACAACGCAAAAACATTATAAAACAATGAATTAAATAGTTAAAATTATTATTTTTTAATTATAACATGCCGGTATCAAAGCTGTTCATCAATCTTTCCATATATTGTCAGAAAACCCCAACGAAATGATGCAAGATTGTTTCACTATGCATTAAACAAAACACGGTGTACAAACATGAATACAAATAAATAAATAATAATACTCACGTTAAGTTGCAACTTCTTTTTTTAATCGACACAACACACTCTGGCCGCAAAGCGAATGGAACTGGTCGCTTACAACAAACAACTATGGCACGGCCAATCTGACAGGTCATATGTCAAGAAAACAAAATGGCGGATGCTCTGATTAAACGGACGGCAATAGTTCACCTTGCTGTTCTCTGTCGTATTGAAATTAAGGCGTCAATCGTTTGTCCGTCCGTGCGTATGTATCTATTTAATACTTATATTTAGATATTTTATTTACCTTTAAGCCCAGATCCTACTTATATTATAAATGCGTAAAAATGTTTGTTACTCTTTCGCGCAAAAAATAATTAATTCACCATCAGCCTATGTTAGTCCAATGCTGGACATAGGCCTCTCTAATGCAGGCTTTCTCCATTAGGTTTGGGTTGTATCCCGCCACGCTGGTCCAATGCGGGTTTGTGGGTGGACTGACTTTTTACACACCCATCCGAGACATGGATCATCTTACTTTTCAGACAATTGTGAGATTAGCCCAAATTGTCCCAACTAACGAGAGGGCATCGATAACACAAAGTTGTTTCTCTGCGGCATTCGAACCGACAACCTACTGTTTAAAAAGCAAGGGCCAAAACCGCAAGGCTAGGTAGGGCGGATTTTGATTAATCTTTACAATAACATGGCCTACACATCTGAATAAGTAACCAGGTTATTGTTTTATAAAAATATAGTTAAAATTATTTTAAACTACCTGTTACCCGGCGCGTCCCGGATATAAATTTAATCCGCGGTAGTAAATGTAATTGGAAGATTAAATAGATTCGTACAATAATTAAAAACCTGGAACGCGGGCTGCATCTAGTATACGCGATGGTGTATAGTCGCAACTCGAGGTATGGCTGAACTACAGGTGAAGTTGTCTTTAATTCCTACCGTTTAGACATGATGTGAGGCTGAAGGGACTTGAAACTGTTTATAGTTCTGGCGACCCCTTACGTCGGCAGAGAACGTTCAAAGTCAACTAATCTTTGATGTTAATATCGTGTTTCTAACGAACGGTTTATATTTTAGAGTAGTTGCCAACTTATAGTAGCTACTATAAACGATGAATGTACCGACGTGGAAATATGTTTGAACAATAGATAGACAGTAAGAAACGGGAGTGCCTTGTTTGGCGTACTCTGTGCACTATAATATCCGCCCCGTATGGATCTTTAATCATCAATGGCTGTAATCTGATCGACTGGGAACATTTGTACATTTATATTCATATAATAATTTAGAATGAATTGTTTTTATTTCCATGCATTCTCTATTAGATATTTCCATGTACTAACTAAAGGACGATTTGGTATTAAATTATAGTTGACGACTTTTTTTATTGTTTGAAAATGAAATAAATTAATAAATAACTAAAGCGATCAATCATTCAGTCCTAAACAAGCTAAGGTCGTACGTGAATAATTATAGTATATCATACGTAAAATATATAACATAATGTGTTTAAATTAAAATTTCAGTTCATTTAATATTAAAGGAAGATCGAATATTAACTGACGCAATCGATTGACCTGATGCTCCATGAGTATAGTTGTAAGATAAAGTTCTGAAACCACTAGAGATTAAATCAATGTTGTTTCGAAGCTATTGAAATTATAAACAATTTACGAATTATTCTATATCCGCATATTTCTGATGTTCTGAGGTTTTAATCCATCCAGATTTACCTGGATAATAGTCATTACACAAAGCCAATGGAATGACCTCACAATCCAAAGGCTTACTGCTTTCTATGGATAGCTTTCTAGGCAGTGAATTTAAAGATAGGACATATGACACCTGCTAAAAGTTCAGAATATTAAGGGGCCATAGCATAGGAAAACGATTGACAATGAGGTTTAGCGAATTCGAACCACCGACTCCGTTCGAAATAGCAGAGGCTAAATCAAGCCAGTTACAAGCAGAATCTGCAAATTGCGATATAATCAAATATAGAATACTAAAGATGAATAAAAATCAAATGTGAGATTTACAGGCACTAAATTCCTAAAGAAGGCCTTGTCGACGTGGTCTTGACAAAGAGCGGATGATGATGATGATGAGTATAACGGCTGAGAAGATGGCTTTCAACGAAACAGGACCCATTTTTCATGCCAATCGATGCGCGAATCATTTTTTCTTGAAAAGATTGAATAATGGGCAATCAAATAGAGTTTTTCAAACTTTAGATTTTAGTAACATTTGATACATCAAGAATCAGAAAAGTTTTTATGTTATGTTCATCAAGTGAATGTAGAGACAAAACTGCTGGCTTTAGAAGTCCTCAGAATTTAGAGTTCAATAAATATCTTTAAAAGTATAAAGAAAATCTTAGCATAAAATTTTTCATTATAGCCTACTTACTAAATTAGTAATGTTTTCTAACCTTTAATATGTTAATAATTATATATTTATATCATCATACACTATTTACTGGTTGAAAATTAATAAAGATATAGAATTCACCATATTAACTTAACATATCGAAATACCACAACTTATGGATGTAGTATCTTTTAAGAAATCGACTTTTAACAGTTGTAATGTATATGTAGATAACTTCTAATAAATCCAAGGTTACAACTAGTAAAACTAATCAAGTCGTATAAATTTTAATGGTATACATTCAAACGCAAAAACATATATAAAACAAGAATTAAATATTTCAAAATTATTATTTTTAATATAAATCGATATTAAAGCGTTCATCAATCTTCCTAATTGCTCCGAAACTCAAGTTGTAGATAGAAGCTTGTTTCACTATGATTAAACAAAATTGTTTTACAAATAAATACAATAAATACAAAATAACGTTAAAAGTTGAACTTTTTTATCCAACTTACACTCTAAGGTTTACCACAAGATTACCTGGATCACAAGATAAACAACTATGGATCGCCAATCTAGATCAGGTCATATGTCAATGAAAACAAAATGGCTGGATGTCTGATTAAACGACGGCAATAGTCACCTTACTGTTGTCTACAGATTCGAAATTAAGGTGCCGTATCGTTCCGTCCAGTCATATTTAATACTTATTTTCGAAGTAATTATTTCGACATCAGGCTTATATACGAGGATATATAAATGCGCTAGTTTTAACAAGATGTAATGTATAATGTTTGTTACTTTCGATTGAAAAAATAAATGTAACGTAATGTTAAGGCCAATGCTGGACAAAGGCCTCATGCATGCTTTCTCCAAGGGGTGTTGTGATCGTGATCCCACCACCTGGTCGATGCGGATGATGGTTAGATCCACTTTTCACTTTCCATGCAACGATGCGGAACATTTCTTTTCAGAAATGTTGAATCGGCCGAAATTCAACAATTCCAACAACGATAACTTAGAAATTGTTTTACTCGCGAGGGTACGAAAATTCTAGAGCCAATTCAGCAGCGAAGTGTAGGATTTCGAATTAATCTGCCAATAACTGATATCTATGATAATACAATTCTTTAAATGTTATAATAAAGATTAGTTAAATATTTTTATACTAGCCTACTTACCGAAACGTGTCATCGGGAATAGACATAATATGTTAATTATAAATTTATATATCATACACAATATAAATGAGTTTTTATTAACGTGTATATCATATAGACACTAAAGATTCAAATCGCTTCAGACGATGACGAATATCCACAACTTAGTTTACTTTACATAACAGTTTGAAACTGAAAATTACAGATAAACTATATTTAACGGCTTCCATAGTAACCACGAAATATCCTATAATTATGTTGAACATTACAACCAAAAATCAACAAAATTAATCCATGTTAAATCCTTTTAACAAATTAACGGATAAAATGTTATGAATCTTCTTTTGAAAGTTCCAAGAAATATCAAATGTCACAGCATTAAACAAAACACGTTTCAAATAAATACAAAAAATAATAATAATACTCATTCAACTCTTTTTAATCCACACACAACCTCATCAAAGCAATGGAACTGGTCCTACACGACAAGCATGCCGCCAATCTGACATAGGTATATGTCAAGAAAACAAAATGGCGTGTCTCGATTAAATCGGACGTGTATGTTACCTGCTGTTGTTGTCGATTGCAATTGACAGGTCAATCGTTTGTCCAGACATGTGGATGTCATTTATACTTATATTTAGATATTCATTACTTTAAGCTCAGTCCTCGATATTATAAATGCTCAAATGTTTGTTATTTCGCGCAAAACTAATTAATTCACCATCAGCCGATGTTATCAAATGCTGGAATAGGCCTCTAATCGGATCGTCCATTAGGTTTGATCGTATACCACCATGCTGTCCAATCGTTGGGTGACTGACTTTTACAACCCATCCGAGACATAGGATCATCTACTTTCAGACAATGAGATTAGCTTAAATTGTCCATTTAACGAGGGCAACGATACCAAAGTTGTTTCTGCGGCATTCGAACCGACGACCTATGGTTGTACAAAGCAGCCAAAATCAAGGCTAGGTAGGGATCTTGTTAATCTTTACATAACATGGCTTACATCTGAATAATACAGGTTATTGTTTTTACAATAAATAGTTAATATTTTAACTACCTAGTTATCCACTTCGTCCAGGATATTGAGATCTTTAATCCGAGTAGTAATGTAATTGGAAGATTTATAGTTATTCATACATATAATTAGAGAAACTGATGAATTTAATATGTCATACATTACTCTGTCGCATACAAGGTGCTAGTAAAATATTAAATAGCAGATAAAATTAAATACTAAACAAATATAATAGAAGCAGGTGGAAAATAAGTAATTTAGCATCACGGAAAAGTATAGAACAATACTTACGAATTTTAGTCTTTACGTTATTACTAATGAAAATACGTATTGATAACAACTGTTTATAATATTACAATTCCCTGAATGTGGTTTACGAGTAATTCATAAGAAAATAGTCACTTTTCACTGTTTTTATGCAGTTCTTCCTAAGATTTTTGCTTAACTTATCATACTTAATCTTTATTACAAATATTCTTTATTTACCAATCCTAGCCACCGTAGTCTCTATGATCCAACCCTGGAATTATGAGTCCGAATCTCATAACATCAAAATTAACGCGTAAAATCTGTGACAACGTTTATATGCCCATCCCAGACAATGACTGCAATGGCAGATGAAACTTGCCAAAGGGCATTATCTTTTAGTCAACCTGAATGATAATAATTACTTTGAGGAACCCCTAAGTAGTTGAACATAGATGCATTTATCGATTGGCCTTTCCACGAGTTTGTTCGGAGAATATTATTAATAAGACTTTTTTAGATGTATCCTAGATTACTCTATTTCTTTAGTTATTTTTTAGTGTAAGTCCCATCAAAATCAGACCAGAGAAAAATTAAAAAAAAGTTCTATTATTATATATATAACTTTATATGTTGCTCAAGTTGATTAAAGTGTAATGGTAAATCCTGATCACCGTAAAGTAAGCTGATCCATGCCTGAAAGGCATCCAAATAAAAGTTAGTTCGCCCGATCCTTTCGGTTGTAGTCAATCCGTCCCATCGGACCAATAGAATTTAGAAAGTGGTACAACTAGTTTAAGCGACATTTGTCCCAAATGTAATTGATCCACAGCACGTTGTATTAATACTGATCGAGTGGATCGACTAGGAGGACATTATTAATATATTATAGGACAATGTACCATTTAAATTCTTTTTTACGATAACATCCTATCTTAGTTGTGAAAAGATATTGCCTTATAGGCTTTTTAGAATTATCTTTGTCTTATTTATTTTTTAAGATCATCCGAGAACAGCTTTTGGCCGAAGCGTTTCACCTCCACAACCCAAAAGGTAAGCTGCATTCAATAAATGAATTAAATGTCAGTATATCATGGTCAGGATGGAGTGACGACATTCGCAAAGTGGCCGTGTGGGCTGGACGAGAATAGCCGAAGATCGGAAGCGGTGGCGTGCATTGGGGAGGCCTATGTCCAGCAGTGGACTGCACAGGCTGATGATGATGATGATGACGATATCATGGTCATGATCGGACCGACTTTTGATTATCCGACGATTTTATACCTTTCAGGAAATTGGGTGTTCGACCCATATTGTTATATAATAATGGCCTATAAGCATATTACGACCACGGCGGCCGTATCTTTATTACAGAACAGCCGACTGAGTAGGAGATATTATAGAGCACGAGTGTACACTCCCCTCGTCCACTCTCATGGTGCGATGGGACGCATAACCGACACGACCGAAGTGAGGCGTAGGACCGACGTTTTGTGGCCCATCCGCCATTTAGGTCATCTTAAATTACTGGTATCGTGCGATAGCCCGAACAGCCCGAACCAACTAGGAAATAACGAAAGTATACAAAGATGTAATCATGCAGAACTCGAACTCCACAACCTCCGGTGTTATGCAAGGGCAATACCAATAGACCACGGAGGAGCTTTTCTTCTTTTTTTATTTCTCAAAGCGGTCGGAGGAGAAAGGCTTTCACCCAATGCGGTGATACCTCGCCCTACCCATAGAACAGCTGCGATAGTCGCAGCAAATCTGCCTCATCGCCCGGTATGGGTTACGTCTCGTTTACCCGGTAATAACACTGGCTATGATGCCCCAACCGCCGCCGAAGCTGTGGTTAGGCGTGTGCTTTGAAAGCGGAGGTCGGGTTCTGAACTGCAGGGACACAAAAATTTTCATTGGTGTTTCTAGTTAGTTGGGCAGTTTATGATCAAACAATTGTCTTAAAATAAGATGATCCATGCGTTGATGGGTATGAAAAGGTCGTCCACCCTCCAACCTGCATTGACCAGCGTGGTGGATAAGTCCAAACCCCTAATGACACACCCTGTATTAGGGTAGCCTATGTTCAGCAGTGGATTATCATAGGCTGATGACATGTAAACAAAGCATAATAGGTATTACTAAACTAAGAGACATTAATTCATTAACAACCAGGCAACGAGTGACACTAATGAACGTTGATCTTAAACATTCTTGTCCCCTCTTCCCTTTTCCCGCCAAAATGCCACCTCCATGTTGAAAAACAAATAAAACGAACCAATTGTTTAATTTTATTTATTTGTGACGATATCACAACCTTTTTAAACAATAAACATCAAAAGCTTTATGTAATAAAAATAATCACAAAGCAAGACTTAACAGTAATACTCATCAAAGATGAATTAACATTATACAGCACAAAAGCCGCCATCTTAGTTAAAATGTCAAAAAATATCACAAATAAAGAAATACTAAAGTTATTAAATTAAAAATAGTAATTTAAATCGGTAATCTCGACAACATTTATTTGTTATTAATAATAACAATGCAAAAATACAATAAATACTTTTAAAAACTTAATACACATAATAAAGAAATAGAGTTACATTTTTTTTAATAAATGGTAATGTTATGACGCTATTAAAAAAACCATCAGATCTTTAATAACTCCAAAATTATGAAAACAAAGATTTAAAAGAAATGTAAACACAAATGCTAGATAGTTAACAACAATCATTATTAAGTACACACGTACGCAAGTTGTACCTAAAAACATTTATAATTATTGTACATTGTACGTGAACACGTTTTGTTTTTGTTTACGCAGTTATTATATATTCGAGGGAAATAGGACATTGTTTTGTTAAAAAAAAAGTCTAATGTCAAACTCGATTGGCGCCAAAAAGTCGAGCTCTCATTGGTTGAACGTCGCGTGTAAATTCAAAATGGCCGCGTTCCACCAATAAGAACGCGTCCTCTTCTGACGCCATTAGTGTTTGATGCTAGACTTTGTGTGCTTAAATTAAATATGCTACTTTGCTTGATATATTGGTAGATATTATCATAATATCTTTTTATAGTAAAGTAAGTTGAACATTAGATCTGAAAGGTACAAAAGTTAAAACTACATTGCTAACATTGATTAGGAATCATCCATAAATTACGTCACACCTTTAAGGGGGTGGAAGGGTGACGAAGTGTGACTTTGTGTGTCAAGGGGGTGGGACGGGGTCCTAAAATTCGTGACGTCACATTTCTAAATGTATTTGTTACAATAACAATACTGATTTCGCTATGTAAAATTGCACTTATAGCGTAGGGATGTGACGACCCCAACGCCCACTCGACGGCGGATCTGCCTTACAATGGGGGTAAGACAGAATCCGCAGTACATGTGCAATCAGTCAATTGCCAATCCGCCTCTCAGAGTGGCAATTTTGAGCAATTCTTTTGGCCAGCAGTGGACTGCTCAAGGCTGTTTATGATGATGATGAAAATTGCAAACGTGCGTCGCAATAGGGGGTAGGGGATCCTAAAGATGACCAGCTGTGACAAGGACGGGGGAGGGGTCAGAAAGACAAGAAATTTGTGTGCAAAACATGGATGGCCTCTCACCAAATATGTCCGTCCATCTTATTCAGAGTGCGTTTATCATATCTTAATTCTAAAATAATCAAAGCATATTTAATACCGGAGCTTGATAAAAAAGAATCTATGTAAAAGCAGTCAAATGTCAAAGTATAGTTGCGTCAAAAGGACATACCTTTTCACGAAATGTCATCCGTCGTAACTGTCAAAAATAACGTTTAGCGGAACCCATCAGAGAGCTCGTGTCAAGTTGTATTGCTTACTCATTGTTTAGTGATTATTATATCGTACAAAAATCAAAATATACCGATCAGCCTTAACCAAACTTGACATTGGCTGAATCACCAAGTTACTCTTGTTGAAGCTATTGAATTTAAAAGAAGTAGAAATCGGATAGCTTTAACTTTTACTCTAGTTTATATAAATTCCTAATATTTTAGCTCTGGTATAGTATTAGTATTAAAGATAATTTCAATTCCAATCTTCAAAGTACTGTTTGAAGGCGGTCGGTTCCGCCCCCTCGGTCACTTTCGAAATGTGTACCTGTATTGAAAAACTTATAATGTTTTATGTGACTTGAAAATACTATACTATTAATAATAACATACGTCACATCTAGCATGTAATATAAATGTGATGGTCGGTATTCTGCTTTAGAAACTGGAGGTCGTGGGTTCGAATCCTGCGAGAATCGACTACTTTTCTAAATTGTTATCTAGTTGGCAAGTGAACCCCGATTGCCTGTGAAGTAAGACGATCCATGCGTCGTATGGGCATGCAAAGTATCAGTCCTGCATCTGATATCTTTCTGATCATGTCTATTATCCGTCCCATCGGGCTTCGTGAGATATTATATATAGGAATAGGGAGTGCGCCTTTGTTAGCGCGTACACTTGTGCACTATAATATCTCCTGCGCAGTTGGCCGATCTCTACTATCAATCGGCCGCCGTAGCCGTTCTCGACTTGTAGGATATTATTACAAATGTAATGTTATAGAAATAACATATAGAGGAAACATTTGTTATTTTGATGTTTGTAATGAATAAACTCAAAAATTACTGGTCCGATTTGTAAAACAATCGGCACAGTAATTCTTTCACCGACAGAAAGCTACATTCACCTTGAGTAAAAGAGGCTACCTTTTACCACAAGAAGTCAAAAACAAGACAGGCAGTGCCATACTTTGCAATAACTTAAGAAAGATAGTTCGTGATAATGAACCCTGGTATCAAACCATATAAAAAATAAAAATATTTATCTGTTTTAATACATGGTCCTTTACTACAACCGCCTCCGTGGTCTAGCGGTATTGGCCTTTGCTTCATGCAACCGGGGGTCGTGGGTTCTTATCTCGCGGGGAAACAACTATCCGAGAATCAACTATCCGATGGCCGATCACCCAATTGTTCGAAAAGGAGAATGATCCATGCATCAGATAGGCATGTAAATAGTCGGTCCACCCACCAACCCGCATTGGACCAGCTTGGTGGGATACGGTCCAAATACCCTCTAATGGAGAAGGCGTGCATAAGTGGGGGCCTATGTCCAGCAGTGGACTAACACAGGCCGATAATGGTGACGATAATTCATCATCATAACGATAATTATCACAATTAAATATATATTAAATTTATTCTACTCAAAATCACCTAATGGGTAACTAAAAGTCAAAGCCTTAGGCATTTAGTCCTCCATTGTACTAACAATATACAAAAGTGTTAATAACACATACATACATACATCATCAGCCTTTGACAGTCCACTGCTGGACATAGGCCTCCCCTAATACACCACTATCAATTAGGGGGTTTTTGGACCGTATCCCACCACGCTGGTCCAATGCGGGTTGGTGGTGGACCGACTTTTACCATGGATCCTGAACGACCGACGTGGATCATATCTTACTTTTCAGACAATTCGGTGATCGGCCCAAATTACCCTAACCAACTAGGAAACAACAATCAACATTTGTTGAGTCCCCGCAGGATTCGAACCCACGACCTCCGGATACTAAAGCACCCGCCTATACCACTAGGCTACGGAGGCAGTTGTTAATAAATGATAATTAAATGACAAACAATAATTTATAATCATGATAATAATAATCTCACCCATGAAGGATAGTTGTTCGCCTCCAAATATTGTTCAGCTTTCTCCATCGCAGCTGACTTCTCCTGATAGTAGAAAGAAGAAAAATAGTAATAAAGTGTATTTATCAAGTATACTTTTTGGGGATTTTTCGCATGAATTATTACAATTTATATAGACACACGAGCAGACTGGATAGAACCATGAACCATGGATGCATTGCATAATGGTCCGAAACGCGTGGAAGAAGTAAGAGAAAAATCCGGAAAAATATAATAGCATATATATATATATATCTCAAAATTTGAGCGCAACGCCATCTATGCCGGAGTTGTAAAGTTATAAATATTTAAAAACAAAAGTTATTTTATGTCCGATCGATGGATTGTTTACTATAGTTAGATTACTGATATCCACAATTGAAAACAACAGTTTAATGATGACGGTTACTTCGCGCCTTATGGCACTGGCCCTTGGTATGAAAACAGCAGGTCGTGGGTTCTAATCCCGTTGGGAAAAATTTTAACAGTTCATTAGGACAATACGGGGTGATCACCCAATTGCCTGAAGAGTAAGATGATCCAAGTCGGATGGGCGTGTATAGAAATATGTCCCGGTTGCCAAGACCAACTTTGGCGGTCGCTATGGGAAGTCAGTGCCTTTAAATTTACTGACTACTAATTCCATCATCAACCATCCTTTAAGTTTTGTAGATGAAGTTACAGTTGCTTGCGTTAAATCTTTAATTTATTTAACGATGGATGAAATGAAAGCCGACCCCATGATAATTTGGCATAATTTTTAGTTCTTATGACTTATTAAATGAAAAATAAATAAAGTTTAAAATAACAATCGCGCTAAACGCATGAAGCTTATCGCTTCAGTTATCCTGCTTAGGAGTCAGTATCAGTACATTATCCGGTTACTTTAGTGATGTACAGTCCAAATATCGATGAAAACATTATCTATATTTTTTACTAAATAATGATTTGAATGCATTTAGCAAATTTGCGACCCGCCCCCGCTTAGATAGTATACCAACAATATTAGGCATGTGTTATACATATAAACCTTAATCACTCTATCTATTAAAAAAATTGCATCGAAATCCGTTGCATTAAATGATTTAAGCATACATAGGGACAGAGAAAGCGACTTGTTTATGCTAAAGGCGTATTTTATCATATTATTTATATTGCACCTACCTTAGCTTATCCTAACCACTCTAAGGTTAGCTGGTAGATAATGCCTAAGGCATTAAACTCGCCTTTGCATACTTCTGTTTGTGCAAAAAGTTAATAGATAAATGAAAAATAAATAGTTTTGCTTCTAGAACGTAGGGTAAGTTTCATCTAACACAGAGTTCGCGGGAAGCTACCGTACCCACGAACTAGTTTACCAAAACTTTTTGGTAAAAGTGAAGGCACGATATGCATTTTCGGAAAGAAAATCTATTATATATATTAGAGGGGGGGAGAGGGAATTTCCTATATATATATACGAAATTCCCACCTATATATTGACTCATCACGATATCTCTGGAACCATAAGACGTAGCGACTTGAAATTCGGTAGAAATATTCCTGTCGCCGAGTAGAGGTCGGCTTAGAACGGATTTTCCGAAATTCCACCCACAAGGGGTTGGGGGGTTACTAGTAATATAATATAGAGCACTATACCTTTCCATTGGACTTCCTTCCCACCCAGACGTAAATGCTGCTTCCGGTATCCAATATGTAGCATTCCTGAAATGATAATCAATAGTTATTAGTTAAACCAATTTAGACTTGGAGGAAATTTAAATGAACCAAATGTCAAACAGTGCCAGAAGCGACCACATCTAACTTCTGGGGTTTAAGCCAGCATAATTCCTGATAAATAGGACATAACATCACATGTCACAGGAGGTTGTATTCATCATCATCCTGTGCTAGTCCACTGCTGGACATAGGCCTCCCTAATACACCCCTATCCATATGGGGCTTTGGATCGTATCCCACCACACACCACGCTTATCAAATCCTTTTAAGACGATTGCAATCGGCCCAAATTGCCTTAACCAACTAGGAAGCAACAATAAAAAATTTGTTGTCTCCGGAGGATTCGAACCCACGACCTCCTTTCTAAAGCACACGCCACTAGGCTACGGAGGCAGCTAGAAGTGGGTTACGCTCCTTTTTTTACGGACAGGGAAGGTATCACTTACCACCAGGAACATCATCATCATCATCGCTTTAAAAAACACAAAAGGTGATCAATCGAATACTCGAAAATCCGTATTAAATTTGTCTAAACGATAATTATAAACACTCAAACATAATCAGTAATCACCTGCGAATCGAGAAGCTCTTGTTTAATAGGCCCTGAAAGCTTCTTGATTTCCATCTGTCCACTTCTGTCTGATATCTCGCTCAAAGTAGCCTCCTGGGAGGATCCGCGCTCGAATTCCTAAGAAATATTAATACGCTATAATAGTGGAAAATAAGGAAAGAATTCATGCAAACAATGTAACCCATAGCAACAAGTCATCGTCGTAAACATGATGACGACTTTGATGATATGTCAGACAGTGATTGACATCTCAATGGCGATTCATCAATAAGGACGATCAATGAATGACGACACTTTGTCTACACACATAACATCATCAACCTTTGTTAGTCGACTGCTGGACATAGGCCTCCCCTAATACATTAGGGGGTTTGGACCGTATCCTACCACGCTGGTCCAATGCGGGTTGGTGGGTGGACCGACTTTTTTTACATGCCCATCCGACGCATGGATCATCTTACTTTACAGACAATTGGGTGATCGGCCCAAATTGCCCTAACCCTAGTTGGTTAGGGCACAACAATGAAAATTTGTTGCGTCCCCGCAGGATTCGAAACCCACGACCTCCGGTTTCTAAAGCACACGCCCATACCACTAGGCTACGGAGGCAGTCGCTTTGTCTACAGTCCTACCATATGTTATTTGGATTTGGTAAAATTGCTAATTATCATTGTCTATGTTATAAACATAGCAATAGATGAAATAAGTTGCAATGACAAACTAGAAATGATTTGTTTTAGTTCTAAATGTTTTACAATTGAAATTATATAAGTAACGGACATGGTGATAGTATGATAATTTGTTATAAGAAACTGGAAAAGCGGTGAAAGATATCAAAAGAAGAACTAAACAATAACAATACTCCAACTTTGCTCGAAAATTTCTTGAATTTAATAATAAAACAGATGCATTGCAAAATCATACAATAAATGACTCAGTTACAATTTATTAAAGACTACTTTAGCTTTGCACTAAAATCATTCAAATACTCACTTCATCATCACCACCTTCGTCAGCATCGGGAACCGAATCCTGGTCCCCTGATCCTAGAGCCTCGAAGAACTTGCCCAAATCGCCTTCGTGCGAATAAGGATCTGAAATAATGATAGAGTCCTTCAAGGCACTAGCTTTGGTCCACTCCTATATACCCCTTGTGGGTGGAATTTCGTAAAATCCGTTCATAGCTGACCTCTACTCGGCGAAAGGAATATTGCTACCAAATTTCAAGGCGCTACGCCTTATGGTTCCAGTGATATCGTGACGAGTCAATATATAGGTGGGAATCTCTTTTATATATATATAGATAGATATAATTTTTAAAATAAATGAGTTCACAATAGCTACGTTTATGAATTTTAAACAAATAGACGCTCAAAATTAATTGCCAAAATATACTATTTGTAGGATACTTCAAATTATAGGAGCAATATACTAGAAAACATTTGAATTAATATGAAATAATAATATATTGAACCGACTCCGTGGTCTAGCGGTATTGATCCTTGCTTTATAAACCGGAGGTCTTGGGTTCGAATCCCGCGGGGAAACAACTTTGTGTTATATAATTATTTCTATTGTTTGCGCGAATATTATACGTTATTAAATAAAATGACTTTACGGATTTTATCGCGTTAATTTTTACATTTTAAATAATAATAAACGCGATAAAATCCGTAAAGTCATTTTATTTAATAACTTTGTGTTATCTTTGTTTTCTGTTTGGTTAGGGGAATTTGGGCCAATCACCCAATTGTCTGAGAAGTAAGATGGTCCATGCGTCGGATGGGCATGTAAAAAGTCGGTCCACCCACCAACCTCCTAATGGAAAAGGCGTGCATTAGGGGAGGCCTATGTCCATCAGTGGACTAACACAGGCTGATGATTAACTCTATTATTAACACGATAATTTATGTTTCAGATATCAATAACATCACAATGAAATTATTAGTTGATCATTTATAAAAAGGGGACCTAGTGACCTTGTAAGGACGTTAGAAAACTGACTGATCGAGCTACCAGCACTTAAATGTCTGATACTTTCCTGAATATGATAAGAAGTTAAAAAACCAGAATTTTAAGGCCCTGATTTTCAGAAACCATCGGGAAAATAGCATCGCGGTGCCTATATCTTGTGTTCCACTTTAATAGCACTATAGGCAGAATAATTATTAGCTAAACACGACGTAAAATCCTACATCTGGGACGAAAAGACTTTCTGCATTCTGCTCTTACCGCTTGATTGATTTAAAAAATCTATAAATTATTTTTATTAATTATAAGAACCTATTTCAGGTGGCAACCAACCCGCATTGGACCAGCGTGGTGGGATACGGTCCAAAAACCCTCTAATCGATAGGGGTGTATTAGGGGAGGCCTATGTCCAGCAGTGGACTATCACAGGCTGATGATGATGATGATGACGATTTCAGGTGGAGAAGGCTTTCACATGGATTACTTTACTACATTATTAAGAAAGCTTTTAGCTTTTACTTTCTTAGCAATGATTATTGAATAAAACTTTCAAAGAATTTTATAATATATAATTACATTTATAACATATAAGTTCTGGCGTTTCGATATATGATCTTATATAAGATAAATATGTATGTTATGATAAAAAGTTTAATAGGCTGATGTATGCAATAATATTGTGTCGTATACATCATCGGCCTGTGACAGTCTACTGCTGGACTTAGGCCTCCCTAGGGGGTTTTTTGGACCGTATCCCACCACGCTGGTCCAATGCGGGTTGGTGAGTGGACCGACTTTTTACATGCCCATTCGACGCATGGATCATCTTGCTTTTCAGACAAATGTTTGATCAGCCCAAATTGCCCTAACCAACTAGGAAACAACAATGAAAATTTCTAAATCACACGCCTTCACCACTAGGCTACGGAGGCAGTATTGTGTCGTATAAAGAAAAGAATTAATTATTCTTACCAATGATCTCAATGTTTCCCCTTCCACTGTGATCCTGGTCTCTGATCTGGTTGGCAACCGTGATTGCCTTCAGACGCTCAACGCTCTTGCTCCCATCACCGACGTACACGAAGATGTCGTGGTTCACATCCAGTATGAAGCAATCGCCCTTGTTCATAGACTCCACTGATGCTTCCACCTGAAGACAAAACAGTGTTTGGAAGTGGTATCTTTTTAATGGATTTGGTACGTTTTAACAAATCTCCCCATGTGCTCATGTCGTTTGCTTCCATTTGATCCAAATTGACCAGAATACTGTAATGATATTTCTGATAGAATAACACAACATCATCGAGTCCTAAACAAAGCAAACCTTGAACTAAAGAAACCAGACGATTGATAAATACGTAGAATTACTTCCCCTTTGAGAATAAGTGGTGATGCACTTATTCTATATTATATAAAACGAAGTCGCATTCTCTTTCCCTGTATCCCAAAGTATGCTTAAATCTTTCAAACTACGCAATGGATTTCGATGCGGTTTTTTTTTAATAAATGGAGTGATTAAGAGGAAGGTTTATATTTATAACACGTGCTTTATATTGCAGATATATCATCTATAAGCATAGCTCCTATGCGAAGCAAGGGCTTTGATTGCTTCGCAGCTATATATTATATAAATACAGACACCTAGATACGAGAAAAATACTATATTCATCACACAATATTTATTCCCGTGATGGGAACCCCTTTGGCGTAACAGTCACTATCACTTACCATTAAGCCAGAACAAAAACTTGTACGGTGCGATTGATATCCGACGGTCACAAATCAAGGTGTAAACATTAATTGATTGATGGGCTGGTTATAATGACCACCTAAGATCGTATCGACACCGGCCACCGACTTTTCAATGCCCAGCCGCGGCATTGATTTCCGCACTTCTAGCGATTGTGTGATCGGCTCATATTACTCTAACCAACGGAAAACAACAATGTTATTACTCAGGATTCAAATACTAGTTACTAGGCCACAGAGGAAGGGAGGAAACTTAAGAAGGTAATATATGTACCTGCTTCACTCTGACATTCCTCCTGCCCTTTATCTGGAACAGCCTCTTCTCAGCGCCAGCGTTAATCGTGACGTGGCTGAAGCCCGAAGCGTGCCCACCGTCCATATATCTAATAGCTGAAATTTCATAAAAAGATTGTGATTCAAAGCACATTTATACCCGGGGCCCACACATGCAACCCGCGTGCAATATTTCGCAGACCAAAATATTATAAATTTAACCAATTAATTATGTATTGTTGTAATGACTACTTGATAGATAACAAAACACACCCTTGTAACTCTCCAGGCTATTAAAATGAAACTATTAAAATGTTATGTTTTTTTTTGTAAAACTTATTTAAAAAATTTTATGAAAAAGAAGAAAAAAGGTTCCATTTCCGAACCGGTGGTAGTTTATTCGACAATCAATTAGTAATTGAATAAAGATATTTGACTTTGAAGTTACAATTGACCACCATTACAATCCGACACGGCGTGACAAAACACGAGAAATAGAGTTATCTGCAGCAAACTAGATGTCAATAAGGAGAGGTCGCAGGCCCTTTGGCACTATTTTTTATTGTTATTTAATGTGTAGACTTATGTTTAATAATGAAAACACTGCCAAATATTGGACAATATTGTTACTGATACAGTAATTCTGCCAACGTAGCGTCTTAAAGCATTTTTTCAATTCAAAACGAAGGCGCATTCGGACCATCTCATGGAAAGTGATCACCGACGGTAATGAACATCGGCAATACCAGGAGTATCACCAACGCGCTACCGTGAGACATAATATGTCACCTCTTGTTATATAAGCTGGTTACGGTGCTCTTCAAACCAGAACACGGTACCGATTACACACTACCGATTAGCGGTAGAAATAGGCACCGCGTTGGTACCGTCCCAGACGAATAGGGGACCTACCACCTCTAAATTATTTAGGATTTTTGGTCTTTTCTATTAATGTCGTAGTTACAAGGCCGTATTAGGCGTAGCAGAGTCCGATGACAAACACAAATGGCGCCAAAGGAGACGTGTTTCATAAGCCGAACCGCCGCCATGTTGAATTTTCGTTGCGTTCAATCAATAAGAGTGCCCGACGTGTTGGCGCCAACAACGCGTTCTAGGCGTTGAACATTGTTTTAGTAATCTGTATCTGTGTATTTTTAGACCAACAAATACGACATTTCGTTACAATAGGACGAAACTTTCACACCTTTCATTTTAATGGCGAATAAAAGCCCGTCGAGTTACTTTCGTCGGTTCTTCTCAGGTCAGAAGCGTCCTAATCCGAACCGGTGGTTCGGATTAGGCTTCCTTTACAATCGATAAGCGAATCTATATTGAATGAAGATATTTGATTTTGAATTCCCACTTGAGATTCAATGTGTAACTATGTCTAAACATTATGTATAAAAGTGTAATAATAAAATGGCGTTAAATGTATTCGCCTTCCGAAATTTTGTAAAGACAACATCATCATCATCATCATCAGCCTGTAATAGTCCACTGCTGGATATAGGCTCCTATCCATTAGGGAGTCTTGGACCGTATACCACCACGCTGGTCCAATGCGAATTGGTGGGTGGACCGACTTTTTACATGCCCATCCGACGCATTAATTCTCTTACTTTTCAGACAATTGGGTGATACTACCAACTAGAAAACAACAATGAAAATTTGTTGAGTCCCCGCAGGATTCAAACCCCCAACCTCCGGTTTCTAAAGCACACCCCTTTACGACTAGGCTACGGTGGCACTTTAGTAGGCAGTACGTATAGTGTTGTTATTGGTCGACTGTCACTCACTTTGTCAACAGTCGGTCCACCCACCAACCCGCAATGGACTAGCGTGGTGGGATACGGTCCAAAAACCCCTAAATTATCATAAGGGGAGGCCAAGGTCCAGCAGAGGACTAACGCAGGCTGATCATGATGATGATGATGACGCACGACCCCACTTCTTTGCTATTGGTTACATTGCATACATTTATTGTGTCTAATTTACCGAATTATAGTTACTTTTTCTATCATTTCATAGTCCATTGTGTACAGAGCGAGTCACAGGGTGATGACGTCACTTCCGGCCTGTCACACTTCAGTACACAGACAGATTGAACGTTCTAATATCTATCGATACATCTTTTATAGTAATAGAAAATATGTGGGATACATAAAAACATTTTTATGAGTTTATATAATAGTCTATGTATGTAGTATGTTTGAACGAAATATGTACGTTTTTGAAAAAATATATAATTAAAAAAGTGTAAGTAGCCAGGTTACATATCGCAATAATCATTTAAAAACGGTTAGTTTGATGTTACATACAGACACTCCAATTCCATTTATGTGTTCAAACCGTATCGATGACACAATTGCTGTACGCACAAACGTACAGGACTTATCTTTTCGCACTATAGTGAGAAGAGCCGAAACGAAGCCAACTTTGTCACGCGGTTTCACCCAAAATAATGGTTATTTGTGATAACGATGATTACACGTGATATACTCATCAGTCTTAAGGATTTTGTGATGCATGCCATAACAGTTAGTAGATGACAGATTTATTTCTACATACATAACTATATATACTGAATAATCGATATAAACTAAAAAGATATAGCCTATATTTTATTCTTATATATAAGTTATGTTAGTGTAATGTTTCATTAAATTCCATCAAGTATTTTTTGCATAAAAGAGCAGCACTACATCCATAAATTCCTACCAAGTTTCACCTTAATAATATTAGTAGGGTGAAAGTTATTTTTATCATGATTTTTTCCATAAAAATATTGAGGTAAACTTTCTAGTGATTTTTGTATTGTTAGTTTAGCCATTTTTGATTTAGAACAAATATTCTAATCTAAACAAACTCTAATGTATAATACTGATGGCGCCAAAAACGAACGCCTTCTTATTGGTGGAGCGCGGCCATTTTGAATCCTCCACGCGATGTTCAACCAATGAACATGCTCGAATATTTGGCGCTAATTAAGTTTGACATTAGGCTTTGTTTATGTAGATTCTGCCTATGAGTGATGAAACGGAGATCGTGGGTTAGAATCTTGCGGGGAATCAAAAAAAATTCATTGTTGTTTCCTAGTTGGTTAGGGCAATTTCGGCCCATCACCCAATTGTCTGAAAAGTAAGATGGTTCATGCGTCGGGTGGGCGCGGTCCAAAACCCCCTAATGGACAGGGGTGTATTAGGGGAGGCCTATGTCCAGCGGTGGACTATCACAGGCTGATGATGAATGAATGAAATGGGCTGAACGATGTTCTCTCTCCGAAAATATCCCTTCAGTTATTTCCCATTAAGACTTTTGTCCCTTTCAATAAACAAATGTCTGAACCGTGTAATGATACAAAACAACTTAGAAATACGTCTTCCAAACACATATTTCAACTCAATCACAATATGTACCGAATGCAATAACCCAAATCACTTTTCCGTTCTACTTGCGTTTCTCTGTAGACTTCGATCCGCTTCTACCGAGACCTGTAGATGGTCAGTTTTAGTTTTAGTGCTAGCAAGAAAGAAAGTAGAAAGTGAAGCTTTTATTTGGTACCTAAAGGAAGGACAAGAAAATATTACAAAAAAAAAGGTGTGTTTACCATAAAACATAAGATACCAAATAATGTACCCAGTGAAAGTAACAATGAATACTGATTTTCTCTTATGATAATCACGTTTTATCATTTAACCATTAAAGACACTCACTGCCCTTTTCTATTAAATCAGTACATTACTTAGTATTGCGTCATAACGGTTGTCGAAATGATGTAACGGGTACATACCAAAGGTCTGAACGCGCCGAATCTATTACTCTAATAATGAATTCAATGTGAAATACATACACAACAATATAATACGAACAAAAACACAGACAATACGACCAAAGCTTAAAAACAGGGTACACTGAACAGACAACCAATGGGATATTTACATGATCACAGCTTATTTTATCGACATATATCGGACCCAGTTAAGCAGTCCGACCTCACCTGGCTCGAAGTAACTTAGGAACTGCCTCGACTCGTGACCCTGCGTTTCTCTATGCTGAACGGCATCCCCGTGGAACTGCTGGTCGTCCAGGTTGACGGAGAGGATGGCGGCCGAGCCAGCTTCGTCCTGGCTCGTTTTGGCACCGAGCCAGAAGTGGATGTCCCAGGACAGACGGCTCGAGCCAGTGGTCTGAATGGAAAGGCTTTATTAAAAACTGATGGTTTTTTACAGTTATTTTTATAAGTAAACATGACATCTTAAAGAGGGTTTCAACAGTCTTCTGTTTCAAAGCCCTTACTCTGTTGCTTATCTGTACATGGCTAATTCCTATTTTACGACTGTTGACTACCGGGACCGACTCTTTCAATGAGTTATCATTATTTTTCAGGCATTCGGCGATTGACCTATACTGTCCTAATATAATAGAAAACAAAGCTAACAAAATATGTTCACATATGATTTGAACCAATGACCTCCTGTTAGTGACCGTTCAGGCCATTTAATTCATGTTTTTCAATAAATAAGTCGCGTTATTTATTAGTAAATTTTATTGGAGTAATGATTAGTTGAGCATGCCTATAATTTTGAATTTGTTAAGGACGGACGAGAAAAAAATATTTATGGACTTGTAGGTTCCTTGGCAACTTCTAGACTTATTATTTAAGGTGTTTATGTCATATTTATATTATACAGCCCCATGCCGGTTTCCTGGACAGGGTTGAGATGTTTAAACGGGTTGTTGACATTTAAATCGAAACAGGATAACATTTTCTACTGTTTATGCGAACATATGATAATATAAAAGAGATTTCCTCCAATACCTATATTGACTCATCACGATATCTACCGGTGGTAGGTCCCCTTTTTACGGGAGACCGTCTGGGTGGGTACCACCGCGGTGCCTATTTCTGCCGCGAAGCAGTAGTGTGAAAACACTGCTGTGTACCGGTTTTAGGCAAAGTAGCCAGCGTATTTACTGGTAAACATGAGACAACACCCTAAGTCTCACGGTAGGCAGCGCGTTGGCGATAGCACTGGTATTACCGAGGTCTATGGGCGTCGGTGACCGCTTCCCATCAGGTGGCCTGACTACTCGCCTGCTCGCGTATGCCATACAAAATATATATCTCTGTATCCATAAGGCAGAAGGACTTGAAATTTGTTAGGAATATTCCTTTCGCCGAGTAGAGGTCAGCTAAGGACGGATTTTACGAAATCCATACAAGGGGGAATTGGGGGGTAACTAGTATAATATAATTTTACGACTTTTAAGAGTATGAACGCATATCAATCATAAATTTGTTGTACACAAATAAAAATTGTCCACTCCAATTATCATAATCATTGTGTAAAAATGTTTATACTAACATCTAATAAGTAATTAATAAGTTAAACACAGTGGTTCGCTTTATAGACTGATTTATTGACCACAGGTAACTAAACGGCGCTTAGTAGTAACAGATACTTTATACTATTTTTGTTACAATATTAACACCTCCGCTTAACAAAATCATGTATACATTACATATTATTAACAGGCAATACACCAAGCATTCTAGTGAAATATTTATGCTTCACAGAACCCAAGCTCTTAGTAAAATATCAGCTGGCATATTGTTTGTTTCAAGCAATCTACTTTTATAAACATGTTTGCCACTGCCTCCTAACAAAATGATATCTTATATCTATGTGTTTAGACCTCCTATGATACACTGGATTCAAAATTAACTTTTGTGCACTTTGGTTATCATATACAAAGTAATAATTTCTGAATCGCTAAAATTTCAAACAAAAATTTTTTAAGTAAATGGCTTCTTTACTAGCTTCTGACATGGCAATGTATTCTGCCTCTGTTGAGGACAATGCAACACTTCTTTGCTTCCGAATTCAAAAGATATAACAGAACCTGATAATTTAAAACAAAATCCTGAAAAGATTTTCTATCACTTCATCTGAACCCCAATCTGCATCAACAAACCCTTCAATACAAGATTCATCTTTAGAAAATACAAGACCATGACTTTTAGTACCTTTTAAATATCTTAAAATTCTTTTAAGTGTTTCCAATGGGTTTCACATATGAATTGTTAAACTGGCTAAGATAACAAACACTATAAGTAATATCTGGCCTGGTTAGCACAGCTAATACATTAAATTGCTATCAGTTGCCTATATGGAATATTTTATTTTAACAACTTTTATTCTTGAGTTTTCTAAAGTTAAATTAATTTCATAGGAGTATCAGGTCTTACAATGACATATTATATTTTCTTAACAAAGTTTCTACATATTGTTCCTGATCAACTGTTATTAAACCTTTAGACAAGTTTACTTTAAACCTAAGCATTGCTTTTATCTGACCAAATCTTTTATTTTAAATTTACAACAAATCCTGAACTAATAGGTTAGTTGCAGTATTAAGTTGGAAAAAATAAAAATCATCGGATAAAAGAGCAATTATTACTTTAACATTTCCATCAAATTTTGTAAATAAACAGGGTTCATATTTAGACTTTGTATACCTAAAGTCATCAAAAATCGTTTACCCTTTGATACCAAGCTCGATGATTGTTTGAGTCCATAAATGGCACGTTAAGCTTTAACACTTTATCTTATTATTACTATCTTTATAATTTAGGTTTTTCCATATACACACATTCATTCAAGTAACCATTGAGAAAAGCTGTAGTTACTCGAGATACGATATCTAAATCCCAATTTTTGACAGGAAAACAACAATCTTTAAAGTATATAAACCAGGGAAAAACCAAATTTCCCCTTTTGTAAAAAAACCTTTGCCACAAGTCCAGGTAACAACTTTACCAACACTTCATATTTCTTTTTTAAAACCCCTTGCCTGCATCCAAGTCAGGGGCCTGTCAAATTCCTATGCATCTTCTTCCAATGATTCTACCCTCCCATGCTCTCTCTCCATTGTTTGCTTTCAGGTCCATTTAAGGCTTCCTTTAGGTAATATCCGTTTGTAATCTTCTCTCAAGAAGCATCTGGTAATAGGATATCCTTCATCATCAATATCTTGTATTAAAACTACTTTCCTTTTTTCCTCATGTTCCTGATCCTCCGCTGAATCTTTGATTCAATGGGGATATCCCTGTATTCTCAGCTTTCTCCATAATTTGAGATCTCCTTTTTGACAGAGTTTTTTCTTCATAAAACCCTTAGCCCTTTTCCATTCTCTGATTCCAAAAAGGTTCCTTTGGCCTTCTCCCCATTTCAACCTCTTTCTTTGGGAATATGCATCATAGCTTTCCGAAAATTAAAACATATTAAGTTAGGCTTGTTCCTGTCCAAACTTCATATGGAGTCATATCATTCAACCGTAAAACTGACCGACAAATAAACAGAGGTTGCACGGTTCGCCCAAAACTTTTTTAAACCCGATTAATTAGACATCTTGCCTTTTTCCACCAAAGATCTATTCATTCTCTCGCAACGTTTGTTCTGGGTGTAAGGGAGTTCTTTGATGTTGTGCCTTTGCTTAGATATCTATAAAGTCTTTTTGCAGATACCGGTATTTCCGAAAAATTTAATTTTCCTATTTTTCTGGTTCTCAATTGGACTGAAAATCTTTAAAATGTTTAAAATGACTTTGCCTTCTAAATAAATGAAAGCCATTTTCTATTGCCCCAAACAATACTTCCTGGATCCTCCAGGATTATTTCATAGGACCACCGCCTGAGTGACCAAATCTAGCATTTTCTGTGTTGGATGAGTAGGCTGAAAAGAATCCGTTGCTTCCCAAACACCGTACACTTATATTTGTCTATTTGCTATATCTGTGTATGAGATACCCAGTAGCTCCATTTTTCATTTTATTCAAACTGGTACGTTGATTGCCCCAAACGCCGATGCCAGGTTTCACTGGATTTTGGCTGTGCTGCCAATATCGACCACTTCCTTATTATAATCTGTAAACACCATCGACTTTTCTGCCTTTCCAACTAGAGTGCCCTGGTGATTTAAATGAAATTTTTCTTTGAACACTACATTATTTGTTCTCAATCAATCTACTCAGGAAAGTAAGTTTGTCGTTAAACTGGTTAACTACATCAAACTGTATGTCGTATTCTACATCCTTCAACTGTAATTATTTCACATCACCCGAACACAGCACGGACACATTTTATTCAACTATGATCTCTTTGGTTTATGTTCATAAGATGGATTGACAAATATTCTTTTCGCTGTGTTTTTCTAGCCCCGCTGTCGATGTACCAATTTCCAATTGAATTTCCCTAAAAATAGCCAAAAGCATTGTTGTTTTTTTGCTTTTTCGGAATTTGTCGGACACTGTTTTGTAGTGGCCCTTTGTTTCACCGATAAATTTTATGATTTAAGGTTTTGACGTTTCTGTCACCTCTGGTCATTTTAGGCTACTATTATTCTTAAATTTCACGATTATTCGGGAAAAAACAGTCCGGAACTGGCAACAGATCCAATTTCACTACACATTCCATCACTTGTTTTTTTGGGACATCTGATTTTTCTAAAACCAACCTTGAAAAAGATTTTCTATCACTTTACAGAACCCCAATCTTGCATCAACCAACCCTTCAATACAAGATTCATCTTTAAATAAACCATGACTTTAGACCTTTAAATATCTTAAATTCTTTTTGTTTCCAATGGTTTCATCATATGAATGTTAAACTGCTAAATAAAAAACTATAAGTAATATTCGGCCTGGTTAGCCAGCTTACATTAATTGCCTACAGTTGCCTATTATGGAATATTTTTATTACAACTTTTATTCTGAGTTTTCTAAAGTTAAATTAATTTCCATAGAGTATCAGTCTTAAATGACATATATATTTCTAACAAAGTTTCTACAATTGTTCCTGATCAACTGTTATTAAACCTTTAGACAAGTTTCCTAAACTAAAGCATTGCTTTATCATAAATCTTTTTTTAAATTTCTTCAAATCCTGAACTAATGGTTGGTTGCAGTATTAAGTTGAAAAATAAAAAATCATCGATTCAAAAGAGCCAATTATTGCTAACATTTCCATCAAATTTTTAAATAAACGGTTCTATTTAGACTTTGTATACCTAAAGTTCCAAATAATGTTTACCTTTGATACCAAGCTCGATGATTGTTTGAGTCCATAACGGCACGTTAAGCTTTTAACACTTTATTCATATTATTACTATCTTTATAATTTTAAGTTTTCCATATAACACATTCATTCAACTATTGAAAAAAGCTGAGTTACATGAATGACGATATTAAATCTAATTTTATGAACAGGAAAACAACAATCTTAAAGTATAACGTAGCACTGGGAAAGTTTCATGGTGTCTATGCCGCCTTTTAAAAACCTTTCCAAAGTCTTGCACCAAGCACTTTATAAACTGTCATATTTCTTTTTAAATACCACTTGCACTGCACTACTGAGAGTCATGGGCCTGTCACAAGTTCCTATGCATCATTCTTCCCTGAATAATTCTAGCTCCTCCCTCCATCCTTCTCCATTGTTTCTTTCAGGTCCATTTAAGCTCCAGTGTAATATTCCGTCTTAATCTTCTGGCTCGAAGAAGATCTGGACATAATGATATCCTTCTCATCATCAATATCTTGTCATTAAACACTTCCTCTTTTTCCTCATGTTCTGATCCTCCGCTGAATCTTTGCATTCAATGGGGATATCCACGTATTCCTAGCTTTCCATAATTATGAGATCTCTGCTTGTTGTGACAGAGTTATTTTCGGCATAAACCCATAGCCTTCAATTCTCTGCATATCCAACCAAAATGAGTTCCTTCCTTCCATCCCATTTAACCTCTTTGGGAATATGCATCATAGCTTTACTCTGAAAATCGAACATGACTTGTGGCTTGTTCCTGTCCAAACTTCATATGGATCATATCATTCAATCCGCAACAACTGGACCGATTTCTAAATAAACAGAGGTAGACGTTTCTGCCCAAAACTTTTGTAAACCCGACAATAATTGACATCTGCCTTTCCACCAAAGATCTATTCATTCTCTCATCAACGTTTTGTTCTGGTGTGTAGGTTCTTTGATGAATTGTGCCTTGCTGTTCAGATATCTATCAAAGTCTTTGTTGCAGTACTCACCGGTTATCTGTCCGAAAACTTTAATTTTCCTATTTTTCTGGTTCTCAACCATGGACTGAAAATCTTTAAATGTTTAATTCTCAGACTTTGCTTCCATGAAATAAATGAAAGCCATTTTGCTATAGTCGTCCACAAACAATACTAATACCTGGATCCTCCAATGGATGCATTCTCCATAGGACCACCACGTCTGAGTGTACCAAATCTAGTGCATTTTCTGTGTTGGATGAGCTAGGCTGAAAAGAATGCCTTGTCTGCTTCCACAACACACTGTACACTTATATTTGTCTATATTTGCTATATCTGTGTATGAGATACCTTCAGTAGCTCCATTTTTCATTTTATTCAAACTGGTACTGTTGATGTGCCCCAAACGTCGATGCCAGGTTTCACTGGATGTTTTGGCTGTCGCTGCCAATATCTGTACCACTTCCTTAGTGTATAATCTGCTACAACCATCGACTATGTTCTGCCTTTCCAACTAGAGTGCCCTGGTGATTGTAAATGTAGCAACATTTCTCTTTGAACACTATCATTATTTCCGTTCTCAATCAATCTACTCACGGAAAGTAAGTTTGTCGTTCAAACTGGGTATGCACTATACATCGGAAACTGTGATGTCGTATTCTACATCCTTCACAACTGTAATTATGTTCCACATCACCCGAACACAGCACCAGGACACACGTTTTATTCATGAACTATGATCTCTTTGGTTTTATGTTCATAAGATGGATTGACAATATATTCTTTCTCGCTGTCATGTGTTTACTAGCCCCGCTGTCGATGTACCAATTATCGCAAATTGAACTTTCCACTCAAAAATAGCACTAAAAGCATTAGATTGTTTTCTTTGCTTGTTTCGGAATTTGTCGGACACTGATTTTTGTAGTGGCCCGTTTGTTTACACCGATAACATTTTATGACTTTGACAGGTTTTGACGTTTCTGTCACTCTCTGGTCATTTTATGGCTACTATTATTCTTAAATTTCTGACTGATTATTCGCGGCAAAAGCAGTCTCGAACTGGAAACGAAACAGATCCAATTTCACTACACATGTCCATCAGCTTCGTTTTTGACATCTGCACTTATTTCTATGCCTGAATGTTCTATGGCCATAAGCATGGGACCATATTTTTCAGGTAATCCTGCTAACATTAATGCACCAATCCACTCATCTGATATTTTGAAACCTGTACCTTGTAATCGCTGGCTAGTTTCAACTATCTGAGTTACATACTGGGTCATCGAGTCACAGTTTTCAAGTCGAATGTTGATGAGTTTACGCAGCAAACCAATTTTTCTTGTATAGCCGGTGTCATCGAACAAATTCTTCAACTTTTCCCATAAATCGTAGGTTGTTGCGGCGTGTTTTATGTGCACATACAATGATGGATCAATAGTAAGCACTAGTTTCGCTTTAGCTTTCGCATCGTCACTGATTTGGGCTTCGGTAGATGAAGCCGCTAACCTCTGCGTAATGGCGGACGCCATGTTTTCAAGCACCAACACATTTTGTACCTGCAAAACACCATTCTTCATAGTTCTCGCCTTCTTTCAATTTCGGAATGTTAGCTAAGTAGTTCGACGTCATTTTACATAAACCACAGTACTGAAAAACTTTTATCTATAATAACGATTTTATTTCACGTAAGCCCATAACCTAATAAGTTAAACACAGTGGTTCGTTTCATAGACTGATTTATTGACCACAGAGTAACTAAACGGCGCTAGTAGTAACAGATACTTTTATACTATTTTGTTACAATATTAACAGTAATCATATAAAATGAGTGAGTCAAGTAAGAATGATGCTTAAACACTTCAACCCCTTCGACATTGTTTACCAGGTCATTGAGTACTTATAGTTAAACGTTGTTATGAATACGAGGCAGGAAGCAATTTAAAAATAAATCCACTATAATTAAATTAAAAGATACTTGGTAGACCAGAGTCAACTTTATGGATGAAACTACTTTATAGCCTATAGTTTAGCTAGCGACTACTACTAAATAGGATACAGAATCGATGAACTAATAAAGAATCTAGTGCTACAGACTTGCGCATTCGAAACCGGAGGTCGTGGGTTCGAATGCTTTGTGGGCTCAACAACTTTAGGTCAGGGCAGTGCGGGATGATTACTTATAATAATTATGTCCTCCGAGTACATTGCGACTACGGCGGCCGATCTTTAGAAGTGAAAGTGAAGTGAGCTACGGAGTAGCTATTAAAGTGCACGAGTGGACGCAAGATCATAGGTGCACTCCCTATTCCTGTATACTCCCAAAGCCTGATGGGACGGATAACAGACATAACCGGCACCGACAAGGCGCTGGACCGACTTTTTACATGCCCATCCGACGCATGGATCATCTTACTTTACAGACAATCGGGTGATCAGCCCGCATTGCCCTAACCAACTAGGAAACAAATTAGAAAAGTCGTTTGGTCCCCGCAGGATTCGAACCCACGATCTCTGGTTTCTGATGCGCAAACCCGTACCACTGGGCTACGGAGGCAGCATATAATAGTAAAGTAATATGGTCCATGCGTCGGATGGGCATGTAAAGTCAATCCTGCTTCTTACCTCTTAGGTCGTGACAACCATCCCATCAGTCTCATTAAATCAGTAGTAGATAGAGGGTGTGCACCTGTGTACACTTGCCTGTTGTACGTACACTTGTGCACTATTATATCTATTGCGTAATTGGCTAATTCCTTTTTAATATCGATCGCCGTAGGCATAATCGACTCGGAGAACATAACAACATATGCCAACATCATTTGCATAATAATTGTAACAATATATTCCATATCGGGTTAAACATTTTCGCCCGGATGTTTCTTATCATCTATAATAATGTCATAAAGAGGAAAGATTTGAATTTTTGTGTGTATGTTTGTATTGAGTGAACTCAAAAACTACTATGTCGATTGTGAAAATTCTTCCACCATTTGAGAGCCACATCCACCTTGAGTAACATATACCTTTTGCCACTTAAACAATTAAAAAATAACCCGGGCAGATCCGGGTCGGACTGCTAGTTTAATATATTTTATTTTTATTAAATTAATGTCCCACCTTCAGTGCGAAATCGCCTTCGTGGTCTAGCGGTATTGGCCCTTGCTTTACGAGCCTGAAGTCGTGAGTTCGAATCCCGCGGGAAACAACTTTGGGTATCGTTGTTGTCCGGTTGGTAATCACAATTTGATCCATGCGTCGGATTGGCATGTAAAAAGTCGGTCCACCCACCAACCCACGTTTGGCCAGCGTGGTGGGATACGGTCCAAAACTCACTAATGGAGCAGGCGTGCATTAGGGGAGGCCTATGTCCAGCAGTGGACTAACACAGGCTGATGATGATTATGTTGAATGTCCCACCTTGAGTACGATGTAAGAATCGCCTGTGTAGAAGTTGCCGTACTGGTTCTGGGGCACGGGTACTGGTTGAAAATCCTGTAACAACGAGAGAATAACTAAAAAATATATAATTACATTCGCCAAAGACAAACTTATTGCTACCCATGGCAACGAAGATATATCATACATATAGCTTTATTATTGGTGTTTGTTTACGGAGATATCATAATAAACTAGTAACAACGCCTTAAGTACGGGAAATGAACAAACATAAAGAACGCAATATAAACACGCATTGTTATATTATTTATGTGTTTTTATTCAATATCTATGGCAATGCGAGACAAAGCAAGAGGAAATCAAAACCAATGCAATATACTATATGGAAGATATGAAAAAAAATATGTCAAACATTAATGACGTCAGAAGCGAACGCGTCCTCATTGGTGGAGCGCGGCCATTTTGAATAACCACGCGATGTTCAACCAATAAGAGCGCCCGAATTTGTAGCACCAAAGAAGTTTGAAATTAGACTTTATTTATATAACGACGAACCGCTTGGCGTAGTGGTTAGTGACTCCCACTGTTATTCCAAAGGTTGTTGGTTCGATTCCCACCACGGAAACAATATTGTGTTTTGAACATAGTGTTTTTGTTGGGTCTGGGTCTTCGTATCTATATATCATCTATTTATTTACAAAAAAAATCGCTAGTATGTATTTATCAATCATCGATTTACAATAATAGAAGCTTTGCTTAGTTTGGGTTATTTAGTTTGTGTGATAAATATTATGATTATGTACTGTACGTCTTAGAGGTAACGACTTGAATAAAAAGTCATTTACTTTAACGGTAGTCAATGCCGAGATAATAATATACAATATAATATTTCTGGATGAATAATACAACATAATCTAGTCCCAAACTAAGCAAAGCTTGTTCTATGGAAGCTAGATGACTGAGAAATCCACAGACTTACTTTACTTTTGTAAAGGAATACATACACGACACGAGAAAAACACAATGCTCAACACACATTATGATTCCCTTGGTGGGGATCGAACCCACACCCCTTAAATAAACAGCCGTGGTATCTAACCACTAACTGCCGCCGTAGCCTAGTGGTATAGGCGTGTGCTTTAGAATCCGGAGGTCGTGGGTTCGAATCCTGCGGGGACTCAACAAATTTTCATTGTTGTTTCCTAGTTGGTTAGGGCAATTTGGGCCGATCACCCATTTGTCTGAAAAGTAAGATGATCCATGCGTCGGATGGGCATGAAAAAGTCGGTCCACCCACCAACCCGCATTGGACCAGCGTGGTGGGATGACGAGTGTGGTGGGATAGAAACCCACCTAATGGATAGGGGTGTATTAGGGGAGGCCTATGTCCAGCAGTGGACTATCAAATGCTGATGATGATGTTCTAACCACTAAGCTACGCAACTCGCCAAAAAGGCAAACCGGATTAACTTTCGCTTAAAAATAAACCTGTAGAAAATATTTATACAAAGAAACAGAGCTGTCTAACTTCAGTAATAAAACAGGTTTCTTACTCACTTATCTATACCTCTACACACTACTACACAAATAGAGCAAACATACAAATATTACGCAAAGGAAAGATTTGTTTCTTCATCTCGAATGGGCTTCGAAACAATTGAACCGATTTGAATCAATCGAATTTCTTTGGGGCCATCCACAAGTTCTCCATACGTCACACGAACTCCGAGTTTTTCGACCCATCCCACTTGTCACAGCTGGTAAGCAATAAAAAAATAAAAATGCGACGCTACGAATTTGAGGACCCCTTGTTAAAACAAAGTCACACTTCATAGATCGGGATTCGAACCCACCACATCTGGCTTGTAAAACAAGGGCCAATACCGCTAGACCACGGAGGCGGCACAGTAGCGAAACAGGCATCAAACTCGGTGATTTCCGCACTACATAAAATTAAAACAAACGTACAGCTATCTCTATATATAAATAGACTCGCGGTCTCCGCCGATAGTTTTATTACACTACGGATTTAAGTAAAAACGTAAATAAATCTCGTACGTACGTTGTAACGGTCTTCTAAATTTATACAACGAAAAGTTCAGTAAACCATTTAACTATCGGATTACAGTGGAAAGTTAATACATTCATGTGCACAAGTTTTACAACTGCATGTAAAAAGTATGTTTTATTTTACATAACATAATATACATTAAAAGTAGATTCATTTTCCTCTTTTTTCAAAGGCAGACTCTGAAAGTGGTGGGTCCTTATGTTAGTGTAGTGTATACGCATTGTGCTACTTTTTTCTGCCGCAAAGCAGTAGTGGGTGAACACTATCTCGGATTTTTTTTGACTGGATCTCGTGCTCTGTGGAGTAAACCTACTAGAACATACCGAATGCCACAGGCACCTGCCTCCACCGAGTGACTTAACTACACCAAGGGCCCCCAGATGGGGAGCCTTGGTTTGGGCCGTCACTTTCTGGTTCCCGTTAGCATGCTGAATCGAGCGCCGACGCCTCGATTTAGATGCTTTCTTAAGGATAATTCAATAGCTAGAAGAAGTCTATCTAAACTTTACTCATCATCATCCGCCTGTGTCAATCCACTGCTGGACATAGGCCTCCCCTAATGCACGCAACCGCTTCCGATCTTCGGCTATTCTCGTCCAGCCCGCACCGGCCACTTTGCGAATGTGGTCACTCCATCTTGCCGCAGGGCGTCCTACAATACGTAAGTTTGCCGAGCCGAGGTCTCTAATCCGGAACTTTCCGACTCCAGCGGTCGTCAGTTCTGCGGGTCTTATATGACCGGCCCACTGCCACTTCAGCTTACTAATCCGGTGGGCTCTATCTGAACTTTACTACCGCTTCTTAAAGCGTTGGCACTGGGAGAGGTGGCGCAAGAAACTCCAGCAACACTTCTATCCAATTTAATTTAAACCCAAGTATTTTTTTAGGTATTTTACGACGATCCGCTCGGTGCAGTGGTCAATATGTATTTATTTACAAAAGAAAAGTAAGTCGTATGTATATATGCTATGACTATATGTTTTGCTATGACTAGACGATATGAGCTGAAACTAATAAGAGATTTATTTCCAAGAAGAATGTCCAAAATCACAGAAATCTTTTTCAGCGCGGTGATTTCATGAATACGATGTTCCTATTGGTCTCATTCGATTGACAGTTTGGCAATCGACCAATGAGACGGAATAATTTATGACGCTATGCTCTAAAACGGATTATTCTGTTTACCAAAAATTGCGCGACATGTCACTATAGCTTACTGCATGTCAATTTTCGGTTAAACATATTTATCTATACAAATAAATAAAGTTTGAGTGTCCGTTAGTAAATGATTACATTGTACATACATACATACATACATACATACATACATACATACATCATCAGCCTGTTTTAGTCCACTGCTGGACATAGGCCTCCCCTAATACACCCCTATCCATTAGGGGGTTTGGACCGTATCCCACCACGCTGGTCCAATGCGGGTTGGTGGCGGACCGACTTTTACATGCCCATCCGACGCATGGATCATCTTATTTTCAGACAATTGGGTGATCGGCCCAAATTGCGCTAACTAACTAGGAAACAACAATGAAAATTTGTTGCGTCCCCGCAGGATTCGAACCCACGACCTCCGGTTTCTAAAGCACACGCCCATACCACTAGGCTACGGAGGCAGTTTACATATATATAGTTGATACATAAAATAAAACATTTTTTTGTCTGTCTGTTTGTTCTGGCTAATCTCTGGAATGGCTGATCTGATTTTGACTGAACTGTCACTAAAAATATCTTTTCGAGTTATTTATAACTCAGACCACTTTAAAAAAAACCAATATAATTCAACAATAACAACGAAAGATTAATGTAATCACTATGCTGATAATTTGAAATGATTCTATATGTAATTTCAGATCACAACAACTAGTCCCAAACTTAGCAAGTAAGTAAACAATTACACAGACAATAAGGTAAAGAAAAATTTTTGTTATATGTACCAATTATATCTGAATCAGTTGAGTACAACAAGAAACGTACCTAGTATACATTAACGCTACATTAGAGATCTAACTGAAATATAACCTGTTACTAATATATGTAAAGTTACTTGACCGTTGATTGACCATTTGGCAATGAACCAATGAAAGCGCGTTACTTATTACGCCTTACGCTGAAATGGGTTATTATGTTTACGCAATATTCCATGTCATATGCCACTGCCTCCGTAGCCTAGTGGTAAAGACGTGTGCTTTAGAAACCGGTGCTCGTGGGTTCGAATCCTGCGGGGACTAAACAAATTTTCATCGTTGTTTCCTAGTTAGTTAGAGCGATTTGGGCCGGTCACCCAATAGTGTGAAGTGTAAGATGATCCATGCGTCGAATGGGCATGTAAAAAATCGGTTTACCTACACACCCGCATTGGACTAGCGTGGTGGGATACGGTCAAAAAATCCCTACTGGGAAAGGCGTGCTTTAGGGGAGGCCTATGTCCAACAGGCTGATGATGATGATGTTACTATAGTTTGCTGCTATTCAGTTTTACGGTATAACATATTTATATTAATGACTTATAAAGCTAAACTACATTCTACGTTCATGTGACCTTGATTTTCTATGTCTTATTCTATATTTTAGTCAACTTACACACGGAATAGTTGGTAACAGGGGTCGAATTGTATAATAGTATAAGTTAAAAAATCTTTCTTGTTTAATTTTCGTAACCTAAATCGTATAATAGTATAAGACTGTACAATAAATTAAATGACTGCCAAAAACAACTGAACGATTCGAACTTTCTTAAAGTTGTCAAAACAACTGTAATAGAAGAAGCCTACTGTTCTGTTATAAATTATATCGAGGACCAAGATGTGTAAAAGTAGTTTACATTCTGCACTTGCAGTAGCGAAACCCGAGGGATAATTTCTTGCAAATATATATGTTTGAAGACGGACGGAAGACGTTAAAATGTTGAAATGACTAATTAACTGTTTTAAGTTACCTGGGACAAGCAGTTCCAGGTAACCTAACCAATTGGTTTCATTGCCTCTAGCCTGTACTATTGTCAGTATGACCAGCTATTTAAAAAATATTCGAACTGTCTTTTTCAATCGTGACATTGGCAGAATTATCAAGATATACATGATTGAGCCATTATACTAAAAAAAGAAGAGTGCTTAAAAGTCCTTGATGTATCATCAGTGAAAAATGTTGCTTGCGTCCTAATATATGTATCTAAAATTTATCCCAACCAAATAACTACATCATAAATAAACACATTTAATTATATCCGTCATTAAAAATTTGACTGCCTCCGTAGCCTAGTGGTATGTGGCTTAGAAACCGGAGGTCGTGGGTTCGAATCCTGCGGGGACTCAACAAATTTTCATTGTTGTTTCCTAGTTGGTTAGGGCAATTTGGGCCGATCATCCAATTGTCTGAAAAGTAAGATGATCCATGCGTCGGATGGGCATGTAAAAAGTCGGTCCACCCACCAACCCGCATTGGACCAGCGTGGTGGGATACGGTCCAAAAACCCTCTAATGGATAGGGGTGTATTAGGGGAGGCCTATGTCAAGCAGTGGACTATCACAGGCTGATGATGATGATGATGATTAAATAATTATGATTAACAATGAATATTAAAAATATATAAATATCCATTGACATGAAGTGTAATAACAACACGTTGTTTTGACATTTATTTCAATTCCCGCCGAATGCCCAGACAGCCACAGATAAAATAGATTTTATTGCAAATAACAGTAAGCGTGTTGTTAAAATTTATGTGCACATCTCGTCTGGGGCAAGTACTCAATATCAAAGTAGTCCGTGAAGATTTATTTCCAGACTTGTAATCATGCTGACGAGTGATGCACAAGAACATTATCGCTTTTATTTCGATCTAGAATGCTCGAGGTGAAAGACAACGGTCCATAAGAAAGCAGCTATGAAATCTTTTAAGATATATTGAGAAATGATTTTCCTACGTAGTTTTTCGGAAAAAATCGTTTTTATCGCGCTCGCTCAAATAGCTTCAGTAGCAATACATCTCTAAATTATACAATGCCCTTATACATTATGAAATTTGACACTAAACAATAATCTTTTATATTAACGAAAAGGAAAATGTCACTTATTTAATAGGATTATTCATTGACGGTTAGGGTTTTTCTTTTTATTTGCATACGAAGGCAGACGAACAGTTGGACCATGTGATGGAAAGTGGTCACCGTCGCCCAATGACATCGAAAATATCAATGGTACGCGATGTCTACCGTGAGACATATGTTAATTCTCGATTACCGAGTATATATGCCGTGTTCTTGAAACCGGAAAACGGTAGTGTTTTCACAATACCGCTTTGCAGCAGAAATAGGCATCGCGGTGATACCGCCCGACACGGGCCCTGTAAAAAGGGGACCTAGCGCCTCAAAATTTCATGTCATCCTCTTCCGGTAAAATACGAGTTTTCCCGAAGGAACATAATTCCCTCTGCATGTTTACTTGTATTAGGATATGTAACAACTTTAAAAACGTCCTTAGAAGCTAATAATAATTCCAATACAAAGGTCACCATAACGCAAAATAGTATCAAACTCTTTTGGCACTAAAGGTAAGATGCTTTAAAGGCAAAATGTCGTGTGAATCAAGATGGCCGCGGTACACCAATAAGAATGCGTTCAATTCTGACACAAAAGTACTACAAAAACGAGAATAAAATCTATGTATGGTTTGTTAACTCTTTTTGAGAATGATAGATAAAGTTTCGTGCTTATATAAAAGTATATAACACCAGTAAAACAGGAAATAGAATTTACGTAAACAACGTCTATTGTCAAAATCAATTGGCGCCAAAAAATCGGACGCTCTTATTGGTTGCATATCGTGTGGGGATTCAAAATGGCCGCGCTCAATTAATAGGAACGCGGTCGCTTTTCGCGCCATTATCGTTTGACATTGGACTTCATTTATATTTATTTCATCTACGTCCTTTGTTAATACGTAATCACAGCAGGTTTCTAGTATGGATTCGGATTCACTTAAAAGAATATGAAAATAATCACTTACCTCGACCCTCCATATCTCAAGACCCTGCTTCTGTCCCGCATTGGCGAAAGCTGGGTGTACTTCTGGCATTTTCTGCAGAAGAATACAATATTTTAAACAATAGAAAGGAGGCGAAATATTAGTGGTATATTTATGAACGCATCCGTGGTCTAGCGGTATTGGTCTTTGCTTTCGCAACCGGATGTCGTGGGTTCGAAATCGCGGAGAAACAAACTATCATTATGTTATCGTTGTTTTCTGGTAGGTTAGGACAATTTGGGCCGATCACCCAATTGTCTGCAAAGTAAGTCGATCCGGTCGGGTGGGCATCGGAAATCGGTCCACCCGACCAACCCACATTGGGCCAGCGTCTTGGGATACGCTTCAAAGTCCCCAAATGGAGCAGGCGTGCATGGGGAGGCCTATGTCCAGCAGTGCACTAACATAGGCTGAAGATGACGATAATGATGACATTTATATAAAATATACTTAACGTGTAAAGTTGAACACAATCGTCACCTAAAAGTCGGGCACTCTAAAGCCAAGTACTCAATATCGAGCCGTAAATGTAACAGTTGCATGTGCTGTAACCAACCGACGTAGTTTCTACGTGGTTCTGAAATCTTCAGCGAGCAGTACTTGGGCAGTTCGCATCGATCCGACGATTACAAGATACTCATCACTGTAACCGTAACGTTGTATGCAACTGTAACTGTTATTGTAACCACAAAATATGGTTTACGTGAACCTTCAACGAGCGCGACGAATTGGCATGGCATATCAATAAAACATATACTATAAAGAGAAATGTTATCTTTTTACAAAGCTATACGTACGCTGTGTGTCCCTATTCGCTAATTGTAAATGATCCCGCATAGACTGCACATAGAAAACCGATTATTTCCATCAGGTGGTACAAAAACACATTATGAAACAAAGTGGTAGCGTAAATCCTAATAACTAAATATTATTATATTATACATAGTTATAGTGATAGTTTGCATGTATGTTTGTAACTCTTTCACGTTAAAACCACTTGATGGATGTTAATGGTACTTTAAAATAACATAGCTTACACATCAAAATAAAACATAGGATATAATTTATAAATATACAGTGTGAATTATTTAAAATATTAATAATAATGTCCTCCTAGACGATTCCGACTACGGCGGCCGATCAATATAAGAGATCATCACACTGCGCTGGGGATATAATAGTGCACAAGTGTACGCACAAACACCAGTGCACTCCCTATTCCTTTATCAAAGCCCGATGGGACGGATAACCGACACGACCCAAATATACAATAAACAGTGTAAAAAAAGGATACAAATCTACCATATGTCAGCTATTTCACAAAAACTTTTGAGTGTACAAGTGTCTAAATATTATGTATTGATAGTAATTAATTACGAACAATACTCACTATGCGGGTAATGACGCGGGACAAAGCTAGTATATAGGTTTATTTGAATACACTTATCTGTTGAACTCTATTATTTTTAGTGCTCTCAGTATAATCACGCTTAAACCAATAGGGATGAAATACCGGCGGAAAAAGTTATAAAAAAATCTGCAATTTAAAGAGTTATTTTTTTTATTTGACACGGTCTTTCATACACGTGCATGGATGCAACAGAGGTGGGTTAATCAGACCAGAAAAAACGTTAAAACGTCTTTCTTCCGATGAACGAAGACTACTTTCATATGTGAATAATATTATTAATGTGATTTATCGATTGAATGTGTTATGAAATTCTATTGGCGACATAATCAACGAGATACGTTCGTTTCAAGTGTTTTTGTTGAGATATCGTTAAGTTCTATAATAAGCTATACTTATATTACAACTAATCATTTATTATTTATTTACATTGTTATATATAATTATGAAAAAAGATGGTTCATAATATAATAGAAAAACTAGTTAATCTTTTCCTAGTTTCCCTTTAAAGGGTTAAAACAATAGCTACCTACTTTACTTGTATCAAGATGTTTGTCAAGAATCTGAAGTACGTTAATATCAACCAAACATTCCTTATTTATAGAATAGTCATTAAATAAAAAAAGCCTTTTTAAATAACTTTATTGCGTGTAATTACTTTGCAAAATATTACCAAAGTTTTAAACCCCTTCAAAATAAGCGTTATTATTTGCGGATCATTACGATATTCAACCATAAAGAATGTCCAAAATTTAAACCCTAATAGAGCTAGACTTTACTTAATCAAATACAATTTTTCTTTGTGTTTTCTTTGTTATCAAGTTTGCGTTTGACGTATCTATATAATAAAACTGGTTGTTTCCCGCTACTTCCTCCGCGTGGTAATATTTTTTTTTCTAAAAAATATAAGCTAGGTTACTCTCAGTTATATCACCAATTTCTAATGAAAGTCCCGTCAAAATTAGTCCAGCCCTTCCAGAGATTAGCCGAAACAAACAGACAGACCGACAAAAATTAAAGAAAACGTTGTATTGTTAGTCCTATCGGTTATATATCACAATGTAACCATTAAAAAACGATTATTTTGATGTTAACACACAGACACTCCATTTTTATTTATTTCTGTACATGTATAGATAACCTTCACCGACACATTGAGCCAAAAAAACTGCGTTATATTCGACGTCGTCAATCAGTCATCATCAGTCATCAGTCATCAACAGCCTGTGAAAGTCCACTGCTGGACATAGGCCTCCCCTAACGCACCCCTATCCATTAGGGGGCTTTGGACCGTACCCCACCACGCTGGTCCAATGCGGGTTGGTGGGTGGACCGACTTTTTACATGCCCATCCGACGCATGGATCATCTTACTTTTCAGACAATTGGGTGATCGGCCCAAATTGCCCTAACCAACTAGGAAACAACAATGAAAATTTGTTGAGTCCCCGCAGGATTCGAACCCACGACCTCCGGTTTCTAAAGCACACGCCTGAACCACTAGGCTACGGAGGCAGTTACGTCGTCAATCATATTACATTAAATCTAATCCAGTTACATAAAACAGTCTTGCGAACACAAGGTCATATTCTTTAACTGACTCATTCATTAGATCCCATGAGATCGACTTTGGCAGATACCATGAACTAAATCATGTCTGTCCGAACTCACTGAAGCAAGATAAAGTAGGACAGAGCTATGACGACATTTTGTTTGCACGCTTGTGTCGATTCGGATTAAAACTGTCGGTTCGTTTCCTCTAATGGAATTTAGATGTTATAAAAAAGATACTTTATTTCTTCATTCGTTGGAGATATTTATACAAGCAATATACACATTGAATTATAAATACCTAAAATATTAAGCATGTGCTATACATATAAACCGTTCTCTTCAATCGCTCTATCTGTTAAAAAACTCGCATTGAAATCCGTCATGTAGTTTAAAAGATTTAAGCATACATAGGGACATAGGGACAGACAAAGCGACATTGTTTTATACTATATAGTGACTAGCTATTGCCCGCGACTTTGTCCGTTTTCCAAAAAAAAACTTACTTTACTTCCTGTTACATCACCTTACTTATCTTTTAGATATATCCTCGTCAAAATCGGACCAGCTCTTACATATGCTATCGCGGACTTTATTATAGATCTAGAAAATACGAATATTTCCACCATACATTGTTTTGTTTTATCTCATAGCGTTTAGGCAGCGTTTTAGTTGATAGCTCGAACGGCTTAATTCATTTCCTATATCTCTGACTAATATCAATATATTTTACTCAAATGTAAACAGAAACTGTACAAATTATATACCTAAACCTTCTGAAAGAATCATTCTATCGATTAGTGGAAAACCGCGTGACAATCCGTGCTGTGGTATTTGAGTTTATCGAGACGAAGTGCGTGCCGGACGCCCGAGCACTTCAACAACAGACGAAAAAATTAATGTAGGGGAGAAAATGGTATTGGCCAATCGTCTAATCACCGTTAGAGAAGTTGCTGAGAACCTAAACATATCGATTGGCTCATGCCATTCGATTTTTATCAATGATTTGGACGCATGAGACGCGATGCGACCAAAAACAGCATCGAATGAACATCTACCATCTTAATGAGATGTTAATCTCTGTCCGCGTCGACCCAAATTTGCTCCGGAGGGTCATAACTGGTGACGAATGGTGGGTTTATGGTTATGACGTGGAAACCAAAGCTCAATCTTCTCAATGGAAGCTGCCGCACGAACCAAGACCGAAAAGAGCGCGCCAATTTCGGTCGAATGTAAAAGTTTCGATGACAGTTTTTTTCGATTGCAGGGGCGTGGTGCATCATAAGTTCTTGCCACATGGTAGAACGGTCAATATGGAATATAACCTGCAAGTTAAGCGCAATTTGCGCGAAGCAATCCGCCAGAAAGGCCCGGATTTGTGGAAGAACAAAAGTTGGCTTTTGCAACACGATAACGCCCCTGCTCACACATCATTGCTTGTGTGCGACTCTTTGGCCAAAAACAACACACTGAGGCCGCAGCTACCGTATTCCCCAGATCTGGCCCCCTGTGACTTTTTCTTGTTCCCTAAACTGAAGAGGCCCATGAAAGGACGACGTTATGCTACGCTTGACGAGTTAAAGGCGCATCGAAGAAGGAGCCGAACAAGATAAAATAAAAAAATTTTTGAAGTGCTCCGAAGATTGGAAAAACCGTTGGCACAAGTGTATAACATCTGATGGGATTAACTTTGAAGAGGACAAAATAGATATTAATGAATGAATAAATAAATTTTGAAAAACACAAAACTCGCAATACTTTTTGAACACACCTCGATCATAATCATAAACTATCATAAAATAGTAATATATACATTACTTAATTTTATTTATTTATTTATACTTCTTGCACAAGTAGTACAGACGACTTAATGCCTTAGGCATTTTCTCCCAGTCAACCTTGGGGTGATGCAGAAAGTGAAAATGGGGAGGAGCATAGAGAGTATGTAAACAGCAAAGAAAAATATAAAAATACAAATAAAATATACCTACACATAAATATTCATAGTCAAATGTATAAATTTATACTTAGACATATAACTATTTATATACATATATACACAAAAACCTATACAAATAATTGAATATATCTATATATATATATATATATATATATATATATATAATGACATACATACATCAATTGAAACATTTAATTATATATACTTAATAAATTATCTTCTTTCTCATAAACGTTTGAATAGGAATAAAATGAGAATACCTTCTTTTCTAGCTCGAGTCACACATTGAATACTATTACCGGAATTACTACATTCATGGAGCGATTAATGAATTCAGAGAAATTGTATTTTAATGGGATTTATCGTCATTATCAACATCAGCCTGTGATAGTCCACTGCTGGACATAGGCCTCCCTAATTTGGTGATCGGCCCACATTGCCCTAACCAACTAGGAAACGACAATGAAAAATTGTCGAATCCTCGCAGGAACTGACTCGCCTAAACACTCTCCGTAGATTTATTTTAAGGACACCCTAGCGCTGGCTCGCTTAGCCTTGAGGGGAGAGACCCGAACCAAGGTCATAAAACAGGCATTTATTTCCGATGCTCTTTTGTCGTTCAGACAGTCTTATACTACAGACGACTTACACAAAACAAACCGAGAACATAGACGATACATATACTGCCGAGCAGTAAAGCGTGCTAGAACCGGAGGTGTTACCTGGATAATATATTATATCTGTTTTTATATGTATAACAATGTCGATCATGTTACGATAATAAAACGCTCCATGCTCTAGTGGGAATGTGGCGTGTGCACCAAACCGATGACGGCGTGGGATGTCCAATCCTATTTGAGGCGGACTCAAAGCTGAAGATTTTCATTGATGAATATACACTAACTAACTAACATTTGGTCAGTATTCCCAATTGTCTGGAATGAACGTCCGATTGCGATTTCAGTTGGAGATAGTAAAAAGATACGGTCACCTTACTATAGATGAAATCGACAGATTGGTATACGATACGCAGGGCAGTCACGCTAACTGTTTGGAATATAAGATACACTAGAAACAAGAAAGCTTAAGGAGATTTTGCATGTGATGATGACATATAACAAACTAACTAACTAACATGTTTCGTCAGTTATTTCTGAGTAACGTCTGGAATGGATGGTCCGATTTTGACGGGACTTTACTAGCTTTAGGAAGATAGCTAATAATTAGCATTAAACTAGGCTACCTTATATAATAGAAGAAAAATCAACAGATTGTTTATACGATACAGCACGCGGACAAGATCACGGCAAACTGCTAGTAGAATATAAAGATACTGACTAAATGAATACAGGGAAAAAATGCTAGAAGGAATCCATGCTTTCCTTAGCTTGACTTTTATCTTTTTTCGTGTTAAAATAGAAATTCGATACAAATAGACTAAAATTGGCAATTAACAATAATTAAACGTTGACCAATTATGATGTTGGGAGTAATTGTAACCACGATCTGATTGGTCATATCGCACCTTTTAAAATAACGATATATAATTTAAAAGAAAATTTTATTTAAACTCAGTTTAGACATTTAATTTCGTTCAGTTAATTAATTTTTACAATATTCATTTTTTAAAATAGCTCAGCATTATGCAGATAAATATATGCTTCGTATTATACAACCCGTTTATTTTCAATTACTTGTAACAATGTTCCTAAACTAATGGAATTTCTACAATAAACACTTAGCAATGTAAAATATACTATTTTTATTTGATGTTATTCAATGAAAGACTCTTCCTGTGATTGTTATCAAAGTAGATCAATTTAAATGTAGGCTCTCACAGTCTACTATAGATGTCCTTGATAGATCCACTCCAAATACACGTGTATATATATACGAATAAATAAAGTTGAAGCGTCTGTCGGTAACGTCAAAATAACCTTTTTTGATCATTACATTGTGATAAATAGCCACAGAACATTTTTTTTTTAAATTTTTCTCCGTCTGTCTGTGCGTTACGGCTAATCTCCGGAATGGCTGGTCCGTTTTTGATGGAACCTTCACTGGAAGATGGCTGATGTAACGATTTTTTCTTTTATTTACCACGTAGACCCGCGCAACTTCTAGTTAAGTATTAAAATAAATAATAGCTTTATCGACTCTTCAGCTGTGCATCCCTAATGTAACCGGATAATGTGATCACTGACACCTAAGCAGGATTACTAAAGCGATAAGCTTCATGTGTGTATGCTAACGCGCTTTATATTTTAGATTTACTGTCTTTCTTTCTTTCTCCAGCCATTTTCGAGTTATCTGTGGGCCGACAAATCTATCAAGATTTACCTGAACAATAGTTTTACGCAATGCCATACATAAATTATTTTTAGCTGACCAATCGCATTATATATATAAAAAAGGTATACGATTCTGTATACGGGCGGAAGTTATACGTGACAACGTCTTTTGGTGGCAGAACGATTGTAATGTGAATATTTATTCGAATAGTAAGAAGAATGATTAACCCTCTTTCTCTTTTTATGTCTCTCTTTCACTTAAGCAGGCCACGCACGAGTAAGAGAGACGCGTGCCTCTCACTTTCTCTTACGGTTGCTTATAGGAGCGTTACGTGAGCGGCGCTGTGACCAAGTTTCGAAAGTGCCTCCCTATCTTGAACCAATTTATAAGACGTTATCACGTCAATAATAAACATTGATGAAAACTCGAATAATTGTAGTGTTTAACTTACCATACATAACTAACAACCAGTTAATAATTTTATATGCATTAAGAAAACATTTCCGTTAAGATAGGATCTTTTAAGTTCAGTTCACTTTTAATCCTTATTTATTGTTTTTTTACTCTTTCAAGTGAATCCCTTAAGATTTATTTATATTAGTGTAAGTTATTATAAAGAAATATCTAAACATGTTACCAATAGCAACAACTTGCGTTGTAAGTGTAAAGCGAAAAATTATAAATTATAAAAAGAAAAATATAATAAAAGAGGTAAAAAGAAAATATTACAAGTGAAGTCCCTCTAAGAGACGAAATGTTATAAATCACTTAATTGATAACACCAACATTATACGAACATTTACCATTGAATAAAACAAAAATAAACATATTAATAAAAGCGTTGTTATAGACAATTATGCTAATTTAATGAAAAACGCTTCTAACACGCTACGAAAAGCTTTAAATTTCGACCACTTGAAGGTCGTTTCGTTACTAGCTTCATATTTCCAATTAAGGTAGCTTATTTTTAACATTACACAAATATATTTTAGCTAAAAGTTTATGGAAAAACTTTGTACGTATTTTTAAAATTTCTTTGCCGATTTTACTCTTTTTTTACGTTGCTAAAAGATCATTTCGAGGAAAAGCATTCACACATCGATCCCTATAAATTATAGTTTTCTCATAAATAGTACAGCTTTTACATAAAAACTTTCACTCACACTTCACTGGTATCACATATAAAGAAGATGCCTTAATTCTATTCCTAATACCTCAACAATACCTACACTTCGTATTGTTCAAATTTCCAAAGCAATTTGGGCTTAAAATGGAAACAAATAAATTAAGGAAAATGATTAATAATGTTGAGCGATATCGACAAACCAGAAAAAAAAGAAAAAAAGCTGAAAAGATATTACGTAAAGTTTACTGGTTCATCACGACGTATTTTACGGATCATTTTCCGTTAATAATGCCCTATTAGAAATATTACTGATTGCGTTAAAAAGGTTAATTAGTATATTTCTTAACTAGCAATAATAGTTCAATTATTGTACCACGGTTGAATATACTTCTCTCTCGTTTCTCATTCAATTCTCCATTGTTCGTTTTTTTTAAATAACTTACACATTTAATTTCATAAATGTTTTTCCTCCTAACATAAAGGTTTTTTCGCATTTTTTACAACAAAAAATGTACAGATACTTTTCAAATCGCTACACAATAGCACACCTTCTTCAATTAAGTTAATTAAAACAGAAATAAGTAGCCGTCGCTAAAAGCAGCTGAATTGTCGAAGTTTTTATTTCACCAAAACCATTGACAATTATGTGTGAAAATAAAACTTAACGAATGTTTACTTCTCATAACTTATTGTAGCTGAAGATTATTATTAAACTATACTTCTGTACAGTGTTAAAACATTATATTTAATAATGTTTCGACAAAGTTTATTGAATAAACAAATTGTTCTACTCACCGGTTATTCCTTCACACACGTCTTCACTCGAACGACACCGGTCGCTTACTAATCTAATGGACCGAAAGCGAAGACGCGACATCAGGCGTAGTGATGTGCCAAAAATAGCTTTACGATGACAACGACATCAACATAATAACAGTTTTATTATTACAAACAGAATTCCTGTGAAGGTGCCTAATTTATTTATAAACTCTTTTAAGACAGATACAGAATCACTAAAAATCCATTTAATTCAAGAAGTTGACGAGACATAATTATTCCTTTTGATTATACATATTTTATTACGCAACTATTATACATTTTTCACAGATTTTCGCGTTAATTCTTAAGTAATTCTGACATTTTTAGGTTTGTTTATTTTGTATGCAAAATCATTTTACATTATTATAAAGTGTGAATAACCCACCAATACGCATTGGACCACAGGTGTGGGATACGGTCCAAAGCCCCCTAATGGAGAAGGCGTGCATTATGAGAGGCCTATGTACAGCAGTGGACTGGCATAAGCTGATGATGTATATTTGTATATATTTCTCAGAATTGTGAAATCTTTTAATACAGATCTAATAAACATTTATCGCGCGCAATTTCCGAAAGATATACTAAAAATACTTTAACTAACTTAAAGAGCATATATAGTTAAATATACTTTAAAAATTTTTAACGCACGTTAAACCTTAAAAAATACGCGTATTTGAACTTGACTTGTTGCCTAATAAAAGATGTATGTTATCGTTTCTTCTTGTTTAAATAACGGTTAACGCTATTTGATTAAGTTATCACTTAAACAAATACCGTTACAGTTGTTTTCGTTATCAAATGACAACACTAGAGTTCTAGTACGTTGCGTTTGTGCATAAATGATTCATATTCGAGTGGATCAATAATTAGTATGTTTCAAAGAAACATTTATAGTTTTTTCGTTGAGTAATTGAAATATATAACTCTCTACTTTTATTACTATCAATATGAATAAATTTAGTACGATTGTTATTTGTTGTCTCTTAAGTTTTGGTTTGTATACCTCTCAAAAAAACAAAGACAGAGAGAAAGTCACCTCATATAAAATAGAATTTTCTTATTTATCCGCTGCTCCATTCCATTGTAGGTCTTATTTCTAAAAGTCTTCCTAGAAAGTTATCTTAATAGTTATAAGCTTCTTATCTATCCAGTACCGTTTCAACAACAGTTTTCACATAAAGCGACCGTCACTTGACATCTAAAACCCATAGTACATGGATTAGTCGCCAGTACTGTTACAGGCAGTGACGTCATAAATCGACTGCCAGTAATGGTCTTGACAAACAGAACCCACCCATTACTTAACCATCCGAATCCATGCGGAAATCTAACCCTAAAACTTCTATTTGTTCTAGACCCTATCCAACTCCACAAGGCTATAGACCCATCAGAAGATATACTATATATATATATATATATATACGATATACTATTATTATTATATTATTCATACACAAATACATCACCAGCCAGTGATAGTCCACAGCTGGACGTAGGCCTCCCCTAGTACACCCCAATCCAATAGGGGGTTTTTGACCGTAACCCACCACGCTGGTCCAATGCGGGTTGGTGGGTGGACCGACTTTTTACACGCCCATCCGATGCATGGATCATCTTACTTTTCAGACAATTGGGTAATCGGTCCAAATTGCCCTAACCAACTAGGAAACAACAATAAAAATTTTCCCCGCAGGATTCGAACCCACGACCTCCGGATTCTAACGGAGGCAGTTGATGTACCATAGAAATAACTGTAAAAAATATTGCGCATATTACATGATTTAGTAAAGTAATAATAATAATAAATAGCCTTCCCATGCATTGAAGAACAATGGTTCGAAAACACTCCCCAGTGGGACACCCCATAACTCCGCCTTTGCCTTGACCTTTCGACCTCTTGAATACATTGACCTTTTATGTGCTTCGTCAACCTTTTACAAATAACATAGGGTCGGCTTTATACAATCAAATACGTTTAACATCAGCTTTCACACAAATCTAATGGCATTTGACCTTTAAAACTAAAATAAGTGTATATATTCAAAGAAACATTTAGTATCTACTGTTTATAAAACAAAAGCTAATATTTAAGGGTCTCTTATTACAAGAGACCGTCTGAGGTTGAACCACCGCGGTGTCTATCTTTGCCGCGGATCAGTATTGTGTAAACCTACTGTCTTCCGGTTTGTAGGGCACCGTAGCCATCATAGTTATTCGGGTCCCCTGTGGAGAAGGCGGTGAATTAGAGGAGGGCTATGACCAGCAGTAGACTAACACAGGCTTATGACGATGATTATCAAGTTACATCGCTTGTATATTTATGGTTTAGTATGTATATCACCAAAATGCAATTATCACGCATGGCTTCTGATCTTCACAATCCAAAGGGGTTTTTTTAATTTTTATTACCATAGAATATATCTGGCATGTGTGTGTTTGTGTTTGTGTGTGACAATAAGGAAGAGGAGGAGAGTAGAGACCTCCTAGTTATCATTGCTGTTACCGCTTCACACGTACATAGTACGGTAACTCGTATTTGATAGAGGGATCAAATTTTATAATTAAAGATGGACTTTCTATAGCGGCTGATATCTAACCGCATGGACCATGACTTTACAAGTAGAGATCCTTACGTTCAGGCGACCGTTAACAAAACTTTTCCGAAACCGGAACGGAGAACTTAAGTCGTTGTTTTACAGGATTCGAACCCACGATCACCGGTTTGTGAAGTACCATGTCGGTTAAGGAATTAATGATTAAGATATTTTAATTTAAACGTGCTTTAGGTGTATGTTTTTGCGTAAATCAATTCTATGTAATGACTTACAATAAAGCTCCAGAAAAAGTAGGGGACAAAAACATTAACTTGTAGAACCCCGTGGATATAGATAGATATAAAATAACACTTTTTTTAATTTCCGTCTGTCTCTCTCCATTTGTTCGTGCTAATCTCTGGAATGGATCGTCCGATTTGGACAGGCCTTTTACTAGAAGATAGCTGATGTTACCCAGAGAAACGAGCCCTATTTTTAAAAGGAAAATGTTTTTTTTTATATAAAAACCCTCTAATGGATAGGGTTGTATTAGAGGAGGCCTATATCCAGCAGTGGACTATCATAGGCTGATGATGTCATATATTACCACGCGCACAAAGTCTCGGGCAACATATAATTTATAATTTCTAATAAAATCAAGTTTAATCGGACAACCAACAGTGATTATTTTGCGTTTGAACTTTTAAAATACTATAAGGCTTCCGGAAGTCAACCTTTGACCAAAATTAACCGCAGGGATTGACCTACATTGTAACATAACAAATTATATTTGATACCATTTGTCAGTGTTAAACACGCGTCATTGGTACAACCGTTCGACGGACGTTGTGACAGACCATTATCTATATAATTAAACTAGTTGACACCAGACTTCGTACTACTTCGATCGATAAATAAAATATCTATGCTTTTGTATATGATTTATCAATCTACATTAAAAAAATTTAATATTTAACGAATGTAATAAATATACTAAAAAACTGCCTCCGTAGCCTAGTGTTATGGGCGTGTACTTTAGAAACCGGAGGTCGTGGGTTCCAATCCTGCGGGTTCTCAACAAATTTTCATTGTTGCTTCCTAGTTGGTTAGGGCAATTTGGGCTGATCACCCAATTGTCTGAAAAGTAAGATGATCCAAGCGTCGGATGGGCATGTAAAAATTCGGTCCATCCACCAACCCGCATGAGACCAGCGTGATGGGATACGGTCCGAAAACCCCTTAATGAAGAGGGGTATATTAGGGGAGGCCTATGTCCAGCAGTGGACTATCACAGGCTGATGATGATGAATAAATATACTGACTTTTAAGGACAAATATGTACATAGAAGAATATATAATTTGTATAAATTAATTAAATTAATATAATAAATCCAATAATTTTTATATTTATTTACCTTTTAAACCTTCCCTGGAGTTCAACAAACAATTCAATACCAAAATTAGCCAAATCGGCTCAGCCGTTTTCGAACTTTAGCGAGACTAACGAACAGCAATTGATTTTTACATATATAGATTAATCTAATAGCTTATAAAACGAGAAATCTACTAGTTTGCCCGTCGATGTTTACACCCAGTTGTGTTTTGATTATTTGTTTTAAAAACCTTTACAAATTATATACTTATTTATAGGACTAAAAGTTTTTCGATTTGTGCCGGAACGGTTTCCCGATGCCTGTTTTTTTTTCTACATACATGACACTCATTATAATTATTTTAATAAAGTATATTAGTATTATAGCTCATAAGTTATTCTGATATATAAGTTATGTGTATGTTATATAAAAGTTTTAATCAAATTCATTGAGTAGTTTTTTGCACAAATTGCCGTAACCGACTAGGAAACAAGAATGAAAATGTGTCGAGTCCCTGCATGCCTCTTTCATCATTACATCAAACCAATATATGATACATTTACTAGGAAAACAAGTAACAAGAATCATTCGGCGAATGCTATTTCGAAAGCCGCGTCAGGTATCATTCTTGTTGTTTGTTCCTATCTCGTGATGTAGTCACATCCTGCTCACAGGGCGTCGTGCCAACTTTTCAGGGAATCCGAAATCGACCGACTTCAATTTATAGACAGCGTTTTTAATCTGTCATCGAATGTAATCATTGAGAAGTGTTTAACGTAAATAAATACTTTTAAACGTTTATACAAAGCGTTTTAATCACAGAACGTGTTGAAAATATCTATCTTATTTACGCGAGTAAAACACAAAATTAAAAAAAAATTAAATTCTAGAACAATTTTTTAACGATTTTTATCGGTTTCATTGAACATTTTTTTGCTTATAATATTAATGAAATACAATTAAAGTTTGAAATTAAAACTTACATAGAGCGCCTACGAAACCGGAACACAGCCGTAATAGGGCAAGTGCACCAAAAAATTTCCACGTAGATCTTAAATAATATTAAGAATGCGTATGTTTGTGAGAATTGGTACATATTTGTTGCTCTTTTACGCAAAAACTACTCGATTAATATTAATTCAACTTAACAATAACATAGCTTATACGTCATAATAATACATAGGCTTTTTATAAATATATATAGTGTAAATTGTTTAAAACGAAATAAAAAGGTACAAGTTGTTTTTCCAAGGCTATAGGTCTCTTTTTTTTACAAAAGACCATCTGGAGTACCGCAGTGCCCATTTCTTGCAAACCGATGATGTGTTAACATTGTTGTCTTCCGGCTTAAAGGGCGCCGTACCTAGAGTAATTACTGGGTAAACGGGACATAACATTTCATGTCTCTGGGCAGTGAGTAGAGCTGTGACGCCTGCTGCTTTTCTTATGGACAGCGCGTATTACATGAACAACTTACTCGTCTCGTAAAGGAAAAAGAAAAAAGTTTAACTAAAATCCTTTAGGCTTACAAGTTTATAATGCCTAATTATAATTATCACTTGACGGCGGATCTGCCTCACAGCGGGAGTAAAACAGATCCGCAACACAATCGCAATCAGTCAATTGCCAATCCGCCTTAGCGTGGCAATTATGAGCAACCCTTTTCAATGGACGCTGTTTTTGCGTTCATAAAAAAGGCCTATGTCCAGCAGTGGACCGCTAAAGGCTGTTCATGATGATGATGAATTATCATCATCGCTAATCTATCACCACGGCGGCGAAACCGTAGTATAAAGCTAGTATCTTATACAACTTCTCCATTGACGTGTGACGCAACTAATAATTGTTTTCATGGTATTCATTGAAAGGATATATTTAAAATAGGTTACTCATGTGTAATGATCTAAGACCAGATTTTTTCTTTGTTTAGACTAAGGAATTCTAATAGCATTCTATAAAACCTGTGTTACATTTAAACGATGAAGTCAGTCTAAATGATATTAAATGATAGTCTGTAGGATTCCTCGATAAATATGGATATGTTTATTTATTTATTTATTCTTCTTGCACAAATAGTACCAAGGCGGACTTAATGCCATTGGCATTTTCTCCCAGTCAACCTTAGGGTGGTGCAGAGATTAAAGGTGGGGAGGTGCATAAATTGATTGTATACAGAAAAGTCACATGGCTGTAGCAAATATACCATAATACAAATATTATATAATATGTAAAATACATAAATAAAATGGAAATACTATATACTTACACACAAATATACATAGTCATAAGTAAATATAGATACATTTAATATACGAAAAATAAATACATATATATATGTATTTATTTCAATAGTTAAATACGAAAATACATAAATAATTGAGGAATTTACTGTTCTGACGACAAGTTTTTTAGAAGAAATTCTTTGACTTTTCTTTTGAAAGTGATGAAACTTTTGGCCATCCTGATTTCCAAAGGTAGCGAATATAGAATAAAAATATTATGAAATGTTATGGTATGTTGCTTATATAGAATAAAAATATTATGAATCAAGATGGAAGACTTAGAGCTGAGCTAAGTTTATGATATGTTTAAATCCACTACTTATTCGTTTGATTTTTAATTAACACGATAAAACATACATAAACATGTCTCAGCATATAAAATAATAACTTTCTCCTAGTCGATTTCCACTACGGCGGCCGATCTATATCAGAGATCAGCCAATTGCGCGGGGGATATTATAGTGCACAAGTGTACGCGCAAACACAAGTGCACCTATTCCTTCTCTCTCACGCCCCGATAGGATGAAAAACCGATACGACGGCGTCGGGCAGACAATTTGCATGCCATCGACGCATGATCATCTTATTTACGAAATTGCCTATAAACCCGCATTGTCCTAACTAACTTAAGCACTAGGAAGTTATTACTCGCAATTGAACAACGACCTCGTCATGCATATGTAGGTGCTATAACTACTGTATATTGTACAGCATAATGAAAGTTATTGTTATTTATATAATTGTGATTAGAAGTTAAGGATATGACTCAAAGTTGTTTCCTAATTGATGCACGGACTATGGAATTGTAAATATTTAAATATGTCATGATAAAATACAATCTACTTGTCCTAATTATAATACGTTAATTCTCCCATCAGAGCAAATACTTTCTTCTCATTATTGACAAATTTTTTTTTATACTTACGCAAGAAGAGCAGTCGGCACCTAGAAGTGTGCCTGCTTGCATACATGTGGTATCGCCAACGCGCTACTGGAGATTTAAATTGTTAAGATCTCGTCAGTAAATGCATGTACTAGTCCCTTAATTGAACACACGTGTTACTACTTTCCGCAGATAGACGCGTGTACACATACGTCTTCCTAACAGGGACTCTGCATAAATTGATTATAAAACAAATTATTGGAATTATTAAAACAATAATATGATATTATAATCATTTATTTCTGCTCCGTACCATAGCGGTAAGGGCGTGTGCTTTAGAAACCGGAGGTCGTGGGTTCGAATCTTGCGGGGATTAGACACATTTTCAATGTTGTTTCCTAATCGGTTTGAGCAATTTGAAATCCATGCGTTGGATGGGCATGTATAAAAGTCGGTCTACCCACCATCCCGCATTGGACCAGCGTGGTGGAATACGGTCCAAAAACCTCCTAATTGCAAAGGCGTTGATGAGGGGAGGCCTATGTCCAGCCGATGATGATGATGATGAATCATTTATTTATCCACCATACCATTTCATCACTTCATACTATAAAACAAAGCGGATTGTGTGTCTTTCCGTCCCAATGCTTTTAAAGCGGTTTTTTTTTTTAATGAAAGAGTGATCCAAGAGGTAAGTTTCATTTTATGAAACATGCATAATATTGTTGAGAGACTAATAAATTTAGAGGTTTCTAACTTCATGTTCGTTACAGTATTCACTGAACCCCACGAGATAAATCGAAATAATGAATAAATAATAATAAAAGTTTTACAACATACAAGCACAAGATGTTATTATTTTTTATACTTTACATTATAATTTTAATTATTTTATATTATTCATCATCAGCCTGTGATAGTCCACTGCTGGACATTGGCCTCCCCTAATACACCTCCACCATTAAGGGGTTTGGACCGTATCCCACCACGCTGGTTCAATGCGGGTTGGGTGGGTGGACCGACTTTTACATGCCCATCCGACGCATTGATCATCTTACTTTTCAGACAATTGGGTGATCGGCCCAAATTGCCCTAACCAACTAGGAAACAACAATGAAAATTTGTTGAGTCCCCGCAGGATTCGAACCCACGACCTCCAGTTTCTAAGGCACACGCCTATACCACTAGGCTATGGAGGCAGTTGCATCGGCAGTTTATATTATTATCTAATGCAATTGTCATCGTTGTTTTCTGATTAGTTAGGACAGTATGTGCTGATCGCCTAATTGACAGCAAAGATGATTCATGCGTCAGATGGGATGTAAAAAGTCGGTCCCGGTTGTCGAGACCATCTTTGGCAGTTATTATAGGAAATCAGTGGCTTCAAATTTACTGACAACTAATCCATCCTTAGAATGCAGTTTACTATTTGGGTCGTGGAGGTCGGATGCCAGTCGCTCTACGTAAAAAGTGGATTAGAAGCCGACCTCATGATAACATGGGATAGTGGCTAGGTGAAAGAACGACATTTTACGTTGAAAATGGCTTATTTACAAAGTAACTTTAGGCAATACAGTAATAATCCTTTTCTAATTAAGTATCTTTAATTGTTCAATAGATACAGATCAATATGGATTACAGCATACAATTAAAATAATTATTTCCGAAGGTACTGCAGATTTAAAATGCTGAGATATAATGGTGAAACAGTACCAGGTATTCGCATTGCACCCGTGCGAAGCCGGGCGACTCGCTTGTCTATACAAATGAATAAAATTGGAGTGTCTGTTTGTAACATCAAAATAACCGTTGATTGATTACTTTGTGATATATAAACGATACGTGAACGAAACAACATTTTATTTTAATATTTGTCTGTCTGTATTTCTATTTGTTCTGTCTAATCTCTGGAATAGGTGCTCTCTGGAAAAATAGCTGATGTAACTGGTGGTAAATAAGCCTTAAACTTTTTTAGAAAAATCTAGATTTAGACCGTACCCACCACGCTGGTCCAATGCGGGTTGGTGGGTGGACCGACTTTACATGCCCATCCGACGCATGGATCATCTTACTTTTCAGACAATTGGGTGATTCAGCCCAAATTTCCTAACCAACTAGAAAACAACAATGAAAATTTGTTGAGTCCCGCAGGATTCGAAACCCGACCTCCGGTTTCTAAAGCACACGCCTATACCACTAGGCTACGGAAGCAGTACGGAGCAGGCTAAAAAGGTATTACTAATTTTATGCGTGTAGTCGTAATATAATTTTTTCAACGAATAAATAAAGACAAGAATTTTAATTCCATCGAACGAAACAAACCGCATTTTTATTGGAACTGACACAAGCGTGCAAACAAAATGGCGTCATGGCTCCATCCAACTTTATCTTGCTTCAGTGAGTTTGGACAGACATGATTTAGTTCATGGTGTCTACCGAGGTCGATCTCAAGGGATCTAGTGAATGAGTCAGTACAAGATTCTTACCATGTGTTTAAGACAACAAGTTTATTTTATGTAACGCAGTTTTTTTGCCTCGTTGTGTAGGTGAATGTTATCTTAAATTGTAGTGACTGTTTGTAAAAACAAAACAACCGTTTCAAAATAATGACACTTTGATATATAACCGATACAAATAACTATAAAACATTGTTATACTTTTTGAAGTTATACTTCTTTAGGCGCGTTATGAAAAATGATGAGAGTGAAATTTTACGATGCGTCACACAAAATTAACAGTTTATATATATATGAAAACGGTGAAAATGTAATAAGGTCCATATTACATAGTGATAAGGTTGATTTTTTGTAGTGATAATGGAGTTGTCGTTTTTATTTGCGATAGTTGTTGCATAATGTGCTCTATGAGTTAGGATTAAGGTTCGTTTTGGTATATATACATATATATATATTAATATTAATAATATATTTTATATTATTTAAATTTATATTAAATGTATATATTAAATATATTATTATATAAATATATTAATTTTTGTAATGATGTTTATTCAACTTGATATAATGGTAATATTTTTATTCATTTAATATATAAACATTGTGATTTATCTATGTAATACGTTTTAGATAAGCGCCATCTAGTCACACATAATCAAAGCTTCTGATTTATAGTACCGCTGTACAAGTAAGCAACATCTCAACAGATGGCGCTGAACTACCAGTTATATGATATATCAAAGTACGTCTTGTGAATCCATAAATTCTTAATCGAATTATTTATGATTAGTTCTTGTAAATCTATCATCTTTAATTATCTTAATTATTTTTGATTGATATTACTTACTATTTGTGAATATTAGTGAAAAAATTGTGCTTATATACTTTTTCAAGTGCTCCAATATAATTGAGGTTAACTATCCGTATGTATTATTTATTGTATTGTAAATAATTATTTGCATGCAATTAAAAACTATTTTTAATGATGCCAAAGAAGTATAACTTCTCACGCGCGTACATAAGTACACGCACCCATTTTTCTGTCTGTCTGTTTGTTTCGGCTAATCTCTGGAATGGCTAATAATGGCATATAACTGGGAGTTACTTAGCCTACTTTTTTAGAAAAAAAATCTAGATTTTGATTTATGCAATAACACGCGGGCAACAGCTAGATAGTCTTCTATATAAACGTACACAACGTTCGGAACAGAGGTAGGTAATCGCTACATAGTATGAAACAAGGTCGCTTTCGCTGTCCCTTTATCCCTATGTATGCTTAAATCTTAAAACTACACTACAGATTTTGATGCGCTTTCTTTTAAATAAATAGAGTGATTGAAGAGAAAAGTTTTTATGTATAATTCATGCATAATATTGTAGAGAAACGCCGATAAGTTTCGATAGATATTACAGATATCAGTATAGCACCCTTGCGGAGTCGGGGGGTAGCTAGTATATAGCAGTATGAATATATAGTACAGTTTTTCACGTCTTGTCGTAATAATAGTGAGTTTAGTTTATTAATGTCAATCATGAAACATGGTCTAGTAGTCATAGTCTACTATGGTGAGTTTAACCGTTTGGCGACTGTCCAGAAATAATGTTTTCAGTTCGTCGTCAATTAGAAGAGTCGTCGTCGTCGTCGTCGTCGTTTCAGCCTGTCAAAGCCCACTGTTGAGCATAGGCCTCCCCCATAAGTCGCCAAGAGGTACGATCCTGTGCCACCTGCATCCACCGACCTCCTGCACATTTGCACAGGTCGTCACTCCATCTGGTGGGGGGTCGTCCGACACTACGATGGCCAGTACGAGGCTGCCACTCGAGAACCTTTCTTCCCCAACGGTTATCGATTCTCCGAGCTAAGTGGCCGGCCCATTGCCACTTCAGCTTGCTAATTTTGCGGGCTATGTCGGTTACCATGGTTCTTCTGCGGATGGCTGCGTTACGCACTTTATCACGCAGAGAAATACCGAGCATAGCCCGCTCCATAGCTCGCTGAGTGACTTGGAGCTTCCTCATACGGCCTGCAGTGAAGGACCATGTCTCAGTGCCATAGGTCATCACTGGCAACACACATTGGTCAAAGACCTTAGTCTTTAGGCATTGAGGAATATTGGACGAGAGGATATGTCGCAGCTTCCCGAACGCTGCCCATCCGAGCTGGATTCGTCGATGGACCTCGGCATCGAAGTTGGACTTACCTAATCGGACTACTTGTCCCAGGTAAATATATTCGTCAACAACTTCGAGCACAGCACTCCCAACAACCACCGGCATAGGCATGACGCTGACCGTTAGACATAACTTTCGTCTTGTCCATGTTCATCCTAAGGCCCACGTGTTGAGAGACCCTGTTGAGGTCATTGAGCATAGCATTTAGGTCCTCCAGCGACTCCGCCATGATGACTATATCGTCGGCAAATCTAAGGTGGGTAATACACTCGCCGTTGATGCTTATACCTCGTCCTTTCCAATTCATAAGTTTGAAGGCGTCTTCCAATGCAGCGGTGAAGAGTTTCGGGGATATTACATCACCCTGTCTTACACCTCTCTGCAATTGGATAGGCTTTGTACTACTGGATTGTACTCGGACGGACATCGTGGCTCTGCTGTAAAAACACCTCAGAACCTCGATATACTGACTGTCAATTTGACAACGCTGAAGGGCCTGCAGCACAGCCCAAATTTCGACAGAGTCAAAGGCTTTCTCATAGTCCACAAACGCAAGCATAAAAGGCAGATTATACTCCTCGGTCTTCTGATAATCTGCCGCAGCGTAAATATGTGGTCTATGGTACTAAAGCCTTTTCGAAATCAGCTTGTTCGGGTGGCTGGAAGTCGTCTAGTCTGGAAGCGAGACGATTCAAGATGACTCTCGAGAACAGGACATAAACGCGGCTCAGAAGGAAATCGGTCTGTAGTTCTTCAAGAGGCTATTATCACCTTTCTTGAAGAACAGCACCACAAACTTCTGCTCCACGCTTCTGGCGTAATACCATCCTGTGGACGAAATTAAAGAGCCTCTGAAGGACTACAAGTATCGGTTCTCCACCCGCTTTCAGAAGCTCTGCTGTAATTCCGTCCTCACCAGGTGCTTTGCCGTTCTTAAGTTTTGCGAGAGCCATTCGTATCTCGCTCAGACTGACTTCCGGATATTTTCGGAGATGCCGGGATGCTTTTGCCTTGGGTCGTCACTCGCTTCAGTAAGCGGTTCCGACGACGATGTGTACAGCTGTCCATAGAATCTCTCGATCTCACTCAAAACTTCTGGTCTACTGGAGATGACGGCCCCACGATCGGTCTTCAACTTAGTTAGCTGGCTTTGCCCAACAGACAGATCTCTAGCGAAGACTTTAGAACCTTGGTTCCGTTCAATCACCTCTTAATACGAGATGTATTTAAGATGCGCAAGTCAAGCCGAATATACTTGGAGATCTGTCTATTCTGCCTGTGATCTGACATGTCAGAAGAGGTCTTTAGCCGCATATTTCGTATTTTTTCCATAAGGTTCAGAGTGTGATCAGAGAATTTTTGGTTCTAGGCTTGCGGTGCGCCTTGTAGAACCTAGTACCCACAGTACGGACAGTTTCCACGAGCTTAGCGTTAATTTCGTCCACAGTGCTGCAAGTATCTAGGCATTGGAAGCGATTATTAAGCTCGAGCTGAAAGCTTTCGGCATTTAGGATATGGGCACGAGACGGACGTAGCGTGGACTTTATCAGACGAGACCTTTCCAGCCTGATGTTTAGATTTAATGTGCCTCTTACAAGTCGGTGATCACTGCCGGTTTTAACTCTTGTGATCACAGAAACATCATTAAATATTTGGCGTTTGGTCGTCATGATAAAGTCAATCTCGTTTTTGACGGAACCATCGGGGCTGATCCAGGTCCACTTCCTGTGGGGCTGCTTTTTAAAGAAAGAATTCATCATAAAGAGTCCTTCTTTCTCCATGAAGTCAGCCAGTAGTTGCCCCCTTGGGTTCAGTTGCCTACTCCAAATTGCCCACTCGCAGCTCATCGTCTTGTCTTTTGCCCAGTTTTGCGTTAAAGTCCCCCATCAGCACCATATATTGAGTTTTAGAGGAATGTATGGCTCGTGAGATGTCCTCAACATTGCCTCCACCTCATCATCGGTGTGTCGATGTTGGTGCATATACCTGTATGACCTTCAGCGAATACCGTTTCGATATTCTGAGTATAAGGTAAGCAACCCTTGACGACACACTTTCGATTTTAACAATGTTGCTAATGAGAGACTTGCGGACGATAAATCCGACACCTCCTTGGGACAGTTGGTCGCCCTCGCGGTGGTAAAACAATTTGCCAAATTCAAGAATTTTTGTATCCTCCCCCTGTCTTCGGACTTCGGATAATCCTATTATATCCCATCGCAACTTGTTTACCTCCTCTTCCAGCTCCGTTATTCTCTCGTCGGTCCTCAATGTCCGTGTGTTGTATGTTGCCAGGTCCAGTCGTCGTTGTTGGTAGCCGAATCCCACCCGGGGATTCTTAGCACCCCCTGCCCTGCCGTTACCATGACCGCTACCGTAGCCAGGAATAGCAGAGCTGCCGGGGACTGGGGGCCGTACATTACTGACACACTTCATTGGGGGGGTTTTGCCATAGTTGCCACGCCTGGCAAGCGGGTTGGCAACCGCAGTCATTTCCAGATCCTTTGCACCTTCAACGCTGCTGCCCATTGATGGTCTCGGCACTTTAGGATCTGAAAGCGGAGATGGTTATCCCGCCATCTGTCGGCCGCCACTGAATAGATGTGCAGTAGTAGCTTTATCCGTAGTCGCCTCTAACGACACCCAAGGGAAGAGATGGGGGCTGAATTCTCATGCCGCAGCCCCACAGGCACATTAGAAGAGTCGCATATAAAACATTACAAATGTTATTTAACACATGCTTCGACGTTGTTGACATGGTAAATATTTTTAAATGTACCTATACGTTAAAAATGTAAACTATATTTTGGTTGGAAAACATTTCAATATCTTTCATTACCTTTTTTTAATACAATGAATGGTGGCACGAGAAAGACGTTCGCTTAGTTGAAGAAAAGTTGACAATGGGGTCAATAGTACATACGCTGCCTATCGCAAGACGTGGGATGTCACGTCTCCTTTATTTAGTAAATACGCTGACCGCGGATGCCCTTCAAACCGGAACACACGCTTTACGTGAGAAATAGGCACCGCGGTGGTACCACCCCAGACGGTCCCCTGTAAAAAGGGGACCCACCATTTCTAAAATTACTTATATTTTGATAAATCACTGCATCAAACCCACATACTGAAGCAAGAAAAATAGTAGTTTTACTCGTTATCAGCCTGTGTAAGCCCACAGCTGGACATGAGCCACACTTAATGCACGCCTTCTCCATTAGGGACTTTTTGTACCGTATTACACGTTAGTCCAATGCGGTTCGGTGGGTGGACCGACTTTGACATCCATCCATCCGACGCGTGGACCATTTCACTTTTGAGACAACTGTGCGATCGGCCCAAATTGTCCTAACCAACCAGAAAACAACGATAACACAAAGTTGTTTCTTCGCGGGATTCGAACCCACGACCTCCGGTTTATAAAGCCAGCCAATACCACTAGACCGCAGAGGCGGTTGATACACTCGAAAACACAAAAACATAGTCGTCATAACATAGGGAAAAACAAAAGGTTCAGTGACAAATAAAACACGTAGCTTACTAAATCTTTAATCATATAATAATATAAAAGTTGACAATACACGCTAATTTAATACTTTTACAAATAAATGGATAAATCTATTGCATTTTTAAACTTTCAAGGAAGCCTCAACTAGGCAAAAAAAATATGGCTTAAAACAAAATATTTATGTTACTAACATATTTATCTAACCCCATGATTATAGAAGACAAGTTATCATTTACGATATAAAGACTATAAAAGGCAAGTATTTCCTACATATTATGTCATGCAAAAACTTAATCATCATCATCGGCCTGTGTTAGTCCACTGCTGGACACAGGCCTCCCCTAATGCACGCCGTCCCCATTAGGAAATGTTCATTGTTATCGTGCTCTCTCAAATAGCTTCAGTACCTATACATATCTATATTACTGCATTAGGGGAGGCCTATGTCCAGCAGTGGACTAACACAGGCCGATGATGATTATTCATGTTGACGTTTGATACTAAACAATAAAGTTACATATTGATGCATGTGAAAACGTCACTCGTTCAATACGATCGTTCGTTGACAATTCGGGTGTCATCGTATTCCGATAGAGATCCGAGTTTTCCCGAAGGAAAATAATTTCTGACTACACCTATACTTATAAATAAATGCGTATAATATAGATACAAACACCCAGACATAAAAAAAACGCTTTGTGCATCACGCACTATATCTTACGTGTCGGAATCGAACCCACGCCCTATGGCATAACAGTCAGGGTCACTAACCACTACACCAAGCGATTGTTCCATGCTTTCTAATAAGTCAATGAATTCTTACTGGATATTTTTAATAAGAACTGCCGATTTTAACGGTTTTAAAAATTACGACTTTTGTTTATGAATATCTTATATATAATTTTACTATTATATAAACAAAAATTAATACAAAAAAATAAAGGTGCTGTGATCTCTACGACTTTATTAATATTACAAGAACAAATGGGACATATATTTTTGTGTCGACATAAAAAATCTTCTCTATAATCATTGAAAACTTATTTCATATTATAAAGATTATAATACAATGAAAAATGAAAGCATTCAACATAATCAAATACAAAATTAAAGTTTGATACTCGAAAGTAAATAATAAAACATTTTTTTAGAACCTAAACTTAAAAAAGCTCTAAAAACTTACAATGCATCATGCATCATCAGCCTTTGATCCACTGCTGGACATAGGCCTGCCCTAATACACCCCTTTCCATTGGGGGGTTTGGACCGTATCCCACCACGCTGATCCAATGCGGGTTGGTGGGTGGACCGACTTTTGACATGCCCATCCGACGCATGGATCACCTTACTGTTCAGACAACTGGGTGATCGGCCCAAATTGCCCAAACCAACTAGGAAACAACAATGAAAATTTGTCGTGTCCCCGTAGGATTCGAACCCACGACCTCCAGTTTCTAAAGCACACGTCCATACCACTAGGCTACGGAGGCAGTTGTACAATAAGTTTAATTAAATATAATTTCATTTGCCGTTTTGATACTTTGAAAGCATTCTACAGTGCCGATAACTAAATAAAAATGCTAAAAGACGCAAAGAATGTTATTACTTTATTATGGAATACTTTCTTAACATCATTAATTGAATTTAATATAAATTTACCTAAAATCAATATTTGGAATTAAATGTACATTTCAAATAAGTAGGGTATCAATTTGAAATGATAATATCCGGATAAGGTGGAATGTATAGAAATTGGCAATGTTGAATTGAATGTATTATTTATAAAAAATCCATATTTTTTAAAATCAAATACACTTTTAATTATTTTAACGACATGGAGGGATGGACAAATACCAAACGTTTGACTTGAAAAGGTTCACCATACAAGAGAATTATTGTGACTTCTATCTAAATTATTTATATTACCGTTATCGCATCAAACTTTAGATACATTTTTGTAATTAATATTGCTCAAGAAACAACAGATTAAATAATGAATAGGGTTATATTAAAAAGATCTAAGCATAGTATATCCTAATAAACAGGAAACTAAGACAATTAAAGGTAGATTATTATCAATATGACATATGGAACTAAAGTATAGGTTTTAACAAATTATTTTATTAGAGAAAAACCTTTTTAAAGGTGGCTAAGTTCATGTTTGCATTAACTAAGGTGATAATAGATCATTAAATGGAGTGGATCATTTAATGAAGTAGAAGTAAGGCTTAATGAAATGGGAAAGAAGCTGATCATATGTCTGAAACTGATATGGATACTAAGTTCAAGCACTAGAAGTCTCAAAATAAGAACAATGATACTATTAAACCTTAAATTACAAGCTAAACCGGGGTTTGGAAAGTCTCAATAAGAGAGGAATTGAAACAAATCTTAAACCGAAGGGGAAACTAGGATGGTGGTAAGATCCATTGGGTTTCTGCTCCTGGTGGTTGTTGGAACCCAATGGGACTTGCAACCCACATTAGGGATGTGGGTTGTAGGTCCTTTCCGGTCGGTCAATTGTAAGTGGGTTGTATTGTGTTTTTGCTCAAGTCGTTAAAAGTCCTAGCAGGTTTTCAGTGAAGGTGGTGATAGATCCCAATGGGTTTTTACTTAAAGTGGTGATAACCAGATCAGATTTTGGTCACGGTTAAGTCCCTAGTGGTTTAACAGTAATGACGCTAGTGGGTTTTTGCCCAAAATACGGTAAGGTACAAGTCCCTCATCACATTGGTTTGTCGAGTTGGTTGTGGTTATTATTTGGTTTATAAACAAAGTTGTGGTGTTCCTATAGGGTTCTAAGTCGAGGTTGGTCCTATTGAGTTTATAGTCAATGGTTGTGTTGTTTAATGTTGGTGGGTTGGACATTAGGTTTACAATCAAGTTAGTACTAGAACCCATTTGGTTTTAATCAAGGTTCAAACGAATTTTTTAATCCAGGTAGTAGCGTCATTGGGTTGTTAGTAAATATGGTACTAGATCCCATTGGGTTTTATACGAGATGGTGATAGCCCCATTTGGTTTTAATCGATGTGGTGGTGGGTAGCGGCGGGTGGTGGGAAGCAGCGAATATGCTCCACACCGGCTCGCTCCTCGTCTGCCACCAGATGACGCGCCAGCACTCCGAAGATCTGCGAGTTGAGGACCTGGAAACGCCTGATGCGGTCCACCATCCGCTTCAGGGGCTGCAAAGAACAATTGTTTTAATTAAAAAGACGAAATTGCATAGAATGTCGCCTCAAGCCCTAACTTTACGGCTTCGTAAGTATGGCATTGTTCATTCATGTATAAAAATCCGAATGCCTCCGTAGCTAAGTGGTAAGGGCGTGTTCATTGGAAACCGGAGGTGGCAGGTTCGAATCCTGCGGGGTCTCAACAAATTTTCATTGTTGTTTCCTAGTCGGTTAAGGCAATTTGGGCCGATCACCCAATTGTCTGAAAAGTAAGATGTTCCATGCGTCGGATGGGCATGTAAAAAGTCGGTCCAACTACCAACCCGCATAGAAGCAGCGTGGTGGGATACGGTCTAAAAACCCCGTATGGAGAAAAAGAGGCCTATGTCCAGGTGTGGACTTACACAGGCTGATGATGATGATGACGATTTAAATCTCTATTCAATACTAGAAGTCCGTCTAAGACTAGAGATTTACGAAATGGATCCTAGGTGAAACAATAATCCGTGTCACTGGTGAATCTAGCTTTTATATACGTTTTTGAATTTTTTAAATCCGCCCATAACTTGTCGAAGTTATTCATTGACACATTCAACATCACAGAAATACAAAACTTTCACTTTGATACACTAGTTCACTACATAGATAAAACAAAGTCCTTCCTTTGTCCCTTATCCCTATGTACGCTTAAATCTTCAAACTACGCAACGGTTTCGATAGGTTTTATTCAATAGATGGAGTGATTGAAAAGGAAGGTTTATATGTATAACACTTAATCTCTCTCTCTCTCTCTTTCTCTCTCTCTCTCTCTCTCTCTCTCTTTCTCTTTCTCTTTCTTCTCTTCTTCTCCTCTTTGCGTCATCTCTTCTCTCTTCTTCTCCTCTCTCTATTCTTTTTCTCTTTTCTCATCTGCTCCCTCTATCTTGAAGCGAGGCTAGAATCCCAATAGTAGGTCAGCTTTCCTGTCTATAACACATGCTTAGATGATCTAGTAGTAATTTTCTTCAGCATACCTCCAGGACGGAAACGACGAGAGGGTAGCGACTACTTAAACTAAGCCGATCACTATTATAGTAATTGGTCCCCTGATCGCATCACTCATTAGAATCAACGCAAATTTTCACTCTCGTTATCCTCAGGACACGGTTTCTAAAGCTCGACACATCCACTGGTAGGAGATTAATGCAAACACATACTTTTAAGTACCCTATGCACAGGTTATCTCATTTAATACAATTGGTAATGACCATTTGCCCTCACCAACTGAAAAATTAAAAAATTATCAACCAACCGGTTTCCATAAATCTACACATACAGTTACAAGAGCTCAGTTAATAAATCAACATTAATTTGACGATAGCAGATATTCATCGTACAGTTTAAATCTACTGTAAAATATACAGAACAATTAATTAATGTAAACAACATGGTAAATATTTTAAGAATATAAACAAACTAGTTGTCGAATACAATCTAATTTAATGTATACAAATCTGAAGCTATAAGCAAATTTACATTAATTTAAGGAATTGAATTACAGATAATGGCTGCATGTTTAAATCATATGTAAAATTATTATAGAGTACATTTAAATAAATTAAACCGATATGAACTATTCTTACGAGACTGTAAAATAGCTGGTTGATATGAAAGGAATCACCAATTCTATTTGGCTGAAGTAGATACTTCCGAGCTGAGCCACAAGTACTGTAAGAGTGGTAAACAGTCAGGCTTTGATTTTATGAATATATAGCCAGAACACTATTAATATTGCGGGTACTTGAGAAAAGTGGACTCGATATTGACGTTATGTCTGTCCGAGATCGTGTATGAAAGTCTGGTCTGAAATATAGAGAGATCCTTGTAAGCCGCTACCCGGACAGGAACTCTCCTCGTGTGTGACAAGTGTGGTGCAACTGTGATAGTGTTAGTGTTGGGTGGTGATGGTGTTACGCATCGACTCGTCCGTACGAGACGTCGTGGCTGATGTCGGGGTCACGTGAGCCATTGCAATGTTTTTTAGTTTAAGAGACGTTCAGTTGTCGTCATCATTTTACCTACATCATTTAACATTAAAATGATACATTTATATGCCATTTCATTAATGTTAAACAAAAATTTTAGTATAGTACAGATATATAAAAAGTCCTTTCATCCAATAACACGATGTATTCGCTTTAACAACACCATTTATACACAAACTCACAATTCCTTTGACCAGCTCGTCCTTCCCGTCGACCCGCTGCACCCTCAGGATGTGGTAGCAGAAGTCAAGAGCTTCGAAGCGACGCTGCTGACCCAGTAGAGCGATTATCGTGCATCCTGCCCAGTGGAGGCCTTCGCCGAACAGCTCCCTGGTGGAAACATTTAATTAAATTGAGGTGCTGACACGTTACAGTAAATATAAAAGAAAATCCAAGAAGGTATAAGGAAAAGAGGATGAGGGAGAGAGGAGAAGGAGAGACAGATAGAGGGTCAGGGAGTAACAGAAGGGTGAGGAGAGAGAGAGAGAGGGAATTGAATATCAGAAACCAGTTCTTGTTAACTTTTAATTCATCATCATCATCATCATCGGCCTGTGATAGTCCACTGCTGGATATAGGCAGCCCCCAAACAACCCTATCTATCAGAGAGTTTTGGGCCGTGTCCCAACACGCTAGTCCGATGCAGGCGGACCGACTTTTTACATGCCCATCCGTCGCATGGATCATCTTACTTTCGAGACAATTGAGTAATCAGCCCAAAGTGCCCTAAACAACTAGGAAACAACAATGAAAATAAGTTGAGTCTCCGAAGAACTCGAAACCACTACCACCGGTTTCTAAAGCACACACCCTTACCACCAGTCTACAGAGCCAGTTAACTTTTCATTATTAACCTTTAATCACATAAATAAAAGGACAAAAAGTAAGAAGTCAAAGTAAAAACTGCATTCAGGGCATATAATTAACAAATAATAAACTGCCTCTGTAGCCTAGTGGTATGGGCGTGTGCTTTAGTAACCGGAGGTTGTGGTTCGAATCCTGCAGGACCACTAAATTTCATTGTTGTTTCTAGTCGTTAGGCAATTTGGCCGATCGCCAATTGTCTGAAAAGGAAGATGATCCATGCGTCAGATGGGCATGTAAAAAGTCGATCCACCCACCAACCCGCATTGGACCAGCTTGGTGAGATACGGTCCAAAAACCGCCTAATGAATAGGGGTGTATTAGGGGAGGCCTATGTCCAGCAGTGGACTATCACAGGGTGGTGATGAATGAAAGAATTAACAAATTAGACTACAACAGACGAAAAGTATGTACATAATATCATATATTGGGTATATATGACATTGTCGTTTGTCAACCGGCAGTCGTTGACAATTGACCGTTTAGCTGCCTAGAGATACATAACTCTCCAGTATTATTTGCCCTTATATTTATTTTTAATGTAATAAAATCATAAATAATAAACTCACTCCACAGTGAACTGAGTGTCGCCGACCGGGATGCAGTATAGGAATTGTAGGGCGGACCAGAGCCTGTGTAAAAGAAAGGCGATATTAATAATCTAAGGGACGGTACATAGCTCTTTTATCGTTCAAATTCGATTCGGAAAGAACACCTTAATTTATCGTCTTTGCCAACAAAAAACGACTATATTACAAAGTAACTTTTTGGCAGCATTCAAACCCACTACATCTCCTTTGTAGCCAGGACGAATACCGCTAGGCTATCAAGGCGGTTATTTATTACATTCAATACATAAAATCTCAGGTGTATTCTACAGACACTTGAAACAAGCTTTCATATTTATGTCCGATGTTTTCTTTAGACCATTGAAAATAGCTTTAAATAAATCCAAGGTCGTTTCTACCAACCTTTATAAGACACTTTTATATACATCCCTGGTCTTTTATGAACAACCTGTGACACTAGCTATATATATATATAAATATATCCTAACATTATCAACAGAGTCCGTAATAATAATAAAAAGTAGTTTCAAGGGTTCGTAGTGCACACCACCGAAACTAGCTTTGATATTAATCCCAGGTCTTGTACGGACCTTTGAAACTAGCTTTCATATAAGTCCCAGGTCTTTTGCAGACCATTGAAACTAGCATTATTACAGCCGGATATACCTGTGGAACTCGCTGGTGTCGTCCGTGTGCAAGGGCGCGTGCTGGGGCGCGGCGGGCGGGCTGGGCCACTGGGGTGCGCTCAGACATGAGCGAAGTCGCCGCAAAACCACCGAGAAGAGGGACAGGCCGCAGCAGAGGCGCTCGCGGGTCAGCAGGTCGCCCTCGCGGGCTAGCTGGCTTTGCTGCCGAACAAATTTACATCCTCGTTCAAGTACAGCCGTATACTGCCCTAGTCTGCCCGTGATGATGGAAGATGGAAAGAGTGCGGGACGTCAGCAGGAATTAAATATATTAAATTAAAGCAAAAAAGGCACAAAGAGGGGGAATAATACATTTAATAGTCGCGTAAATAAAAAAAAACAAAAAATATATTATGAACACTAATATATTATATAATATCTCTCGTAATCATTTTACAATCACTTATCATAACATAAAAACTTGATCATGGTACACAGAGTCATCATGGTCATCATCATCCGCCTGTGTTAGTCCACTGCTGGACATAATACACCCCTATCCATTAGGGGTTCCTGGATCGTATCCTACCACGCTGGACCAATGCGGGTCGGGTGGACCGACTTTTTACATGCCCATCCGACGCATAGACTAGATGTTCACAGAGTGCATTAAACAATCGCCTATTTAACAACGCGCTCTAACAAAACCGCGGAAGGATCAGCATCAGCAATGTGCTATTGCGTACTCGAAACAAATGCGGATATCTACGTAAATAATCAAACAATCTAATAATTACCAACCTTATTATAAATATATAATAAATAGATTAATATTCACCTTGGCCGTGCCATATTTGTCCACATTCTGAACGATTTGCAGAGCGTTATATTTCGCCTCGAGTCGCTTCTGTTTAACTTCGGGTTTCTCGCCGTCTGCAATTGGAAACGTCAAAAGTGACAATATCGGAACGCGTGCCATCCCTTTCGCTCGTATGAAAATGAACGGAGATGGATGTTGTTCAATTCACAATCGGAATAAATGTAAAGAAAGTATAACGTGATAGGGGCATCGAACCCACTCCCTCGGTCATAACAGGCAGGATCACCAACCACTAAGCCAAGCGAGTCGTCAAATATATATATAGTGAACCGGTCATATAGTCTGAAACAAATATGGCTGATTGACAACGACGTTCAGGAGTGGTGGAAGCGAACATATTATATTATTTCAACTGGCAACTTTTCTAAGATATCATGGGGTCGACTTCTAATCCATCAAGATTTAGCTGAATAACAGTTTTTTCTCAGAGTAGTGTGAAAACACTACTGTGTTCCGGTTTGAAGGGCACCGTAGCCAGCGTATTTACTGGATAAACGAGACTTGACACCCTACGTCTCACGGTAGGCGGCGCGTTGATGTCCATGGGCGTCGGTGAGCACTTCCCATCAGGTGGACCGACTGCTCGTCCTGTGTTGGCAATGAAAAAAAGACAATTGGGTGATCGGCCCAAATTGTCCTAACCACCCACAAAACAGCCCAAAGTGTCCCCGGGGATTCGAAGCCACGACCTGTGGTTTATAAAGCAAGGGCCAATACCGCTAGGCCACGGTGGTGTAAAACCAAGACATATGAAACAAACAAAATCACCCGTGGTGTAGGGCCGCGGCAGGATGTTCTGGAAAGGTGCCGCGTGGAGCAAGTCCGTCACCTCCTCTTGACTCAGGGCCTGAAAATTAGTATTAATAGGCATTTATATGATACAAAAGGTAATAATTAACGAGTACATTACAGTTTACGGATAACCCCTTAATAGAGAAGGCGTGCGTGCCTCCGTAGCCTAGTGGTATGGGCGTGTGCATTACAAACCGAAGATCGTGGGTTCGAATCCTGCGCCAACAAATTTCATTTTGTTTCTACTTGGTTAGGGCAATTTGGACCGATCACCCAAATTAGTCTAAAATGAAGATGATCCATGGTCGGATGGGCATGTAAAGTCAGTCCACCTACCAGACCGCATTGGACCAGACAGTAGTGATGGAACGGTGAAACATTTTAATGATACAATAAATATTTCGTATTCCATGTCGGATCATTATACATCATAAAATAAACCGATCAACCGTATAAGTGAATTTATTCACATAAGATAGGCAAAAGTAAGCAATCAACTAAGGACATTCACGTGCAAAGAAAATTTTAAATATTTTTCCCTTACAACTGGGCTACAGAGGCAGTTATCTATATACAGAAAAGATTCTATTTTCCGATGATCGTTGATCACTACCATAGAGAAAGATACATCGACTCTGATTAACATGACATACTTATTTAAACATTAGAAAATCATTTTCATTATTCTACAAAATAATCAACGACAAGACTGGACTCTAGCGTTGAATTCTCATAACTATATTCTTATACTGTATTGTTAGTAGGCCTATGTCCAACAGTGGACTAATACAGGCTGATGATGATGATGATGATGGTGATGATGATGATGATGATGATGATGGTGGTGATGAAGATGATGATGATTATTGTTAGCAGTAATAGACAATTTGTTAAATTTAATGAACATTTGTAAGATTTCTTTTGTTGTTCACTATTTCTTATTAAAGTTATTAACACTAAAACTGTTACTATATTTCAATTTATTAAAAATGTATCGCTGTTTCCGAACATTGTAATTGGTAATATCAGACAACATTGAAGTTGATGCATGGTGTTGACCAGAAACCCACTAATGGAAAGGACTGTATGAGGCCTATGTCCAGGTCGACTCATCAGACGATAATTTAGAGTTCATTCCTGCTCATTGAATAGCAAACATATTTATATGCTACATTATTAAAATTCCGCAATAATAAATAATTACATTAAAGTTTGAGCAAAAGATCTCACCTGCTCGATCAACATGCAGAACAGTATAATGTTTCCCAATTCACGGAAGTTGAATAATTTAGGTTCTTGTATCGGTATACTTGCACTATGTCGGTCAGTCTAGCTGATGTATCTAAGGAAACCTTGAAAATTATTATAAGGACATCTATATTAAATTAATCAATTAATCAATTATCAATCATTCATATCAGCCTGTGATAGTCCACTGCTGGACATAGCCTCCCCTAATACACTCCACTAACAATAAATAGATTACTAGACCAATACTTATCTAAATATACACTAAGCCAAGAGACATTGGCTGTAAGTAGTGACACTTACCTGTTTACCAAAGGTTTAGGGTTCAATTTCACACAAAAAAATATTGTGTGATGAACACCAGTTCTTTATTAGATAAAGTTCTTTAATGTGTTTATGATCTGGAAGTATTACAATAAATAGATGATTACAGTGTTTTCTTGTACCTGTCATCACATCATCAGAATGAGTCAGTCCCACTGCTGGACATAGGCCTCCCCTAACGCACGTCTCCTCCGATTAGGGGGTTTTTGGACCGTATCCCACCACGCTGGTGCATTGCGGGTTAGTGGGTGGACCGACTTTTTACATGCCCATCCGAAGCACGGATCATCTTACTTTTCAGACAATTGGGTGATCGGCCCATTGCCCTAACCAACTAAACACTGATAAGTTTGTTGAGTCCCCATGGGATTCGGAACCGACCTCCGGTTTCAGCCAGCGCCTCTTACCACTAGGCTACGGAGCAGTTTGTGTAGTAAAGTATTTATTTGCCTAAGAAAACTAGGTCTACGTATTTATCAGTCATCATTTATTCTCAGTCTATAGGCTCACTTGTGTAAATCGAATTGTTGTGGCGAGTTTGCCGTGGCGCAGAGTTCTGCCACGATATAGCTAGATTGGCATACTACACACAACACATATATATATATATTTACGAAACCACAACACGTGACAACTCAGCAACTAGCACACTAACACACAAACAACGTATGCAGGATTACAAAAACCCGTAAAATACTAAAGGTAATTCAAAGCCTTCCCACAATTGTCGAGGTCACCTTTACAGGAAGTCGTTACAGGAAGTCGGTGCCTTCAAATTTACTGACAACTGATTCGCCTTTAGAATGCAGTTGCGGAGGTCGGATGCCAGTCGCTCTGAGAACAACTGTTATTCAGCAAAATCTGGATGCACCAGAGACCGATCACAAGAGAACTCTTCTACGAGACCTTTTCACTAATTCAAGTCAATCTGAATGGATTTGAAGCCACTCGTATGTTGACATGGGACAATAGCTTCATCTAATCATTTTCTCAAGTCATCACAAACTCAGAAGGAAGAAAAAAGCTATTTATACACTCAATCACATAAAATCAGATACTGGTGGTAGGTCCCCTGTTTACAGGAGACCGTTTGGTGAATACTCAGGTGCCTATTTCTCCACAAAGAAGGAAAAGCATACATGTGTTCACGTTTGAAGGGCACCGTAGCCAGCGTGATTACTGGGTAAACGAGACCTAACTCCTATGTCCACAGGTAGGCAGCGTTGGTGATACCAGTATTGCCAATGTCTAGGCGTCGGTGACCACTTTCCATCAGGTGGCCCGATTGCTCGTCTACCTACGTATGCTATAAAAAACCTCACCATTAGATCCATAATCGTACCTAGGCAACTTGCAATGCCTAGGCATAGCGGCGGCTAGGGCCCTAGTGAACTGGGCCAGTGTGCCGTGCAGGAGTCCCTAGGCGACGCCAGCAGTTCCCACTACCATGCGCACCCCTGGTAGCCCAGGAGACGCACTAGAGCGTGCAGGTGCCTCGGTCCCAGAAGCCTGAAATAAAATCATAATTATATCAACTAGCCAATCTTGATATTAAAGGGTTGCTAATGTTTTATAAAATATAGTTGCTGCCTTTTGTACAATTCCCTGTCAAAGTCGGACAGGCCGTTTCGAAATCAGCAAACAAACAGACAGACAGACAAAGATTTTAATAGAATAATAGAGTCGTTCATATCACAATGTAATCTTTAATAACTGGTAATTTTGATGAAAAAGGCATTCCGCAATCTTTTCACTTCTATAGAACTAGGGACAGTCACCCCTGCTTCTGACGTGTCAATGTTGCATCATTACGTCCCAGCATTATAAATCTGTGATAGCTTCGGAATTAACTATTTTAATGCTGTATTCATATTTATATTATATGCTGTATAGGGCTATATTGATCTGTATCAATTAAACGATGCATTAGAGGCCGTTAATTGGATTGCAGGAAAAACAAAATTGTTGTATGTCAGGATCATTTAAAAAACAGTTATTTTGATTATTTCTTTTATTCACGCGATTATTATACATATTAAATCCACTAATATACGGATTTTTCGCGTTACTTAAATATATTTATTCCCGATGTTTCGGACTCTTTTCAGCGTCCATGATTAAGCATTAAGCACCGACGCTATAAGAAATCTGCAATTTGCGACCATGTTCTAGACAAGCCCGATCATTATATTAGATTTGATGATACCAAGGATGATTCGGGAAGCAATAGAAATTAAAAATATCCATAAGATGGTTGGTCTTTGCCACCTTCCTGGGATCCAATAATTTCAAAAATTAAACGCAGAGTATAAAAACTACAAAACCGAAGGACAACATAAATACTTTTTGTCAAACCAACATTAAAAATTAAGAAATCGAAAGATATGTCAATTTTTTAAATAAAAACTGACGGTTATTCGAAAACATAGAGATACAGACATATACCAACTTAGTCTGCCCGTGATCATGGATGCTGGAAAGAATCCGAAACGTCGGGAATAAATATATTTAAGTAACGCGAAAATCCGTAAATTAGTGGATTTGATAGTTATTTTGATGTTAAAACAGACATTCCGATTCTATTTGTAGTATAGATGTAGATCACATTTGCTTTCGAATCTCTAATTTTCTTCAACATCACTTTCTAGCAGACAAAACCGGATAGAAACTGGTACTTTGGTAATTAATTATATATTAACAGTAAATTTATTTATGTTCGTTTGATATAGATATCTGATTTTGAATTTCAGTACTAACTGATGAAATCGTCATCTCTTTATTAGAATATTTTATTTTTAAACATATTTATGTAATAGTAATAATAATGCCTAGTGGTAAGGGCGCGTGCTTTGGTGGTGCGCGCGCGGGTTCGAAACCTGCGGGGACTCGACAAACGTTTATTGATGTTTCCTAAAAAGTCGGTCCTTCCCCTTACTCTCTCCGGTCGTGTCGGTTATCCGTCCCATCGGGCTTTTAGAGTATAAAGGAACAGGAAGTGCGCCTGTGTCTGCGTGTACGTTTGTGCACTATAATATCTCCTGTGTAGTTGGCTTTAATAAAGATGGGCCGCCGTAGTCGTAATCGACTGAAGAACATTATCATAAATAACATTATATATACCTTTTACATATATAAGTATGCGTATATTGCGTATGTACATAATTTTGTTTATATCAAATAATTTTACAAATATGGTATATTGCATTAAGCTTCTGTGCTTTTTGTGCAACAATAATAATTCTATATACATTAAAGAGATTCCCACCTATACATTGACTCGTCACGATATATCTGTAACCATAAGGCGTAGCGATTTGAAAGAGAACTTAGAACTTAGAGGTCAGCTAAGAACGGATTTTACGAAATTCCACCCACAAGGGGGGCTGCGGTTTCAACTGATTAATAAACACAATGAACACTGACCTGCGTATTGTGCGTACTGAGCGGAATAAGCCAAACTGAGCTGCTTCGATCCCCACAAAAGGGCGTGCCCGTACTGCTGCGCACGTTCGCGTTGCACGCCGGCCGCGAACTGGATGCCGCGGCACTTCACGAATCTGTAGAGGTTAAAAAATAGGCAAATAAGAAACTTATATAATTATATATATATATATATATGGTTAGTTTTGACATGCATACCGGTCCGTGGCAGCGTTGTAGCAGTAATTCGGCAGGAAGTCGTAGTTCAGCTCCCCAGAACACGTGCAGAGTGACCCTCCGTACGGTGCGAGCACCCCGTGGTCTGATTCGCGGAGTATGGCTTCGAACTCGTCCAGGGTGAGGTACCTGCTGAGCAGCTTGTGGCAGAGGCGGTTCACGGAGATGAGGCCTTCCAGCTCCTGGTTGGGGAGAGGCATTAGAGACGTGGTTGGACATGGTAATTGAGAAAAAGAGAGAAGAAAGAGACGGCATTAGTCTATGGTAAGAAAGCTTTTAGGGAGTGTGGGAAAGAGAGGTCTTGGTGAGAGAGCGAGATGGCATCAAAAACTTTGGTTGAATAAGGTTCTAGTTGAAGAGTGTGACGGCATCATTAATGTGGTTGAGGAGTTCTAATGATAGAGGGAGATGGAATTAGTAAAGTAGTTGTAGTAAAGCTCCTGGTGATAGAGAAAGAGAGAGACGGCATTAGAGAATGTGTTTGAATTAGGTCCTCAAAAGAGCGAGAGAACATTAGAAAAGTATCTGAACATGATTCTTATAAGACTATACGGAATTAGAGAGTAAGGTTTGCAAAGTGTTTGATGAGTCCGAGACAGATCAGTAATGGTTTTTAGGAGAGAGAACGAGACGGTGTTAGTCTACGGTTAAGAAAGTGCCTGGTGAGAGAGCGAGACGGCATTATAAATGTGGTTCAATATCAGTGCTGGGCGTTAACTCGTTAATCCGTTAATCGTTAATTAACGAAGTTAACATTTTGATTAACGGATTAACTTTTAAGTTAACTATTAAAAATGTTAACGGACACGTTAACTTCCGTTAATATGCAGAAGTCCGTTAACCGTTAATACAATGCCTATTTACTTGGCGCGGCGCGAAAAACAGGTTCATACATGTATGAAACGAAACGACAAGTGCCGGGTGGTGCGTGGCAGCGCGTAAAATAAAAGCAAAACTAGATACATTTTCCCGTTATTATTAAATGGCTTATGTCGCGACAAGTCGGCACTGCCTACTGTCGATGCGGAAAAAAAGTGCATGGAAAATAAGGAAGAAGATGCCTTACGAAAAGAAGCAATGTAAAATTCTTAAGACAGAGATAGTTTAAGTGGCGGTGGGAGCAATAGGAGTAACAACAATGATGACGAGAAGGAAGACTTTTTTAGTTCTGTCACTCAGTCCATAGAAAAACCAAAGAACTCCAACTCTTTAAAGAGTAAAGCGCATAGTTTCGTTAAAATGTGGCTGGACATGAAATCAAAGACTCGTTTAACGATTCTGCATTCCTCGGCATAGGGCGGCTAGGGCCCTAGTGAACTGGGCCAGTGTGCCGTGCAGGAGTCCCCTGGCGACGCCCAGCAGTTCCCCTACCAACTGCCACCCCCTGGTAGCCCAGGAGACGCACTAGAGCGTGCAGGTGCTGAGCTCCTACGAAGCCTGGAAATAAAATCATAATTATATCAACTAGCCATTCTTGGTTAAAAGGGTGCTAATGTTTTTATAAAATATAGCTTGGTGGCTGCCTTTTGGTGTAATTCCCGTCAAAGTCGGACAGGCCGTTTCAGAAATCAGCCACAACAAACAGACAGACAGACAAAGATTTTAAATAGAATAATTTTTTTAAATAGAGTCGGTCATATATCACAATGTAATCGTTTAAAAACGGTTATTTTGATGAAAAAGGCACTCGCAATCTTTTCACTTCATAGAAGCAGGGGTGACTGCTAAGTCACCCCTGCTTCTACGGTACATGTTGATTCATTGCGTCCCAGCATTTTAAATCTGTGATAGCTTCGGAAATAACTATTTTAATGCTGTATACATATTTATATTATATGTTGTATGGAGCTATATTGATCTGTATCAATTAAACAATGCATTAGCGGCCGTTAATTGGATTGCAGGAAAAACAAAATTGTATGTCAGGATCATTTAAAAAACTGTTATTTTGATTATTTCTTTTATTCACGCGATTATTATACATATTGAATCCACTAATATACGGATTTTTCGCGTTACTTAAATATATTTATTGCCGACGTTCTCGATTCTTTTCAGCATCCATGATTAAGCATTAAGCACCGACGCTATAAGAAATCTGCAATTTGCGACCATGTTCTAGACAAGCCCAATCATTATATTAGATTTGATGATACCAAGGATGATTCGGGAAGCAATAGAAATTAAAAAATATCCAAATTTTAATAGAGAAGATGGTTGGTCTTTACCACCTTCCTGGGATCCAATAATTTCAAAAATTAAACGCAGAGTATAAAAAACTACAAAACCGAAGGACAACATAAATACTTTTTGTCAAACCAACATTAAAAATTAAGAAATCGAAAGATATGTCAATTTTTTAAATAAAAACTGACGGTTATTCGAAAACATAGAGATACAGACATATACCAACTTAGTCTGCCCGTGATCATGGATGCTGAAAAGAATCCGAAACGTCGGGAATAAATATATTTAAGTAACGCAAAAGAATCCGTAAATTAGTGGATTTGATAGTTATTTTGATGTTAAAAACAGACATTCCGATTCTATTTGTAGCATAGATGTAGATTACATTTTCTTTCGATTCTCTAATTTTCTTCAACACCATATTGTAGCAGACAAAACCGGATAAAAACTGGTACTCTTGGTAATTAATTATATATTAACAGTAAATTTATTTATGTTCGTTTGATATAGATATCTGATTTTGAATTTCAGTACTAACTGATGAAATCGTCATCTCTTTATTAGCATATTTTATTTTTAAACATATTTATGTAATAGTAATAATAATGCCTAGTGGTAAGGGCGCGTGCTTTGGTGGTTCGTGCGCGGGTTCGAAACCTGCGGGGACTCGACAAACTTTTATTGATGTTTCCTAAAAAGTCGGTCCTTCGCCTCACTCTCTCCGGTCGTGTCGGTTATCCGTCCCATCGGGCTTTTAGAGTATAAAGGAGCAGGAAGTGCGCCTGTGTCTGCGTGTACGTTTGTGCACTATAATATCTCCTGTGTAGTTGGCTTTAATAAAGATGGGCCGCCGTAGTCGTAATCGACTGGAGAACATTATCATAAATAACATTATATATACCTTTTACATATATAAGTATGCGTATATTGTGTATGTACATAATTTTGTTTATATCAAATAATTTTACAAATGCCTCCGTAGCCTAGTGGTATGGGCGTGTACTTTAGAAACCGGAGGTCGTGGGATCGAATCCTGCGGGTCTCAACAAATTTTCATTGTTGCTTCCTAGTTGGTTAGGCAATTTGGGCTGATCACCCAATTGTCTGAAAAGTAAGATGATCCATGCTTCGGATGGGCATGTAAAAGTCGGTCCACCCACCAACCCGCATTGGACCAGCGTGGTGGATACGGTCCAAAAACCCTCTAATGGATAGGTGTATTAGGGAGGCCTATGTCCAGCAGTGGACTATTACAGGTTGATGATGATGATGAATTTTACAAATATGGTATATTGCATTAAGCTTCGTGCTTTGTGACAAAATAATTCTATATACATAAAAGAGATTCCCACCTATACATTGACTCATCACGATATATCTGTAACCGTAATAAGGCGTAGCGACTTGAAATTAGCTACGACAATACCTTTCTCCGAGTAGAGGTCAGCTAAGAACGGATTTAGGAAATTCCACCCAGAAGGGGGTTGCGGTTTCTAGTTATTAATAAACACAATGAACACTAACCTGCGTATGTGCGTACTGAGCGAATAAGCCAAACTGAGCTGCTTCGATCCCTACAAAAGGGCGTGCCCGTACTGCTGCGCACGTTCGCGTTGACGCCGGCCGCGAACTGGATGCGCGGCACTTCACGAATCTGTAAGGGTAAAAAATAGGCAAATAAGAAACTTATATAATTATATATATATATGTTATACGTGACAGCGTCTTTTAGTGGTAAGTTTTGACAAGCATACCTGTCCGTGGCAGCGTTGTAGCAGTAATTCGGCAGGAAGTCGTAGTTCAGCTCCCAGAACACGTGCAGAGTGACCCTCCCGTACGGTGCGAGCACCCCATGGTCTGATTCGCGGAGTATGGCTTCGAACTCGTCCAGGGTGAGGTACCTGCTGAGCAGCTTGTGGCAGAGGCGGTTCACGGAGATGAGGCCTTCCAGCTCCTGGTGGGGGAGAGGCATTAGAGACGTGGTTGGACATGGTAATTGAGAAAAAGAGAGAAGAAAGAGACGGCATTAGTCTATGGTAAGAAAGCTTTTAGGGACTGCGGGAAAGAGAGGTCTTGGTGAGAGAGCGAGATGGCATCAAAAACTATGGTTGAATAAGGTTCTAGTTGAATAGTGTGACGGCATCATTAATGTGGTTGAGGAGTTCTAATGATAGAGGGAGATGGCATTAGTAAAGTAATTGAAAAAGCTCCTGGTGAGGGAGAGAGAGAGACGGCATTAGAGAATGTGTTTGAATTAGGTCCTCAAAAGAGCGAGAGAACATTAGAAAAGTATCTGAACATGATTCTTAAAAGACTATACGGCATTAGAGAGTAAGGTTTTAAAAGGTGTTTGATAGGAATGCGAGACAGATCAGTAATGGTTTTTAGGAGAGAGAACGAGACGGCGTTAGTCTACGGTTGAACATTTAGTGTTGCTATGCGGATGTTTTGTCTTTCTTTATTAATATCTTTGTAATGTCTTGTCTCTGGTGATATCGTGTTTCTTACTGTTTCATGTCGATAGGCGATTTTCCCGTTCGGTTTGCAAACGTTTTGGTTATTGTCTATTGGAGGGACGTGGAATCAAAAGACTCGTTTCACGATGCTGCATTCCTCGGGGAACAGATGTTCATAAATCTATTCAATAAATATAATACATCTCTCCCTCAAGCGCTGCAGTTGAACATCTGTTCTCCTCGGGTAAAAACGTATTGACACCAAAACGAGCCTAGCTTTCAGACGAGAACTTCAACATGCTAATATTCATTAAGGGGAATATGCACATTATGCCCGACGATTAAATTACGCATACGAATTGTACAAATACTTTGTTTTATTCCTAGCCAGTCAACTTCCGGAACCCTAACCGACAAGTCTTTTTTTTTTTTTATGCATTTTTATGCATAAAATATAAATAAAAAGAGAAAATAAATAAAGATAAAACCAAACAATACACATAAAGAACATAAATGTACAAAGAACAAGTACAAAAGAGCGGAAAAGGACCCTGATCCCATATGTCAGGGAAAACACGATTTAAATAAAAAAAAAAAAACCGACAAGTCTTACATGTTCACTAGTCACTAACGCAACGATAAAAAAAGCAATTTTTCCATATTAACGGATTAACGTTAACATGCGTTAATTCTTCCAAAATGTAACGCTTTAACGTTTAGCGAAGCTAATTTTTTTTCGTAACGGATTAACGATTAACGAAGTTAGTTATTTGGTTAACGGTGCCCAGCACTGTTCAATATGGCTCTGGAGGGACAGAAGGCGTTAGAGCTTGTGGTTGTCAAAAATCTTTGTGAGAGAGCAAGACCGCATTAATAATGTGGTATAATAAGGTCGAAGAAATAACACGGCATTATTAGTCAATATATTACTTGTGTAAGCGAGAGAGCATTAAGTCCTAAAATGAGCGGGACGGCATCAAATACTGTGTTTGAATAAGGCGACGGTAAAAAAGTAAGACTGCATTATGCGGTTGAGGAAAATTCTGGTATGGAGACAGACGGCTTGAAAGACTGCGTTTGTATTTGGTCCTAAAAAGACCGAGACGGCCTTAGTACGGTGGTGTTAGGCTCCGAATGGAAAAGAGACGACATTAGAACTTAATTTAGTAGGGAAAGGTAAGTGAACAGAGCGGTAATGGAGACTGAGATTAAATTAGGTCCTGGTGGAGAAGCGAAAAGACATTAGTAATGTGGTCAAGTTAGGTCCTAGTAGAGGAAAAAGAGGGCATTAAGAAACCATGTTTGAATTAGTAAAATAAGGTCCTTGTGAAGAGATAGCATTAGAGACTGGGCGAAAAAGCTTCTGATGAGAGAGCGGAATGGCATTACAAATGCGGGTTATAATTCAGCCGACTAGACTTGGAATAGATGAGACCACGACTTCATCCAGTCCCAAATTAAGCACACCTTGTACTATGGAGACAGGAAGACCGATTAATACTTTGATTAACTTGTCTCTCATAAATAAATAAATTTTATAGAGATACGAACACACAGACAAAACTTTATGTTTATCGCACAAAGTTTTTGCCTTGATAAGAACCGAACCCACATCCATTAGCACAACAGCCAGGGTCAACAACCACAACGCCATGCGGGTCGTAACAATGAATTTTGCTATGATAGATAGATACGGCTGGAGTGACGACATTCGCAAAGTGGCCGGTGTAGGCTGGATGAGATATAGCCGAAAATCAGAAGCGGTGACAGGCGTTAGAGGTGGCCTATGTCCAGCAGTGGACCGACACGGGTTGATGATGATGATGATGATGATAGATAGTCTGACGGAATCGTATAAAGCTAAGTAGGAAAAATAAATAAATATAATTACCACAACTCCGGTAATATCGCCGGCTTCGAATTTGGCCACCGCCGCGTCCAGTGCCCTATGCATATCCGCATTGATCCGCTGTGCCACCTGTTGAATCAATAAACAAAATACGTTGAATAAACTTGATTAATAATAAGATAAATTTGCTCACAAACAGATTATTTATAGCAGAACTATAAACATATGATAATTACGTAAACGAGTCTATATCAAACTTCGTGACTGCCAATAAAATAAATTAAACATCGCCTGAAGATTAACTATGGCGATAGTCCACCAATGAGGACGTTTTCAATGAAAACGCCATCTATGTTTCACATAAAACAAAAATGTTGGTATAAAATTCAGTTCTCAACTACACTCCAACATATTAATGTATTCTATCATATACTTTCCTTCATTTATAGAAAGCTATATTATCCTTTATTAACAAGGGTTACTACTTGTCCTAGAAAAATCCATTTTAAAACTAAAACAGGCCTACGCAAGTCCTTCAAGGTGGTTGATATCCCTGGTATCGCCAATTCATCTCAGGTCAGAAGCGACCTTTTCCATCAGTAAGCGAGTGCATCGCTCCTATGTGGAATAAAGATATTTGAACTCAAACTGCCGATGACCATGGGCGTCGGTGACCACTTTTATTCTGGATTGCTGACGTCGATGACTATTCTCCATCTCAGATGATGAAGCGTCGAGAATCGAACCGGCACTGACCAGCGCGTTGAGGTCCACATGTCTGCCCAGCAGCGCCACGTGCCGCTGGCGCAGCAGCGAGGCGTAGCGCCCCGCGCCGCCGCCCGTGCTGGCCCCTCGGGCGGCACATTCCGCCCGATAGCGCTTGTCCAGGAGCATACTGAAATTAAATTACGTTATATCGATTACTGCCTCCGTAGCCTAGTGGTATAGGCGTGTGCTTTAGAAACCGGAGGTCGTGGGTTCTAATCCTGCGGGGGGACTCAACAAATTTTCATTGTTGTTTCCAAGTTAGTTAGGGTCATTTGGGCGAATCACCCAATTGTCCGAAAAGTAAGATGATCCATGCGTCGGAGGGGCATGTAAAAAGTCGGTCCACCCACCAACTCGCATTGGACCAGGATGGTCGGATAAAGTCCTAAACCCCCTAATGGGTAAGGGTGTATTAGGGGAGGCCTATGTCCAGCAGTGGACTATCACAGGCTGATGATGATGATGATGATATCAATTAGTGTTGCACACTTGTACACACAGTTGCACACAGTAAAAGTAATAATAAATAGTTTGTCGTGAGATAGGGAAATGTGAACGGTACCTTTTTTAAACTTAATGTAAGTAAAGTGTTGCTGTTCACGTTTCCCTACCTTATAGAAATGCCACGGGAAAGCGATAACAGATATAAGCTTAACAATCATCATCGTCATCATCATCAGCCTGTGATAGTCCACTGCTGAACATAAGCCTCACCTAATACATTTACTATCCATTGGGGGGTTTTAGACCATATCCCACCACGCTGGTCCAATGCGGGTTGGTGGGTGGAACGATTTTTTACATGCCCTTCCGACGCATGGATCAACTTACTTATCAGACAATCGGTTGATCGGACCAAATTGCCCTAACCGACTAGGAAGCAACAATGAAAATTTGTTTAGTCCCCGCAGGATTCGAACCCACGACCTGCGGTTTCTAAAGCACGTGCCTATACCACTAGGCTACGGAGGCAGTTACTTTAACAATTATTCAGATATATTATACAACAATAACTGTAAATATTTAACGCAGACTACACCACATATTTCAATAAAAATTAATGTTATCGACATAAATAATATAATAAATTATGATAATTAATAGTTATTTGACATATGATATAATGTACCTATCTAATTCTTATAAATAACAATTAGCTACTTTGCTATGCTATTGCATTTTTAAAAACACAGCCAACAGCTTAACTAACCAGACCGCTGCTTCTATTGAGCCGGATCAAATGTTGACTCTCAATTTGGAATCCGTTCTAAGTAATTTAAATTAAATATGAGGTTGCAAATTAAATCAAAAATTTTCACAATTGAGCGATAAAATATTTTTTAACAAATAGAACTTTTAATAATAACAACTGTTGTTTAAACCTGGTACATCAAAATATTCAGGGCATTGCCAGTGGAGAGCTTGAAGTTGAGCTATTCTTAAATACAGTTATAAAATAGATATTTTCATGTATAACTGACTTTTTCAAGTCCACGCAGGATTCGAACCCGCGACCGCTTAGTAAACCAATCTCCCACCTGGAGGCCAACTGCTTGTAGTGCGCGTACACTTGTTCGGACAGTTTGTACACAAACTGGTCGAAACAGAGATTGACTTCCGCCTCCACTTCGTCGTACAGGAACTGCTTCCGGAAGACGGTGAGCGCGTACTGGGCAGAGTCGTTGTATAGATCCAACGGATAGAGGACATATCTGAAAACGGACGTAAATAATTATAATGATAACTCACTCGATCAATTAACAGACACATTAATTAACGAAACAAATAAGACAAAACAATGTAAAAGTACAGAGCAAGGGCCATCTAGGGTTGAACCTACTTATTCTAACATAGTATAATGAAGAGAACATCATCATCATCATCATCAGCCTTTGATAGTCCACAGCTGGGCATAGGCTCCCCTAATACATCACTACCGAGGTTGACCTATCAACAACGAAGTCAATCGTTGTTGCAGCTCCACGCATGGATCAGATCTCGACAATGATCCCAATTGCCTGAACACGAGTTGGTCCAGTCAAGCCAACGCCAATACCACTAGGCTACGGAGGCAGGAGGAAGAGACACACTATTCAATAATAATATAAAAAAAGGTACAAAGAACACAACAATACAAAGAACTTTAATTCTGTGAACCCTCCTTGTTCTCGTTGACGTATACAACGATGCTGGTTCCAACTCAGCATTATGTTGGTTACCTATACCTAATTAGTCTAAAACTTCCCTATATTCTATATATATTATTCTCCCCACAGTTAACTTTATGGTGGCTAGGAAATGCAAGTTCAAGTGATTAAATGCTTTTCTTAAACTTGACTATTAATGCGATCTAGAAATACGAAATAAAGAAGAGCTATAATTGGGAATAGATAAAACTAAAGATAAAGTAAACTAAAGTGTTTATGGTGGGCGGTGTGTAAAACACTACTGCGTTCCGGTTTGAAGGGCACCGTAGCCAGCGTATTTACTGGGTAAACGAGACTTAACACCCTATGTCCTACGGTAGGCAGCGCGTTGGCGATACCACTGGTATTGCCGAGGTCTATGGGCGTCGGTGACCACTTCCCATGAGGTGGCCCCACTGCCCCGTTGCCTTCGTTGGCAGTATAAAAATAACTATGGTTTGGTTAATAAAGAATAAAAGCTGTAGATTAGATGTAAACACATAAACTTCAGCAACGAGGTGGCGCCATCTAGCGTCTATATTGATGAACTCGTCATTGAGATGTCACATTGAGTGACGGTGGACGATCAGATTACCTTCAGTTAACCGTCTAGTAACTCTTTAACTATACGATTGATGTATTAATAAACGTTTAATATATCACAAATACAGTGTTAAAGGTTATTTTTTTGTGTTTGCATTAGATATGTTGGATCTTAAAAGTCGACAACAATATATACGCAAATAACAAATTGGATTTTATCTGTGTAGTGACCGAATAAATAATAATATTTCTGGACGAATATCACAACATCATCTAGTCCCAAACTAAGCGAAGCTTGTAATTTAGAAAGTAGGTAACTTATAAATACATAGACATACGTTTCCTTTGTAAATAAATACATATTATATAGATATGGATATATATATATAGAAACACTATGTTCATCACACAATATCGTACCCGTGGTAGGAATCGAACCCACTCCTTTTAACCATCAGGTTCAGTAATCACTGCGCCAAATGGGTCAAATAAACGAAACAGATTAATAATTTTCGACTTTAACTCGACTTTATCTTTGACTTTGAGACGTACTCCATCATGGCGGGCTCCTTGCTGCGCAGAATGTGATCGGTGAGGATCCAGGGCATGGACATCTCTATCGGGAACTGGATCCTCTTCTCCATCGTGATCAGGTCGTTGCACTCCTCGTTGTGCTGGTGGCGGACGGTGCATTTCTGGAACATCGTCATCAATCACATCATCAGCCTGTGATAGTCCACTGCTGGACATAGGCCTCCCCTAATACACCCCTATCCATTAGGGGCTCTGGACCGTATCCCACCACGCTGGTCCAATGAGGGTTAGTGGGTAAACCGACTGTTTACATGCCCATCCGACGCATGGATCACCTTACTTTTCAGAAAATTGGGTTATCGGCCCAAATTGCCCTAACCAACTAGGAAACAACAATGAAAATTTGTTAATTCCCCGCAGGATTTGAACCTACGACCCCGGATAACATTCTAAATCACACGCCCATACCGCTAGGCTACGGAGGCACTAGCATCATCCAATTTAAGAAAAAAGTGCGTAAATATTTATTGCAAGAGGAATCGGAGAGCAACTTACACTGTGACATATGTATATGTTATTATAGTTATATTTGTGTACATATCTTAATATATATCTATTTATGTTTAAATATGAAAGTATTTGTGGTTCCATTATTACAAAATGTATTCATCAGTTATACTCTTATTCAATATCTAATTTTACACTTAGATTTGGTTTGTCTTATTTTAAGTGCAAACCCACGCAAAATTTTTCATAACCTCCCTAAGGTTGGCCGTCAGATAAAACCTAAGGCATTAAGCCCGCCTATGTTTATTTTATTGTGCAAAAGGAATAAATAATAATATTTCTGGACGAATAACACAACACCATCTAGTCCCAAACTAAGCAAAGCTTGTACTATGAAAACTAGATACATAAACTTACTTTTCTTTTGTAAATAAATACATATCAAATAGATACAAACACCCAGACACGAGAAAAATACTATGTTCATCACGCATTATTTTTCCCGGGTGGGAATCGAACCCACACCCTTTGGCGCAACAGTCAGGGCGACCAACCACTGCGCCAAGCGGGTCGGTCGGGTCGATAAATAAACAACACTCACATTGACCTTCCTCCCCATCGTCATCTCCAAATAGAACTCCCTGTACCACAGCTGTGACAGATCGCAGCATTTCTGCAGTGATTCTGAAATGAAACAAATTATATGTATTATTGAAAAAAACCGCCTCCGCCGGTATAAACCTTCGCTTTAGAATCCGGAGGTCGTGGGTTCGAATCCCGCGAGAAAACAACTCTGTGTTACCGTTCTTTTCTGGTTGGTTGGGACATTTTGGGCCGATCGCACAGTTGTCTGAAAAGTAAGATGATGCATGTGTCGGATGGGCATGTAAAAAGTCGGTCCACCCACCGACCTGCATCGGACCAGCGTGGTGGGATATAGTCCAAAAACCCACCAATGGAAAAGGCGTGCATTAGGGGAGGCCTATGTCGTGGACTAACACAGGCTGATGATGATGAATGATGATTAATAATGATGATTGAAAACAACAAAAAAATATTTGTAATAGACATCGTAACATTAAAAGAGCCGCTTAGCGCAGTGGTAAGTGACCCTGACTAAAACGCCAAAGGGTATGTATGGGTTCGATTCCGTCCACACTAATAACATGTGTTTTGAATTGTGTAATGAACATGGCGGACGCCGTAGTCAAAGTCGACTAACATACGTACATACATCATTCTGTGTTAGTCCACTGCTGGACATAGGCCTCCCCTAATACACCCTTATCCATTAGGGGGTTTAGGACCGTATCCGACCACCCTGGTCCAATGCGAGTTGGTGGGTGGACCGACTTTTTACATGCCCATCCGACGCATGGATCATCTTACTTTTCAGACATTATTAAATTATATCTATGATAATTACCTGACAAATTCAACAGATATCCCCAATAGAAGCTCTGTCTATGGAATGTCTCTATCTGGGTCAAAGTTGTCGCGTCCAGGTCCTTCCTCAGGGTCCTTCTGCCACCAGATTTGTCAGATATCAACGCCTCCAGCTGGGTCCGGACCATGTAGAGTTGGGTCGACGACGGTCCTGTAAAATATATCATCAAAATTAACATTACATCTAAAAAAAACACTTTTTGTGATAAGAGCAACCACTCTCGTGAACATGGACCTTGGTAAGGGTTTGAAACGTCTGGGTATGATCTTAAACAATTGTAAAGTATCAAATTTACTAATTTCTAGATACCAGATATGTCAATTTTAAACAAAACCCTGACGGTTATTCCAAAACATTGAGATTCAGACATATACTAACTCAGTCTCCCCGTGATCATGGATGCTGGAAAGAATCCGAAACGTCAGGAATATATATAAATAACTAACGCGAAAAATTTGTGGATTTAATACGTATAATAATCGCGTTAACAACAGAGATAATTAACTGTTAAGTCATTAAACTCGATAAAATTCGTAAAAACTGTATTAATTATTATGTAAACTTTTCGAATAAGTAACAGAAAGTATTAACACGATACCATTATAATAACAATAATATAATAACACATTGTTATTTAAAAATAACATATGACGTATAAGTAATGAGGCATCAAATCTAAATATTACTTTGATTTCAGTATAATCCGCGTACGCTTTACTTAAATAACTCAAGTCCTAATAATAGTTAAAGCAAATCTATACTAATATAAAGAGGACCAGCGTGGTGGGATACGGTCCAAAACCACAATAGGGGTGTATTAAGGGAGGCCTATATCCAGCAGTGGATTATCACAGGCTGATGATGAATAATGAATGAATAAAGAGGAAGCTATTTTTTTGTTTGTTCTAATAATAGTTAATATCCTTTCAATACTAGAATGCCAATCGTCCATCAAATGAAAAAGATTCAAATTGAAAATCTTAACAAACATCCGAGAATAGCACGGTCAGAGCCGTGGACCGACTTCTAGTAAGAATATATTTATTGATTGTTGTCAATGTCCAGAATATCGAAAATTTCATATATTAACATATGTTTGGAATGGTACTGCCTCCGTAGCCTAGTGGTATAGGCGTGTGCCTTAGGAACCGAAGATCGTGGGTTCGAATCCTGAGGGGAGTGAACAAATTTTCATTGTTGTTTCCTAGTTGGCTAGGATCACCGATCACCCAATTGTCTGAAAAGTAAGACGATCCATGCGTCGGATGCATGTAAAAAAGTCAGTCCACCCACCAACCCGCATTGGACCAGCGTGGTGCGATACGGTCCAAAATCCCCCTAATGGAAAGGGGTGTATTAGGGGAGGCCTATGTCCAGCAGTGGACTATCACAGGCTGATGATGATTGGAATGGTATATTTGCCGAATTTACAAAGTAGAGCACGCTTCTACATTCGGAACATTAAAGGATAATAAAGTTGCGTTTGTTTTATTGAACTGTCGAAAATTTGCTTTATACGGAATACTTTAGGTACACAGTCTGCTTTACGCAACATACAGTATGCGGAACATTTTCTTATAAAATGTCCTTATATTTAGGAACATTCTGGTATGCGGAACATTTTAATATATTCCGTTATTAGGAACATTCCGGTATTAGGAACACCTTTATTTCGTCCAACTTACCCACGTTCCGCCTCGGCACCTTAATGGTGAAACTGGCGTCGGCGTCCTTCTTGCCTCGTAGCGCCGGATCCTGTTGCGGCTCGCAGCCGCGCGCCCAGTCTCCGCACGTTTCACGCACAGAAACTATTATACTGGGAGAGAGATATTAAGTTTCTTGTATATTATAATGTTCCGAGTGCCTTAGTTAGTTAAGTTGACTGCCTCCGTAGCTCAGCGCTATGGGCTTGCGCTTTAGAAACCAGAGGTCGTGTGTTCGAATCATGCTGGAGCTCAACAACCTTGTTTGTATGGCATAGCAAGCAGACGAGCAGTCGGGCCACCTGATGGGAAGTGGTCACCGACGACCATAGACATTGGCAATACCAATGGTATCATCAACGCGCTGCCTACAATGAAACATAGGGTGTTAAGTCTCGTTTACCCAGTTAATACTAATATTAACTTTTCATTGTTTGTCGGGCTGATCACCCAATTGTCTGATTGTTGTAAAGTAAGATGATCCATGCGTCGGATGAGCATGTAAAAGTCGTTCTCGCGCTTGACCTCTCTCCGGTCATGTCGATTATCCGTCCCTTCGGGCTATTTTTTGATTGTGTTTTCGCGTACAGCCGTGCACTATAATATGTCTCATTAGGCTGATCTCTAATATATATCAGTCGCGGTAGCCTAAATCGGCTCGGAGAACATTTATATGAGACGATGATGATGATGTTAATGATCACAATGATGACGACGATGATACCGACCTGCGTATCAGATCCTTCTTGTTCTTGATCGCCTTCCGCAGCGGCTCCCTCAACACGAGCTGGACAAAGTCCTGCAGTTCAGCGTATATGGACCTCCTGGCCGCATCGGCGAAGACCGTCTCCATCCTGGCCATTAGGACCTGCAGACCCTTGATCATCGCTATCACCTCGATCATGGCGAACTTTTCTTCTGAGGTGTAGTTGTAGCGGGTGGCCTGTTGAGAAGGTTTAATATAATGGAAGGAAGAGATTTGAATATAATGCACTGGGCAATCCGTTCTCGGCTTTGCCCCTGCTTTTGCTTTTCATTTCTAAACGGTTTACCAACCAAAAAATATAGGAGCATTAACATTATAAATTTCAGATTCACAAAACACAGCATTTTATAAACCGAAACATAATTCATCGTTTATCATAAGTGAGACCGCACCCAAATATAGGGTAAAAAACAGCATTTGTTACTCCCGGATAATATTGTTTTTTAGAAGTCACTAGGCAAAGAAATTCTTACGTTAAGAAAGCATCAAAAAATAATAGAAGATACTTTTTTTTTACTATTTTATCCGCCTGCTCTGAGTCTCAATTATGACCAACTTTTTAATGGACGCCGTCTTGGCGTTCATTAAAGGATGCCTATGTCCAGCAGTGTACTGCCAAAAGCTGTTTATGATGATGATGATGATGAATACTAGCTAGCCAGAATTTAATCCACTGTGTACATAAGCTGCCTCCGTAGCCTAGTGGCGTAGGCGTTTGCTTTAGAAACCGGAAGTCGTGGGTTCGAATCCTGAGGGGACTCAACAAATTTTCATTGTTGTTTCCTAGTTGGTTAGGACAATTTGGGCCGATCACCCAATTGGCTGAAAAGTAAGATGATCCTAAGTCGGATGGGCATATAAAAAGGCGATCCAACCACCGGGATACGGTCCAAAACCCCCTAATGGATAGGGGTGTATTAGGGGAGGCCTATGTCCAGCAGTGGACTCTCAAAGGCTGATGATGATGATGATGTGTACATATGTCGTTCTCACTACTTTTAGATTTCTCCTCGTCATATAATTGAAGGAAGAACTAGTTAGAAAACCACCATGGTTGTTTATGTTCTACATATATGGATATATATGTAAAACACAAGCAAGAAAACCGTAATCGAGATATTATAATATAATGGAAGGAGTAATTAGTACGGAAATCATAGATTAAGAAACGTAACACGTTTCCGTTACGTGATGCTGACCAATACTATTCAAGCAAACTAAAGTTGTGTTCTCTTTCATACTACTACGGTGATAAAAAGAAACGAGTAAATGATCACCAGACACATAAACCGTTACCGTGTCATCCATCACCACTCAAACACCACAAATTTCCAAATACCTACGCATACTCTACGAGGTCACACAAAAGATAATACAAAAAGCGAGCAAAAAATCACTGTAAAAATAACGCGTATCGCGATACCGTTACGTGACGTTACTTTTTTGTACACCTTGACATTAGACTAATCACCGAATAGAACAATTCCAAATACCCTCTCATACTCCACGATGTCAGACAAAAGATAATACAAAATGCGAGTAAAAAATCACTGTAAAAATAACGCGTATCGCGATACCGTTACGTGACGTTACTTTTTTGTACACCTTGACATTAGACTAATCACCGAATAAAACAATTCCAAATACCCTCTCATACTCCACGACGTCTGACAAAAGATAATACAAAAAAACGAGTAAAAAAATCACTGTAAAAATAACGCGTCTCGCGATACCGTTACGTGACGTTACTTTTTTGTACACCTTGACATTAGACTAATCACCGAATAAAACAATTCCAAATACCCTCTCATACTCCACGACGTCTGACAAAAGATAATACAAAAAGCGAGTAAAAAATCACTGTAAAAATAACGCGTCTCGCGATACCGTTACGTGACGTTACTTTTTTGTACACCTTGACATTAGACTAATCACCGAATAGAACAATTCCAAATACCCTCTCATACTCCACGATGTCAGACAAAAGATAATACAAAATGCGAGTAAAAAATCACTGTAAAAATAACGCGTATCGCGATACCGTTACGTGACGTTACTTTTTGTACACCTTGACATTAGACTAATCACCGAATAAAACAATTCCAAATACTCTCTCATACTCCACGACGTCTGACAAAAGATAATACAAAAAAACGAGTAAAAAAATCACTGTAAAAATAACGCGTCTCGCGATACCGTTACGTGACGTTACTTTTTTGTACACCTTGACATTAGACTTATCACGCAATAAAAATTCCACACCCTCTCATACTCCTCGGCGTCCGGTGGACATCTAGCATTGACCGTGTGGTCAGTGGGGTGCAGCAGCTTCCAGGAGCACAGCTCCGTCAATACTGAACACCAGGAGGAGAGGAGTTGGAGACCACGGAGACAGAGTTCCGTCACGGCGCGGTTTTCGGAGTCAGAGCCTGCCTCTTTAAAGGTCGTCGTCACCTGATGAAATGAAAAACATAAAAAGAAATTGGTTGCCCGTAAAACATGATACAGGGGCGAAAGTTATACGTGGCGTCTTTTAGTGGTAGAATGATTGTAATGTGAATATTCATTCGTATAGTGGGAAGAAGGATCAACCTTCTTTCTCTTTCTTTAGACTCTCTTTTACTTAAGCAGGCCAACTGCGCACGAGTGAGAGAGACGCATGCATCACACTTTCTCTTAAGTTTGCTTATAGAGAGCGTTACGTAAGCAGCGTTGTGACACAGTGTACCAGAGTGCCTCCCTATCTTGAGACAATTTATAAGTCACGTCAAAAATATGTATGTGTATGTACTTAACCTTTTTTGCACCCAACCATTTTCCCAACTTATCATGGTTTCCGCTTATATCCCTTCAGATTAACCTGAATGTATTTTCGACCATATTATTTATGCATTGTATCCCATTTATTTCACTTTATCAATCAGAAAGACTAGATGCCTATTTATAACGAAGCTCTCTAGTAGTTACTTATTCAAGCTATCATACATACATTATTTATATCAACTCTCTCAACTGCCTCCGTATCTGGTGCACCGTAAGTGTACGCACAAACACAGGGGCACTTCCTATTACATGCTCTCAAATCCCGATGGCACGGATAAACATCACGACCGGAGAGAGATAAGGCACAGGACCGACTTTTTACATGCCCATCCGACGCATGAATCATCTTACTTTACAGACAATTAACTAGGAAACAATTTAGAAAAGTATTTGAGTGCCCGCAGGAAACGAACCCTCCTCCGGTCTCGAAAGCATACGCCGATACCACTAAGCTACGGAGGCGGTACCCTGCGATTATTTTTATATATTTAAATATATAACTTTTTAAATAAAAGCATTTACGAAATTTGATTAATACATCACTTATCTAGTTATTATTAGATTTGCTAGTGCAGAATACACATTAAATTGTTAACATCTATTATAAGAAATGTTAGTAAAAAAGTGTTTAATTCAATGGTCACTTACCTCATTACTATACCTGGCCAATTCTGATATGTAGTTCTGATGTTCCTCTCTAATCTGGGGCAGGTGGACCATCAGGTCGGCCTGAGGAGAAGGTGGGTTGGGGCTCGAGGAGAGTGGCCACCTTGAAACAAAGAATATCGAAATTACTTATGTTCCAAAGATGTGACATAAGAATATCGATCGCAAACGGTCTACACATTATTATAATTTAGCCAAAAATGGAAATAATTCAAAAAGACTAATGTCAAACAATAATGGAGCTAAGAGCGAACGCGTCCTCATTGGTGCAGCGCGGCCATTTTGAATCCCCACGCGATGTTCAACCAATAAGAGAGCTCGACTTTTAGGCCACAATTGGGTTTGGTGTTACACTATTGTTCATGTAAATTGCATCCTTTATTTGGCCCAACCTTAGGTGTTAAAATAATTGTAATAACTATGCCAGTCGTACGTGGAACTGATATAAACATTTTAATCTGTTGCAAAAAAAAAGTTACCTCGTATGCACTGCGTTTTATTAATTAATTAATTAATTGATTGATTGATTGACATCTCGGTGACAACTGTACAATACTAACGCTAGATGTATGACGCCCAAACATTGTTAATATGTACATTGCATATGTACATCGCAAATGTACATTGCATATGTACATTGCAAATGTACACTGCATATGTAAATTACAAATGTACACTGCATATGTACATTGCATATGTACATACCTACGTCGGCTTTAAATCCGGATCCTTCATACACAGCGTTCCGGTTTAAAGGCCAACTTACCCTCCAAAGACGGAAGAACATTGTAATCCATGACAACCTAGTGGCGACACACATCTACCACCGAGATGTCAAGCACTGAGTGACAGTCGACTAATAACGACGCCATACATACGAGGCCGCTTTGTTGCTATGGATATACTTTGTTTATATGTTTGGCGACCCGCTTGGCACAGTGGTTAGCGACCCTGACTGTTGCATCAAAGGGTGTGGATTCGATTTCCACCAGGGGCAAAATATTGTGTGAGGAACATAGCGTTTTTCTCGTGTCTGGGTGTTCGTATCTAAACAATATGTATTTATTTACAAAAGAAAAGTAAGTTTATGAATTTATCAGTTATCTAGTTTCCAAAGTACAAGCTTTGCTTAGTTTGGGACTAGATGATGTTGTGCTATTCGTCCAGAAATATATTATAAAAAACTCCATGTCGTTTTTGGCTCTAGGATAATAATCTATTTGGCTTTTGGCACTCACTTGTTAGGATCGTAGTGTTTCGAGCGCTTGATGTAGTTGAACGGAGCGATTTGCATGTCACCAAAGAGCGGGACCACTTCCAGATTCTGAAAATTGAGTTAATTATCAACACTTTAAGCATTTATGTGTGACATTATACATCATATTAGTACAAAGACAGACTTGGTACCGATGAAAGTTTCTGCAATTCAGCCTAGAGATGGTATAAAGATAAAAGAGTAACATGCATATTAAAAAAAATATTAAAAACTTTTTTATCTTTTTTTATGTAACTAAATATTATATTTATATTGAAAAGCATAAAACAATAGTCTGAAGACACTACCACGTTCCGGTATGAAGGACACCGAAGCTAGTGCATTTACTGCGTAAAGGAAACGCAATGACCAACATCTCAGAGCTTGAAGCAGATTTGTGGTATTCGCTCTCTTTTTGTCACTTGCTTCTTTCATCAATGACACAAGTAAAGTACCTCATCATCATCATCATCATCAAAATCATCATGATTATCATTATCGTCGTCGTCAGCCTTCTGTTAGTCCACTGCTGCTCCCTCCTCCAATAGGGGGTTTTAGGACCGTATCCCACCACGCTGGTCCAAAGCGGGTTGGTGGGTGGATCCATGCGTCGGATGGGCATGTAAAAGGCGGTCCACCCACCAACCCGCATTGGACCAGCGTGGTGGGATACGGTCCAAAACCCTAATGAATAGTGGTGTATTAGGGAGGCCTATGTCCAGCAGTGGACTGTTAAAGGCTGATGATGATGATGATGATGAGAGCTAAAACAATACTATATACATTTAACCATAGATCAATAACACTGTATACATATACATATAAATACATATATACAAACATATTTCATCCACTCATTCATTATCACAACCAATTGGCACTACATACATACAACAGACATAGAATATAGACAACAGAATATTAAATAAATTATTTATTTAATTTTATGCACAAGAAATACCGGGGCGGAATTAATGCCAATGATATTTTCTGCCAGTCAACCTTGGAGCGATGCAGAGATAAAAAGTAATAAGATATTTGTAGAATAAAATATCTGCATAACATAATATACAATAAATATACTGTATTGTATATCTACATATATAAAAGAGATTCCCACCTATATATTGACTCATCACAATATCTCTGGAACTATAAGGCGTAGCAACATGAAATTTGTTAGGAATATTCCTTTCACTGAGCAGAGGTCAGCCAAAAACGGATTTTACGAAATTCCACCCACAAGGGGGTTTGGGGGGTTGCTAGTATCATATATATCTGTATGCGTACCTTGAATATTCTGTCGATCCTGTCCAAACGGATCTTTTTCTTCTGATCCAGCCGGTTGATGTTGCACACCTCTGAGTCCATCAAGAATAAACCGAAGCCCATGACCTGAATATGGAAAGATTAAATTAAATTAAACTAATTCTGTACCCAAGCTTAGCATTTCAGCAAAAATAAATATATTTAAATGAGAGTAAAAGCAATAAAATGCGTTAAAACATTGTAAGTATTAAAATGCTTTGACTCTAAGGATTTTTGAATTCTTCTAGTAAGGAATGTATTTTATGTCACCCAGCGATAATACATATATTTTTTTTATTGCCCAGGCAGGCAGACGAGAGTCGGGCCACCTGATGGGAAGTGGTCACCGATGCCCATAGACATTGGCAATACTGGAATCCCCAACGCGCTGCCTACCGTGAGACATAGCATTACCCAGTAAATACGCTGGCTACGGTGCCCTTCAAACCGGAACATACTCGTGGTTTCAAACTATTGCTTCGCGGCAGAAATAGGCACCGCGGTGGTACCCACCCAGACGGTCTCCTGTAAAAAGAGGACCTACCACCGGCTTAATAATATGGCTTTGTAATGGAAAATAATAATTTATGAAAATGTTTTACAAGTTTTTGAATAAATTTGCATTATGTCAGTATTAAATATTTTACGTATTTAAATTATGTTAAATTACCTTCACGAGCATGTGTTTCTCGGATGGCGTCAAATACATTTTTGTTTCAAACATCTGCACGCAGATGTTAACCACATCGGCCAGTAGATCCTCATAGCCTGAAAGACGCATGAAAAATAATGATAAATAGCTTTTTTAATTTGCTTTATTAACAAATTTTCGACAATGTTTAACTAAATCTATTTTTAGTGTTGGACGACCCCCGACCAGGTGGGATCTCCGTGCATTCAATGAGATGACTTCATTGAAAGAGGCATATGTCCAGCAGTGGACTGATAAGGGCTGATTATGATGATGATGATGATGATGATTTTTAAACTGAATTGGCGCCAAAAAGTCTTATTGGTTCTGGGACTCAAAATGGCCGCGGTGCACAAATGAAAAGGCGTTCGCTTCTAGCGTCATTGGTGTTTGACATTAAACATGTTTATATTTCCCACGAGTTTATTAGCAATTTCAAGTATCTCCGTAGCCTAGTGGTGAGGGCATGTGCTTTAGAAACCGGAGGTCGTTGGTTTGAATCCTGCAGGGGGCTCAACAAATTTTCATTGATGTTTCCTAGTTGGTTAGGGCAATTTGGGCCGATCACCCAATTGTCTGAAAAGTAAGATGATCCATGCGTCGGATGCGCATGTAAAAGTCGTCCACCTCCAACCCCATTGGACCAGCGTGGTGGGATACGGTCCAAAACCCCTAATGGAGAAGGAGAGACCGGTCCAGCGGTGGACTTACACAGGCTGAAAGTGATGTTTGATCGTCAATTATTAATCTACCATCGGTTCTGAAATGAAAACTCTGACCTGAGAAAAACCAGTGTTTTATTTCATTAGTTTTATCTATCAGTATAGTAGTCATTACAGCCTTATTATACCCTTTATCACACAAACGTTTATCTACAACTGTTTTGAATTTATTCACAGATAATAGCTGAACATTTTCAAAATGCTCTTTTCTTGAATTAGGTATCAAATGGTAACTCTTTGGTCGCTCAAAATAGTTATTTCCAAATTTGAAAGCATTTTTTGGAAGACTGAGATGGATTGGCGACTGCAACGGTATTCGTCTTCCGTGCTAGTTATTATTACTCTAAGTTGAGAAGCTCCTCCACCTTGTGAGAATAGAATACGGCAGAGCAGTCCTCTAATGTTGCCTCCAAATCGCATTGAATCTCATGCGACATTATTTTTTTGTAAACAGCGGTTCTTAATAATAAGCCCAAATTTGGTTTTTCGGTCTTTGAGAACCAGTGGTGACAGAAAGCAAACAAATGTCTACATTCAGAAAAAAGTAAAGAGAATCGAAGAATTTTTTAATTCAAACAACTGAGCTATGCCTTTCAGTGTTTATTTATTTTCGTACCAAAGAATATATATGTTATTCTCACTTCTTTTTGATCCCTTCTCGTCGTTATAGAAGAATCATCAATCTCTTTTAGGTAACTTGGAATGGTTGCCTGTACTAAAATGGAAGCATCTGAGCTCGATTGTAGCAATGATACACTTACTTTCACTACAATTTTGATAATGTGACTAGTTCTGACACCAGTTTCGGTTTCGGCTAAAGTTTCGGCCAAATTTGGCCGAAACTGGGCCGAAACCGAAACTGCGGCCGAAACCGAGACCGAAACCGAAATTTCGGTCGGACACTAATAAAATAATATATATGTATATTCAATTTCTATATTATTATTACCTTGTTACTCATAACTATACAAAGGTCGGCTGTTAGATAATGCCTAAGGCATTAAGCCTACCTGTGTGCATTTAATTTTATGCAAAAGTTTAAATAAATAAACAAATAAACTTTCATAAATTTAGATAAAATGTTAATTCTCTACAGATATGCTATAGACATAGAAATCATGTGAACATACCATTGATCTTTTCAAGGGCATCCTTTACAGTGTCTCTTATCTTGTTCTGAGTCGCTAAGAACATAGAGAGGTTCTGTGACTCTTGCAGACTCTGACTGTCCGCCATCACCTTCAGAAATTGAGCAGCCCTGGAGGTAAACAAAAACGAATTATGAGATAAAGAAGAATCTATATGATTAGAGAAGAAAAATAAAAGCACATAAAAGATAGAATGATCTGTTAATGCACTTGGAAATATGTGGATAGGAACGGCAAGAAATAGAGAAAGTTGCGAGGCCTTTGAAAACAGACACAATAACCATAATTGATAATAGCATATCATACATTGCAAACATTTAAAGCATTATAAGCTTTCTGATAATGAGAGATTATATGATCAATATATTTACAAAAAGGAATATCATGAAATCCAATTAAATTCAATAGACATAGTGCCTTAATGTTTTGTTGTCGGAATAGAAATCTCAAAATACCACAAACTTATTTTATAGTCTTTTATAATTCAGCCAAAGCAGACTGAGTATAGTAATAATTGATGAGAGTAGCCGAAGATCGGAAGCGGTGGCGTGCATTAGACCTATGTCCAGCAGTGGACTGAGACCGGCTCATAATGATGATGACGATGAAACTAAGTAACATCTGAATCATGTAAACCAGAACAACAAAATCTTTATAAACAACATGTCTTGGAAATCAATGTTGATTATGAAACTGTTACATTAAGCAAAAGATCCAGTCAAGAAAAATGTCTCAACAGATACAAATTCCTCCATAGCTTAATGGCATGAGCTTGCGCTTTGGAAACCGTAGGTTGTAGGTTCGAATACTGCGAGAACTAAAAAAATCATTCCTGTTTCTTAGTTAGTTAGGACAATGCTGGCTGATCTCCAGATCGTCTAAAGTAGTTTGGTCGGATAAGTCGGTCCTGCACGTTATATCTCTCCATTATGTCGAGTATCGTCCATCGGAGAGAAAGAGGAGGATGAGAGAGGAATAAGGGTTGGAACGTGAGTTGGGCGTAACTGCGACTATATTATCTCCTGTTGACGAAATCTAGAGGACTCTGATCCTCAGACCTAGTGGTATGGGCGTGTGCTAGAAACCGGAGATCGTTTCGAATCCTGCAGGGATCAAAAAATTGTCATGTTGTTTCTTGCTGGTTAGGGCATTTGGGTCAATCACCTATGTCTGAAAAGTAAGATGATCCATGCCGTCGGATGGGCATGTAAAACGAGTCTGACCCACCAACCCGCATTGAACCAGCTGGTGAGGTCACGTCCAAAGACCCCTAATGGATAGGGATGTATTTGGGAGGCCTATGTCCAGCAGTGGACTAACACAGGCTGATGATGATGATGATGATGAGACGAAATCGACTTGAAAGACAGTACCCACCTCCTGTAAGTTGAATAGTCATTCTTCACCGAGCTCTTCATGTTCTTCAGCTCGTCCAGAACCGCGAACATGTTCACAAACTTGCCCAGGGTGAGCAAATACGCTTCAGATACGAAATCACGACGTTTCTCGGCATGGCACAGGCGCCTCACTTCACCGCAGAAGCGCTCGATTGCTTTACGCTGTAAAGAAGTTATGTTTCAGTTATTATTTTCTGTTGATTACCCAAATCATCACCGTCATCAGGCCTCCACTAATACACCCTTATCCATGAAGGGGTACCCATATCCATGAATGGACCGTATCCCACCACGCTGGTCCAATGCGTGTCGGTGGGTGGACCAACTTTTTACATGCCCATCCGACGCATGGATCATCTTACTTTACAGAAAATTGGGTGATCGGCCCAAATTGCCCTAACCATCTAGGAAACAGCAATGAAAATTTGTTGAGTTGAGGATTTGAACCGACGAGCTCTGGTTTCTAAAGCACAAGCCCATACCACTAGGCTACGGAGGCAGATTAAGCGAATGCTATACACAATCAACAATACAGTTTTACGAATGTTATTGTGTTTAATTATTTTACAATTATTCTAAAAGTATAATTTGACCATCGCATCACAGAACAGACTAAGGTGTTTAGTGTCATAATGGCAGAGTTAATGTCACAATAACTTTGTATACTTATTAACATTAACAAGAATATTTTGTAATAAAGCATGAAAAAATTTATCTAAATGTACATACTAATGCGCAGTACTTTCAAACATACAATTGCTTTTCAGGCAACTGATAACAGGAAGATTTTGCTGAAGAGCATTTGTGCAGACATGTATAAATTTATAGACCATGACTATTATTGCGATTTATGGGTAAAAATGGCACTGATTCACATTATAAGAAGCCGAAAAGACATAGGATCTTATTTCAAACACTAAAGCCACAAATAGCAAACAGTTCTTATGAAATTACTACCTCACTGTGCCTAATATACCTATTAGATGTATAATTATTAATATAAGCATGCCCAATGTTTTAACACCCATTGAATTAACTTTATAGCAGGCCTATAATATTAATAATATATAATTAAGTATAACTGAGCTCCGATCAAACCTTTTTAATAGCTCACAATTTTTTTTAACACTTACAACTTTTTTATAGCTACAACCAACATAGTTTACCATGCTTATAGGACCAATTTGCATGTAGTTTTGTACCCTAAAATTTATAATGCTATGTTGACAAAAAGTCACTTTATTATTCAGCTCATGTCAAACAAACAAACATAAAAGATTCACCCACCTGGAAGTACATGAATTGCAGCAACTTATCAACCTCCGGTGCTAACACTTGGACCGTCCTCTCATAAATATGCACTCTGTCTGGTTGTTCGTTTGATCTCGGTTGAGGTATTGCTCGACTGCAACACCTCCAAGTGTACAGCATAACCGCGTGTGCGTTCCCTTCTTCTAGCAGCTCATTCTATTAAATAATTATGATTTTTTACTGTACAACTAAAGGGTCAAAAATTATTTGGAGTGACATATCCCATCATAATCTGCCAGTGATCATGGAGGCGGCAATAATTTATATATATATATATAACTAAACACGCATAGTAAATACGTAAAAAAAATACATCTACTTGTTATATATAATAAGCAATAAGTTATTCTTATATACGAGGGCTGCACTAAAAGTGTCGGGAATGGAATATTGCCACTATTCCTGTCATATTAAAATCTTTTTAATTGCAAACTCCTTGGTTTGAAAAGCGAATACCAATAATTTATTAAAAAAAAAAGATACTTTGATTGGTCTTGTCACAAGGTCTTGTCAAACTATTTTAGTCGTTAAAAAAATGAAATTGACTCGAGAAAACTCAAGAGCGATGATTTATTATGACTTTCAAAGTGGTATAACACAAAAATAGTGTTTGGACCGGATGAATTTCGTATTTGGTGAAGCCCCATCCAAAACTACAACTTATCGCTGGTTTGCTGAATTTCAACGTGGACGTGTCAAGCTCAGTGATGATCCCCATCAAGGTCGTCTAAAAACAGCAGTCGCACAATAAAACGTTGATGCTGTACGTAAGCCGATTGAGGAAGATGACGACATGTGACATATCACGAAATTCAGGCAACTTTAGACATTGGCATGAGTCAAATAAAAATAATCTCGTACGAACAATTAGGTGTAAAAAAAAATTGTTTTCCCGATGGATACCGCATTCGCTCTGTGAAGAGCAAAAAGCGGCTCGCATTACTTGGTGCGTCAAAACTCTCGAAAGATTCCACGCAGGATCCTCAAATGCTGTAAACAACATCATATCAGGTGACGAATCCTGGATATACGCGTACGAACCCGAAACAAAAAACCAGTCACAAGTTTGGGTGTTCGAAAATGAGTTAAAGCCAACAAAAATTGTTCGTTTACTAAGGGTTGAAAAAAAAATAGTGGCCACGTTTGTCTCCAAAACCAAAGGGAGGAACAAAGAACGTTAATGCAGAATGGTAGGCTAGCATTTGTTTGCCACAGGTCGTTACTGAACTCCGTAAAGAGAACTGCAACCGCCGCATCATCCTCCATCACAACAATGCGAGTTCTCACACCGCGTACAGAACAAAAGAGAGTTTAGAGCAAGAAAACATTGAATTATTAGAACATCCCCCGTATAGCCCCGACCTGAGCCCTAATGATTTGTATACTTTCCCTAAAATAAAGAATAAATTGCATGGTCAGATATTATCATCAACTGCAGAAGCTGTGGACGCCTACAAAACGGCCATTTTGGAGACCGAAACTACCGAATGGAATGGTTGCTTCTCTGATTGATTGTTATGAAAAAATGTGTCAAATTTCGCGGAGATTACCTCGAAAAGCTCAATTCCTTGTTTCCTGAAATTTTCAGTGCCGCCCTCGTATATATGCTATGTTGTTGTAAAGTTTTATTCAAATCCATCAAATAGATTTTGTACAGCTTAGTTTTTCTTACAAAAAGGCTATGACGCAGGATACAACCAGTAATAAAATATAATCACCAGATTGGCGTGGACAGTGGCCTCCTCAATGTATTTGGCTATGCCAGTGACGAATCCATTGCGGTCCTCGAAGTTCGTGTCGAAGTTCGCCTGGTAGAGTATCGAGCATGGTGCCGCTTCAATACAGGGCTGCTCGTCTGTAATGTATATTTAGTTTTAAGATTAATTATAGATATGACCATTCATTACTTTTACTTTATAAACCGGAGAATGATGGATTCAAATCCCGCAGGAAACATCATTGTGTTAGCTGTTTTCTGGCTAATAAGGATATTATGTGCTTATCAACAAACTGTCTCAAAATTAAGATGAGCCTCGGACAGATGGGCTTGTAGAAAGTCGGTCATGGTTGTCAACACCACTTTTGGCAGTCATTATGGAATATTGAGCCATACAAACTTATTGGAACTTATTCATCCTTGGCATACAGTCCAAAACCCCCTAATCAAGAAGCTGTGCATTAGGAGAAGCCTACGTCCAGCAGTGGACTAATACAGGCTAATGATGATGAAAAATTTATACTTAGAATGCAGTTTACCCTTGGGATTGTGGCGGTCTTTCATTTATGGGGGAGGTTCATTGGAGACCCCAGAGACCCTAACCCGAATAACTTGGAAAAATGGGTAAGTGAAATTTGCCTATTATAATCGTTAAACATGCCTGTACCGGAGCTGAACTAAACTAGGCCTTTATAATATGTGAAGAGAATGATGGAGTGGCGTTAAGTCCTCCCCTTATAAAATTTTATTTCAAGGTTATGTAATAAAGGTTTTGAAGGTAGTAGGTCCCAATCTTCCATAGGGCTGCCTTGGGGTGGTACACCATGACAGCTATTTCGGCTGCAAGCAGTAGAGTGAAAACCTACTGTATTCAGTTAGGAAGGGCACTATAGCCATGTATTTACTGAATTAGCACTAACATCCTATGTCTCATGGTTGTGGCTACATTGGTAATTCCGTGTACCAGTGTCTATGGGCTGAGGATTAACATTGGTTGGCCCAACTGTTCTTCTGCCTTCAAATGCGATAAAATAAAAACCAAAGAGGATAAGAAGTTCTTTGTGTGCTGTGGCTGTGCCTAATAGTTAATTTTTGTCTCTAATATAATAACATTATATGTTACATTGGTCTCGTCGTTTAGATTTAATCAAAATGTGATTTGTTATTTTATAATATATAACCTGTTCAGTTGCCTCTTTTATTTAACATTTAAAAGCGATCAAAAAGTGGAATTGATATATACAACCTAAAGTTTTAAATGACGTAGCTTAAGAAATAGTTACTATTATTCATTTCCTTACATAAATTAATATTTTGATGACATAGTTTTAAATGAAAGTACAATTTTACAAAAGTTTATAGGCTCTTTATAAATTTGGCTTCAGTTAAGCTAAATAATAAGCCTATTTTGCATAATATGGCGGTGTCATGTCCTGGCACTATTATATTTTGCTAATACTTTGTTTTGTTTATTTTGGATTTCATTATGATCTATTGCATACATTTCGTTAATTAAATATACGACATAAGTTTTATGCACACAATAATTAGTTAACATAATAACATCTCTATAATTTAAAGAACTTTAAGTGTTTAAATTTAAAAAATGCACATAGAGAAAAAAGCTAAGAGGAACCTTATGTTTCTAAACTATTAATTGAATAAAAGTAAATAGTGAGCGGTTGTTAATTTCATAAATATCATGTTGGAATAGAAAATGCGTATCGGCAGTTTTAATAAATTATTGTAGGAAATGGTATTTCCTGCGCGATGAACATGCGAGTAAAGTGAAACTTACCCGGCAAAGTGAGCTCATCGAGGACATCCACATTGCTCAAAGCGTCCGAGAGAGACACTTTTTCACTTACAGACATGGTTTTGGAATATTTAGAACCGTGAAATTTAGTTCACCGTTTAGTATAATGTGGTGTACTACAAATCACACGGAAACATAACAAAAAACAACAATTGAAAAGTATCAACCGTAGGATTTGAGGCGGTACACGGATATGAGAAATACAATTAATTTGTACTTTAAATGTTATTAAGTAAAAAATGTTTTATCAAAATAATCAACCAGAGAGTATACTATTAGTGTATTAACCCAGCCCAAAACCAATTTGACAGCAACTAGCAAATAGCAAACAAAACAGGCGAATCGATATCACAGATTAAATAAACATTAGAATCGATTATTGGTTAATAAAAACAATAATTTAACGCGCATTAGTTAGCCATAATTATTTCACCGCAGTATTTGAAACAATTCTTTTATTTTTTTTCTGTTCGTATTCCTATAAAATCAGTAACATATGAAAGTCATAAATGGGTAGTGTCATTTCGATTCTCAAAAGAAGTGTCTTTACATTAGAGCTGAATATGACATGAAGTGTGTATGTGAAAATGTCGTAATTAATGGAACCTGAATAATCTTTTACGCCATATTTTAACAATAAGAGTATCAATAATCAGGCGCCAGTCTGTAGCCAGACATCTTCAGAGTCTTTATCGGACAAAACTTAACTATAAGCCAATAACCTCTTCATCATCATCAGCCTGTGTTAGTATACTGCAAGATATAGGCCTCCCCTTATGCACACTTCTCCATTAGGGGTTATTTGGACCGTATCCCAACACGCTGGTCCAATGTGGAATGGTCGGTGGACCGACTTTTTACATGCCGACGCATGGATCATCTTACTATACCTGACAATTGGGCGATCGGCCCAAATTGCCCCTAACCAACTAGGAAACAACAATGAAAAATTGTTGAGTCCCCGCAGGATTCGAACCCACGACCTCCGAGTACTAAAGCACACGCCCTTACCAATAGGCTACGAAGTAGGAGCAGAAATTTATATACTGTTAGCTATTTTTTTAATAAAAACCTTCCTTATTGTATATAGTATCACTTCCTTGACACTTCTATGCTTCCTGCGAAATAACAACATTGGAGTTTCATTAAATACGCTCAAGCCTTAACAGAACTAGTCCTCTTTAGCTACGTGAGTGACTGGAAAATTACTACGAATGGTAGCGGCAGTGTGAACACGGATGTATTCCGGATTCGAAAAAAACCTTAGCCAGAGTAATTGCTGGATAAACCAGATGTTACATACCGCCCCCCGAATAGGTCCTCGCATTGTCGTGGTGGTGGGACTCAGTGCCTAAGTAAGCTAAGAGGAATCTGGGCGGCCTAAGGAGTTAGGCCGGTCGTGGGAAGCTGCCCAGCTGACTCATAATCCGCTTTGATGCGCCCTGGAGATAGGGAGTCAGACTGACTGAAGGGCAGTCATTTCGACGCACCCGAGGCGGATGGGGTTCGGCGGCATGCTCTAGTGGTCAGAAGACTGCAAAGTCCGTGACCTATCCAAGACACCAGGAAGAAACAACGTGGTTATGTCTCGCAAGTCCGACATAACCGTCTTGCCCGGCAGGATGGGGTCGTGCATGTTCGCAAAGTTTACATCTATAAATGTAAGCAACTTGAGCGAAGTAGTGCATCTATTACCATCTATTATTGAGTAAATTACATTCTCCGAAGTTGGCTTATCTCGTGTTTAATATTGACAAACTTTACTTCAAATGACACAGAGACAGTCATAGCCATGGCATGCCTTTTCAATTTCAAACTTTAGTTCTAATTGATATGATCGCTTAATTACAAATTGTTTGTCAGAAATGCATCGAGTCTTCAACGCTAAATAGTAAACATCGCCGACCCAGCGCTCAGGTGCACAACTCGCACCGCTAGCTTTTACATTGTCATATTATCTTCACCGATCAAAACAAACAACGAAAATTGTGCCTCGCAGGATTCAGACTCATCTTCTCCGGTTTGTTACGGCTAATACAATTAGGCCACGGCGGCAATAAAGTCTCCAAACAGCATGAAAGGATACATCACTTGCTGAATTGTTACATTCCCATGAACATTACGTTCGAATGACGCCAGTTAGATACATTTTACAGATTAGCATAGCGTCATATTGGAAATAGATTGTTAAGCCATTTTTTTTTTAAACTGATAACAAAATATAAACGAAAAAAATTATTTAAGCCAGTTTTCAATAAATGGGTCAATCTTTCATCATCAAAGCTAATTTAAAAACCTACTTGGATAGTTGACGATTCGTATTTCATTTATTCGCCTTCTATTTTGTTTTGAAAACTCATTTCGTTGATGTCAACGATTTTTGCAGCTATTTCGCTGAAGCATACATGATCTTAGTAATTTTGAGAAATGGTCGAGAAAACTACAATGTCATCATGCAGGCACATTTTAAAGAAGCTGGTCAATGTTGTGGAAGGCGGCTTCTCAACTCGTTGTAATACGTTTTCGTTGTAAAGTATACCCTTTGACCAATTTCCAGTACGCCATGTAAACTACAATGGGATTGTTTCATGTATTTGAAACGAAAAAATACGCCACATCGCTTCGTTACTTCTAACATAGCGTCCCATTTGAAATTCAGTGATTTCCCCGTTTGAATATTCAGCAGCCAGTCCAAACACAGCCATGTTCACTACCTTTCTACACATACTTGCAGATATATTTTACCAGCAGATAATTTTATGGACTGGTAATATTAAACATCTATATATGCTTTGAATGTTTTGGAGAGTAACGGAGAAAATTGACAACCCAACCGTTATCAACTTCTATTTCCAGCTGTTTCACTAAACTGATTACTGTTGACCTCCCGTTGTCATCAGTGGATCGCCGGCGATATTTATTTTCTACTGTTAATTGTTTTAGAACGCGTTTTGAACACTTTCCATCAAGCACAACAAGTACACGGAGAATTAGATTTAATATTCCACATGGCTGCACTCAATGCCTCCGCAGCCTAGTGGTATTGGCGTGTGCTTTAGAACCCGGAGGTCGTGGGTTCGAATTCTGCGGGGACTCAACAAATTTTCATTGTTGTTTTCTAGTTGGTTAGGGCAATTTGGGCCAATCAGCCAATTGTTGAAAAGTAATATGACGATCCACCCACCAACCCGCATTAGACCAGCGTGGTGGGATACGGTCCAAAACCCTCTAATGGATAGGGGTGTATTAGGGGAGGCCTATGTCCAGCTGTGGACTATCACAGGCTGATGATGTATGTGTATTCCACAGGGATGATGAATCATATTTTTGTATTGATTTCATGTAACACTGGATTTTTATCACCATCGGGAATTACCGCAGATATCACACTCCCCATTTCATTGGTTGAGGATGTGTGCATGTCGCAATCCGCGCGTCTCGCCGAATACGCGATGCTCAACAATGAAGTCCGTGAGTGATTTTAACTTTCTTTTGAACACCCTTGTGGTAATGTTGTGGCGATCAATAGGTGGTTAGCCAAGAAATAATCCTTGTCGAATTTCTCCCCACTGTGGATTGCATGTAAACGTTATAAACAAATCTGGTGTGCCATAATGACGTACATACGACATAGCATCTTCAGCGTATTCATGCATATGTCGACGTATGTTGTTGGTAGAATAGTTGTTCTACTTACATTCTGTGGATTTCCATCATTATTGATTGCATCCCGTATGAATGTATTCTTCAGAACGCAGTTTTGCTTGATCCAACATGATAAATGTCAATGGCTCAGTTTCAACTTTTACGTACATATCCACAGCTTATTGGTGGAAGAGACGACGACATTTTAAGATATGAGCGCCCTCATTTTCTCGAACTAGTCCCGAACCAAACTCCGTCTGTATAACGCCTCCGTGGTCTAGCGGTATTGGCCCTTGCATCATAAGCCGGTGGTCGAGGGTTCAAAGTCTATGGGGTTAGGACAATATGGACCAATCACCCAATTGTATGAAAAGATAATCCATATGCCGGAATACAAAGTCAATCCACATCCCAACCCGCATTGGACCCACGTGGTGGAATACGGTCCAAAAACCTCCTGATGGAGAAGGCATGCATTGGGGAAGGCCTATTGCCATAGTTCAGCTGTGGATTAAGACAGGCTAATTATGACTAATCTGTGTGAATAACGATTCTTTAAACTAACTTTTTTGTTACTTTTGGAACCTGTATCTGGATTTATCATCCTAACTGAAAAATTCTATCCATCTTCACCTTGCCAAAATAACATGGGATGTAACCAATTATATAATTGATAAGTTTCGAAAACACGCTGTTGATTACTACGCCGATGTACAACAATATCTTGGTTTTCTAAATTTTCGCCCAAGACGACAATAGCGACTTCTTCAATGGTGGCGCATTAGAACGTCTCGCGAGTTGTCCTGCTGACGTCGTTTCAGCTTTGATAACAATTATTTGATTATCAGACGGCCAAAGCGGTCGTGAATAATGCAACCAATTCGTTATGTTGATGAAAATACGTTTGGAGTTTTTCCACAATTGGTTTTTTCACCGAATTATTGTGTACAAAACACTGGTCGACTTGTCTTGCTGAATCGCCCATAAAATAAAATTGTAAGAATTTGCAGTCACTATTCTTCGTTGGCAAAAAAGAACTTGTTAAAAGATATATTTGACCCTGAATCATGAATGTTGGTGTTTAATTTTCTTGAATAACTTTCGTTGCACCAAATGACGTTATTTGAAACCAATTATTGTATTGCTTAGAAAAGTCAAAAAATGTTAAGAACCTGGCCCATTTGCGAAAACCCAATGAGGTAATGGTTCTAGTGACGGTGTTAATGGCATCAATTTGTCTTAACCGCTCGCGCAACGCAATCCAGGAGGTTCACTTTTCAACTTAAATGCCTTACAATATAGCATACAACGTTCATTGGTCCAATAGCAACGATTTGTTGTGATTTGTACTCGATTTCTACGTTATGATTGAATGCATAATGATACAGGTTAAACGCAACATTTAAATGTTATTTATTTTGATCTTATCGATTCCATTTAACTTCACTCCGCGCGTCGCGTTGCTCATCGGTTTGATTTTAAAGAAATAATACGTATGGTCTTTATGACCGAGTAAACCAATTTATATGTTAGTAACGGTCATATTATTCTATTCAAACTTGCAAAAACTCCGAATTAAATTGAACTTGATGTTAGGTATGATTGCTCCAAAATAACCGTGATGTACACTAAGAAATTCAATCTCTATCGACTTTTTTGAGGGTAATTAATTATTGTACATGTGTTTCCTACCAATCAAATTACTTCTATCGAAGCATTTGTTTCAAACGTCAAATGTCATAATGTTACATTAAAAGTTAAAATTGCCCAAAGCGCTAAGGTTAGAATAGAAGACGAATTCTTAAACTTCTCAAAAGCCGGAATAAGAAGTATCCTATGTCCTATTCCTGGTTCTACGCTACCTCCTCACGAAATTTCAGCTAAATCTGTACAGCGGTTCTTCAGTTATAAATGATGTAACTAACACGACTTTCTTTTATATAAGTAATAAAATATAGATTTTAAATGTATACCATACAATTTTTGTGAAGTGGATTAAAAATGTATTGTAGAACGACTTACTTTTGTCGGTTCTGCTTACTAAGCTAAGCAAAGTAAATTTAACTAAGCATGTGTAATACCTTTATATTGAAATTGATTTAATTGCATATATACTATCTTGAAGTCTGGCGTAATACCACAACGGAACCTATTTTCACTACGCTCATCCGGTTTTAAGTGCACCGTAGTCAGCGTAACTTTGTTTAAACAACACGTATGATCCCGTGTCTCAATGCGCCAAGCAGATTAGACTTACACTGCGTTTCTAATGGATGGGTACCATGGCATTTATCACTAAGTAAACGATTGGTTCGTCATCACTTTAACCAATTTAAAATATATATAATAATAACCCCTTCAGTCAGTTATCAGGTCAATTTTTTAATCGTAAAGGTGGCTATAAAACCCAATGGTATTTGTATGTTATTGTGTTCAAAGCAGTAACGATCAGTTAAATATAAAACACCAGATTCAAAGTTTTCTAATACATGTTTATTTCAACAAAATAGGAAATAAAAACCATTTTGTATACAATTTATATATGCATGATATGGCAACATTTGTCTTTTTAATTATACTATCTTCTACAGTATAAAGGCTACATTACACTCGGAGAGGATATAAACAAAGTAACTCATGGCGAGAGAGTGGCATTATACATCCAGCGTTCAAATTGATAAATTTTTAAATCAATAAGTGACAGACGGCTAATAGCAACACTACACGTATGTCGCACATCGTATCTATAGGTCTCTTTGTTTAAATCTATTCAGTGTCTGATTTGACTAGACTATATCAGCTGACATTTAAAACATACTGGCAAAACTGCTCGTAAAGCTGAAAAAAGGGTTAAAAATTTTTATCCAAACTAAATTTTGATTCCAATCTTTTTTCACTTCTTTGCACATAATTATTTATTTTATTTGCGCGATTATCATACATATAAAATAGACTTTTGTTACCGATCAAATTATTATATTCCTCTTTGTATCTACAAAGTGTTTAATTGTCCTAGCTCGCCAGGCCCTCTTTGGAAATGTGCTAACGTTATTGCAAGGTTTTATTTCAATAATTCTTGTTTATCATATTTCCTGACGAATCCTTGTGATTCAAGATCCTATGATTTGACCAATAAAAAGGCAGTACATGTTGAGATGCAGTTGAACATTACATATTGTTTCACAGAATATTTTTTTAGGTTCCAAGTGTGCTCTGTTTGGTCCTCCTATAGTTGGAAATAAAAGCAGACCTTTGCAAAATATTGAATAATAACCAAATAGATATTGAAATAGGGATGTGACGACCCTACTGCCCACTTGATGGCAGACCTTACAAAAAGAGTATCATAGATCCGTAGTTCCAGCCACCGCTTGCGATCTTCGGCTATTCTCATCCAGCCCACATCAGCTTACTAATCTGGTAGGCTATATCGTTGCCTCTGGTTCTCTGACGGATCACATCATTTCTGATGCGGTCTCTCCATAGCTCGCTAAGCTACTTTAAATTTGTGGACCAGACGAACCGTAAGTGTCCAAGTCTCGGCACCGTAGGTCATAACGGGTAGGACGCACTGATCGAAGCACTTTCGACTTGAGGCACTGTGGGATGGGTGACGAGAAAAGCAGTTCCAGTCAATTGCAAGCGCGACAATTATGATCATCTCTTTTAAAGGACGCCACCAAGCTTTGCTGTCTTGGCGTTCATTAAAAGTTCTATATCCAGCAGTGGACTACTGAAGGCTGTTTAATGATGATTATGATGCTGGTTCTTAGTTTTAATTAGCCTAGTAAAAGGCAACTTGTCTAAAAGTATTGTAAAGCAAAGCAGTTGTCAAATAAAAAAAGAAATCTGTATTCACATAATATATTTTACACTTCAATATAAGATAAACAATAGGTGTATGTGGTACAATGTGAACAAACGTAAATGCTCAAAAGGGCAGCACAAAATGATGTTGAAATAAAATACTAAAATAAAACAATAATTGATAATTTTTAACATGGAAATAATAAAAAAAATGTAACAAACTTCTTCACTCTAAAAGCATCTAAATTTTGTCCACACCTACAATGAACAGTTGAGCAATGTTGTGGTTGAACAATCAAAACTTTCGTGAGAAATTGCACTAAAAATTTATTCTACAAAACGGGTCAACTCGTGTGAAATCCGTATTACTGCTGACTCGTTTCAGGCCTGTTGGATGTCCTTTATCAGAACATGTAGGATAACTACAAGGTCGCTTCCCATCTCCAAGGAGAACTGTGTGCAGCCATTTTGTAGAATAAAACGTCAAAATTGTGGTTTACATGTTACAAAATAAATTGACAACATTTGACATAACACTTTAGTAAATAAATAAAAATATAAGCGAGTTTTTTAAAAAAAGGTTAAAGAAGGCTCCACATTATATCTAAGAGCCATGTTAGACCTGGAAATTTATACTCCAATCTCACAAAAGAGAAAATGTTTAGGTGTACTTTGACATTGAAGTCTGCTTACAAAAGTTCTGGATAATTTAAGACCGGTGTATAATATCTCCTTTTAACTCTTAGAATCCAACAAGGATATCCTAGATATAATGTCTATCAGAGGCAAGTGACAGTTTATACAGCACCAATATTTAAAAAAAAACTGCAAAATATGTATAAGCCATTGCTTTTAAAGTTATATAATTGCAATATTATTGCAGTGGTGTTACGATAAGGGTGATATTGATTGATCAGAATTACAAATTTATTTTGCCATCTGATATATGCCTATTTTTAGCGTTTCATAAACATAAATGTAATGGAAACATTTTGGATAAAAGATATAAGATTAATCATTGTACATAGTAATTGATTCCAAAGAAAATAAATTGAAAACAATTGATTAATGCATAAATTGTATATAACATAGAAATAATAGAATACTAATTGAACAAATAACTTGTAACATGTAGCCAAAACACTGTCACAGCTTACATATGGACAATAATATTATGATAATAACAATGTGACAAAAATGAATAATAAACAGTTCACTGTCTTCAGGGGCATTACACAGAAGTATTATAAAGGCATCTTGTTTCTAATGAGACATATGCGGCAACATTCTAAATCACTATCTAAAACTAGTGCTTTAGGAATATAGTATTCACAAGATCTTATGCAAACTCAAAGAAATATTACAAATGTACTGCAAACATAATAATCATGCATGGAATAATATTAAAAATATAATTACGAGTAACCCCTCCAAAATTAAATAGGGCGTTATTAAATCATAATAAAAATGAGCACTAACAATGCACTTGTAAGAACGCTGCAGATGTTATGTCATACTGATGCTATTACACACTCTACTCGGAATAGATGTTATCAAAGTAACCTAACGCAATAAAACAGCTTTATACATATAGTGTTTTCACTCACTGATTGACATCTCTGTGACAATCGACCAATGAGAAAGCTAGATGTATGACGCCACTCTATTGCCATGGGTTACAATGTTCGCATGTATCTACAACCTTCATCGGCAGCACTATTGTATAACAAATAACCTGAAATAACAACTAAAAATTGAATCAGCCACCACTAAAGTCATCCAATCGCATTGTTATCACCTCAAATATTATTAAAGCAATAACAATCTACAAAATATAATGTACAAATCTTACAACGGGCATATCTCACCATTCAGACAAAATATACAATTCAAAACTCGATGGGTACTTCCTGCACGACCAGTCTATAATTAGGATTCTGCAATGGCATAACACACATCATGTTACTAACAGTTTTGTAATGCTCGTAGCCCTGTGGGAACTGGTCGTATTCTGTCAACTCGACTATTGGTGCGGGCATGACAAAGTCATCGCCTTCCTCGTCACACTCCAGGGCTTCTTCATCCAGCCCGTCATAGTACATTCCAGGCCTGGGGTAGACGTTTGCGGACATCGGCGGGATGTTTGCCCTAAGACAATTGTGAGATTTCAACAGCGCTGGCCATTCGAACACCTCTTCGCAAGCTTGACACTGATTGTTTTGTTTCGTGTGCATCCTTCTCTTGTGCCGTGACAGAGTGTAATTCGAAGAGTAGTATTTACCACAGATCTGAAAGCGAAGCAATATAGCCATATACAATATACGTAAAATATTTTTTTTTCTATTGGTATCTGGTAACTTTTAAAGATTATTCAATTTGATCGGCACAACAACTTCATTAGCGCGTTATAGTTTAGTCTTATAATTTTAGCACTAATCAGTAAAATTATTTATTACATATCCAACACCATTGGCACCAGAAGCAGAAATCTTCTGATTGGTGGTCTGAAACAATGGTCGTGTTTACGTGATGTTTAACTAATTACTGTTCATGAGACATCTTTGCATTAAAAGATTTTCATATTTGATTTTATTTGCATTTAGACGTTCCTACCGTTCAATCATTGCTACTACTGATAATTTTTTAAATACACTTCTAGTTTTTCCAAACCTTGACATTGGCAGAATCACAGAGTTACACTTGGAGTAGCCATTCTTATTGAAAGAAAGAAAAAAAAGAAGACTGCTTAAAACCTAAATATTACAAGTTCAAGATCACAACCTATTTAGTGAGTGCAATATAATAGTAAGGGATGATAAGATGGAGTGACAACATTCGCAAGGTGGCCGGTGTGGGGTGCATGAGAATGATCGAAGATCTGAAGCGGTGGCGTGCATTAGGGGAGGCCTATCTCCAGCAGTAGATTGACACAGGCTCATAATGATGATGAAGGCATAAAAATTATAACAATGTAAGGCATGTATTTGATTCCTGCTTTTTTACATGCAAATAAAGTTGTTAACCTAGGCAATAGGGGTTTTATCTGTCTTAGTCTGTAACAACTAAGTGGTAAGGGCTTACGCTTTGCAAATCATAGGTTGTAGGGTAGAAACCTGTCATTCATCATCATTATATTTTTATTTTGTAGTAAAATGATGCCTGCATCGACATGTAAAAAAATGGTCATTCGCCTGATTTCTCTCTAGTTCTGTTAATTATTTAAGAGGTCTAAAATAGAGAATGCACCATTTTTGATGCCTAAATAGCTGATCTCATATATAGACTGACAATCAGTGTCATAATTGACTCGATGGTTGTTATCAGATCTGTACATTTACTTCAGATAATATGATCTCTTTTTAAAACAATTACAAAAAAATAATACAGAGAAACAATATACTTACATCACAGTTAAACCTGGATATTATAGTTTTCTTTGAAACCGGGTCTACTATAGCCTTCTTCGGTGGATTGGAGTAATCTATACTTTCAATAGAATTACTGTCCTCTTTGTTATCAGGTTTGGTGATATTTTCATCATTAATGTTTTCAGTGAAGTCATGATCTGCATCATTACAATCAGCTACCAAATCAATGATATCAGACACAGGTGGATTGACTTCATCCGATGCGGGTCAACCAAATTTAAAGTAGTTACTTCCTCTTCCTTTGAGCTATTGCCATTAACTAGTCTGTTCTTCACCTCAGAATTGTTACATTCATTGTCATGTGAACGCTTGTGCTGCAACATGACATATTCCGTATCAAATCTCTTCAAACACACATCACAAAAATAATGATCTTTGTATCCTGTCGTTAAGCTGTTACGTAAATCCGGTAAATTCGCAACATGGGATGCTATCGAGTCTTTTTGTATAGAGCTATACTCGCAAAAATTACAGAGATAGAGTCTACTGGCACTGTCATACTTGTACAATTCCTTTGGACACTTCTCCGAATGCAAGAAGGCTATATGGTGGACTAAACAGCAGTTGTTAGTGAACTGCCCTTTACATATATCGCAGACAAAAAATGTGCCAATGTGACCGAAGCTGTGATCTCTCAGATCCATTAATTTAAAATATGACTCATTGCAGGTCTTACAAAGGTACAGTTTTTTGTCACAACATACTGAGCATTTGTTCTTTAAGTGTTTATTCAGACTTTTGAATGCACCGCAGACGTAGCAGTGAAGCTTTATATGACCTTTGAACAGGGTCCTGTCTAGAAATTTCTTTGAGCAGTAATGACAGACGTAGCTTTTAAGTCTCCCGTGACTTTGCCTAATGTGCAATCTCAGACGTTTGTCGTCTACAAACATTTTTTTGCAATTCTTACATCTAACATAATCGTCCACCAAATGTACTATTATTTGCTCGGAAAAACTCACCCGCTTCTGAGTGCTGCGTTTGTCAACATCAATACTGTTGTTCGCATTTCTTTCCTCCTTTAAAGTATTGTTTCCTGTGTTAAGGCCGTATTTTGTCGAGTTCACTACACGTAATTTGTTAATGAAATCACTTTTCAACTTCTCCAAATCCTCCCTTGCCAACATAACAGAACATTGAAGAGCTAACTTCTCCAAATGTACGCCTATGTTATCGATACCATTCTGAGCAATAACTGTTTCCCCATTGTGCTTATTTTGTTTACACTCAATGCTGTTCTTTTTAAGAGACGGTGTAAGATCACAACGCTCTAACACAACGACTGGTTTCTTGCGAAAGCCGCGAAAACCCTTATCCTGTGAAAAGATATCTTCTTTAACTTCGTTTGGCGTCTCTTTTTCTCCCGCCATACTGTCGTCAGCAATTTTCTTAGAACATCTTTTCCTGTTCTCCCTTTGAAACGACATGTGAAAGTAAACAGTGATGTTAAACGGGAAATAAAGAAGTGTACTGTTTCTGATTTATGGACCAACAGGTAATCAAACACTTTTTAGCAACAATGATATTTCGCAAACGTCAAACTTCAAACTCATTATCTAAATATTCAGTGCAGTCCAGCTGCAGATAAACAAAACAAGTTATAAGGCTTGGATCAGTGTGACCAGGTTTCATTTGACGAATCTACTGCACGTTAAGTAAAAACTATTGAATTCTACCAAATGAGAATGAGACAATATTAGATCTGATATATTTTAATTGTCGTTATGTTACGTACAACATGAGTTTTATACATATCAAATGATAAAATAAAACAAATAATTAGAAATAAAAGATACTTTAAAAAATAAGATTATTTTATGAAAATAACTGGTTTCTCTCGCTTTGTCGTAGCGTTGGAGCTCAGTAACTGCGGTCTGGTCCTTCGGGGCAGCCCGAAATTACATCAACCAATCCGACCCGCTGCGGACAAAGACAGCATATCTCCTGTCTTTGTCCACAGCGGGATGTGGACAAAGACAGGAGATATGCTGCCATTCTTGTCCACTGCAGCCAGGGAGTGCATTTTTGGTGTTCCATTGGTCAGTCTCCCTCTCCACCGTGATTCGATGAGTCCGCACCGCTTTTGCGGTGTGGTTAGAGGCCGTGAGAGGAGTGGACATTCGGCATGGTATTGTCGATCTCTCCTTCTTCTGCGGCCGAAACAGGTGACAGAGCCCAACATCTAGGCAACCGCTGGGGGCAGGGAGACATATTCTGCCAGGTGTGAAATATCCTGACGTCTATGCCTCCTTGTTTATATATAGTTTGCAAGGCATGTGACGTTATGGCAGTTATGGCAATTATTACTTTAAATGCTTTATGCATAATGCGTTAGAGATAAACTTTAACATTTGAAAAAAATCAGGGTTTCTATTACTTTCCTAGTTATCTGAAAAATTCACCTGGACACGTGGCGTTCAGCGTTGTATCTGCAGGAGATATACATATATTTAACTATAAACAAACAAACTACAACTTGAGACATCCGACGCAAACTAATCTGTCACTGCGTGGTTTTCAATAAGCTAACATCGAGACTCCTCCCTGCAATCAATAAATAAAACATGGCTATTAAACATTTGGAGTAGGTAAACCAAATTAAAACGCCAATTGAACTATTTCACCACCTGCTCAAAAGAAGGAGTTATTTAGTAATCATTACACCAAAAACTAGGTAAACATACTACTCTGGAGCCGAGAAGGAATCCCTCCCGGAACCGCCAATACAAAGTTGCTTGCCAGGGTACCCCTTCTACTAGGGCACTTTTATATGGATCTCCACGGTAATTAGCCACGCTTAAATTTACAGCTACCACAAGGATTGTGAATGACCTGAAAGCGTTTTAGATAAATTAAATTTATTATTACTATTATTACTTTAAATATAGCAAATTCTTATTAACAAACAAATTAAAAATAAATTCAACTTCAATTTTACGGTTGATGGAAATAAATCTTTCCAGCATCAATTGTAAGCTTGCTAATAATAATTCATTTAAGGAAAATGTTAAAAAAAGACTAAAAAAAAGTAAGTAAATACTTAAATAAATGGATGAAAAGTTATGATAATACAACAAATCGGCTAGTGGTGTTAAAACATAACGCCTTCTTTCAAATGAATGCGACTGGATAAAACCAGCATTTGTAATTTGAATTTGAATAAGAGTAGCAAACGTGTTATATTATTTTGTATTTTCCTTAAAGAATCCCAGATCTTTTTGTTAATGTTTGTTGCCTCTATTTAGTGCCAAAATCACATCCAAACAATATTGTACACTTTCCTAACAGATTTAAAAATTTAAGCCTAATATAAATTATAAAATAACTTGTCTAAATATTAGTCACGTGTGAAATATAAATATTAATAATTGCAATATTGCCATTGCATGTGTTATCAATAATATTATCATCCATCCAGTGCTATAGTACGTTTCAAAACGCTTGCACGTGTAATTATATTCGTTAGTGTGCGTTCTTGGCACTTTCGTTATCGGACGTTGGTAATATAGATGCGCGGATCTTTTTAGCAAAAGCTATCAGATAAACACCGTTTTATATTTTTAAACGTGACGGAAGGCGGCTGAAGGCAATATGTTCCCGCCGACGCGTATCAAGAGCTGCCTTCCAGTCATAAGTCCGATGTTTAGGCGACTACGCCCGCATAGGCCGTTCCGACAAACGTCGTATCACAATCAAACAAAGGTTTCCAACACACAAATACAGAAGACAAAATGGATGAATTTGAGAGCGATATTCACGCGTTGGATGCCTTTAGGCAGTGTTATGTACGTGGGATGGTGTTATATACGGGCTAGCGTTAATTATGAGGTTTCCAAAGTCGAAATTAAATTCTACGAAATGTTTCCCTTCCGGATAACAAGCCGCATTTGGGGACGGCTGGCGGCCTGCGAGCTCCCCACATCGATCCGAAATTTCGTTTATGGAACATACGTGAAGTTGTTTAATGTCAACTTAAACGACGCCGCCGTGACTGATTTGAGGTATTACAAGAGTTTATCGGCATTTTTCACTCGTCCGCTGAGGGAAGGAGCCCGGTTCATCGCACCATCGACTTGCGTGTCCCCTTGTGATGGAGTGGTGCTCAACTGCGGCCCCGCTGACACCGACAAGATCGAGCAAGTCAAAGGAGTGACCTACAGTCTGGAGGAGTTCCTCGGCGAGAACAAATGGTCGAAAAACACCGATGACAACTACTACAACTCCCTACTGTCCGACAAGAAGAATATACTACACCAGTGCATCATTTATCTGGCCCCAGGCGATTATCACAGGTTCCACTCGCCATGCGACTGGACATCGAAGTTTAGGAGACACTTCTCTGGTAAACTGCTCTCTGTCAATCCTTGGATGGCGCGTCTTATACCCGGTTTGTTTACGATGAACGAGAGAGCGGTCTACGTTGGTGAGTGGAAACATGGATTTTTCAGTATGACCGCTGTGGGTGCGACCAATGTTGGTTCCATAGAGATATACAGCGATCCACACCTAAGGACGAACACAAAAGGCGGTAGGAACCGAGTTGACGAGCTGAATGCAGAAGTATCTTATAAGAAGGGGGAGTTGTTTGGCCAGTTTAATATGGGAAGTACTATAATACTCTTATTCGAAGCTCCAAAGGACTTTAAATTTGAATTTAATGCAGGTGACAGGGTGCTAGTTGGTCAGGCTTTGAACTCGGCTGCGGCGCATCAAACTAGATGACCTGATTACAGTGATCTTATGCACATAGTGCAAGTGGGTTTAGTTTTTTACATGATCTGCCTGCTGCTGTGAGTAGCAGGTGGGAACATGCTCCGAGATTGGCGCTTCAAATGTAATAGATATCTATACCTCATGGGTAAAAAATAGTTATAATCAATAGTACAAAAGCAAGTTGCGGGATTATTAAAACATGTAGATAATACATCCAATATATTAAAAAAATGTTCCAAAGTTGTAATTGACAATTTTTTCAAGTAAATATTTTTGTTGAGAGACTATTTTGTACCATTGAGGTGTAAATATATTTGTAATGTAGAGAAATAGTATATCCTTTGAACAAAGTGTATGCTTTATTTTTTTGTTGTGCGACTTTATCAGATGCTTGACATATTTTATTACGGTAGAAGACTGTGATCTTTTTGCTTAGTCACTCATTGATGGTAGTTATTATATATATTTGATGTGTGTAAAAATCAACTTTGATGTTGTTAGCTTTTTTAAAGGGAATATTGTATTAGTGATATATTTGCTTTTGATTAGGGATAATGATGAGTGAAGTTTTAACAATGTTTACAAACAAAAGACCAAGCAGTTAACGAATGAAATTCCTTGTTTTATTTTTTTACAGTAATCAGTTATTATGTTCAAATAATGTGACCACACATTCTGTTTGTGCATAACTCGGCAATGGCTTATAAAACAGCATTTGAACTTATATCCTACATCATCTATTATCCGAAATCATGCATAATGATGGAATTTTTATCCTTATTTTGATTTCCTGTGAAAAATATAACATGTATTGTGTATTGAAGCTACAACTATAGTACACTACAAGTTCCATTTGCCTAAATCTTGCTGTTGCTTACTCTACTCTCTTACTTCAGGTCATGGTTATTTGTTTATAAACATTATATTATCATGCTGCAGTATTCGTCTCTTAATCCCATGTATAAATGTTGTCTAAACACCATGGTTTTGTTTTCATTTAGTTTAAATGACTGCTGATTCTGCCAATATCAAGGTTGATACATGCAAGAGTTGTACTTGCAAATGATCAGTATTAAAAACTATTGTATGGCAAAGAGTCTTGACACACCATGGTTTTTTTTTGTAGATGAGCATAAAGTAAGGTAGTCCAGGGCTGACACCGGTAGAGGGTGTCGGTGCTGACCAATATGTTGACTTCGTGATCTTCCCGCCTTAAGGGGTGTATCCCTTTGTATATTGTAGGTCTGATGCCAGTTGCTATGAGTAGAAACTTTTTAAGTGATACTTTATAATTTATAATCTGATGACAAGACAACTGTGGAAATGAATGACATGATGTACATAAGAACTTCAGCCTATATAATGCTGTTAAAAAACATAAAAGTTTGTCGATAGGGACAAGCCATAATAGAAAAGATTTCTTTTAATCTTTCTTCACTATACCTTTTTTTTATCATGACTATATTAGTATAATATTTTAACATGTGAAAAATGAAGATGTTGGAATGTAGTTTATGTTCTGTATTCTTCAAATCTGTGGTTTCTGCTTAACCTAACAATATATAGGTATATTGTATGAAAAACAGTTTGTTTCTGGTTGTTTATTAAAATGGTGGATGAATCGATGTTCATAAAATCTTGAATGAACCTCAAGGGAATTAAACATTTCTTAATGTTGACTTTAACACAATTTTTTTTGTTATTTTTGCTGAAATATGAAGTGTTAAAAATTCAAATACAATGCTTATTGATGTTAAAAGTAAATGAAAGCATCACTAGTAAAACATTTAAATATGTTTATACCCCGGACCCCTATCCCGAATAAATATGTTTTGTAAACAGAGTATAAATGTGGAATGTTTAAAAATAGATTTAGTGAGAAAATATTTTCCTTCGTATATTTTCGGAAAAGCTCGTATTTGTCGTGCTCTTTAAACACATATATTGTCCAAGATTACTATTTGCATGACTAAGCATGGTCAGTTTCGTGACTCCGTTAGATACAATGTAACGTTTGTGCTAATCTTATAAATAATATTATTTCATGGTGACATTTCTGATCAACAAAACAAAGTTTGTGTCACTCCTTTGATACAATCGTTCATTGACAGTTTGGGTGTCATCATACTCTGATAAAGATCTAAGTTTTCCCGAAGGAAAAAACTTGTCACTACATCTATAACATTCCATCTAATGATGTACTGAACTTTGATTGCCGACAGCTAAGTAAGAGATTGAAGTGTGACATGTTACTATGAACTACTTTGATTACAAATATTCTGTGTTTAAATGGCTTAGTTTAGTGTATATATTGAAAAGCATGTTAAAATGCATGTTTGACAAAATCAAGATCTCATTTGTTGAATGTGTAAATTTCAAGATATATTTAGTCTTTAGTAAAGTGTATGTGTTGGTAAAATAATAGTATATTGTCAAAAGATGTTTATTTGAATAGAAATATAAACATTGTTTAAAAATTGATAGATTTTATTATGATGTAACGGCTTGTGAAGTTATATTTAAATTTGTGCTTTAAAATATATAGTAACAACATGATTTTCTGACTACATCATTTCTAAGTGTAATAACCTATATGTTACATAGTTCTTTTGTAATTATTAGGTACTGCCTGTAGTAATTTAGTTTTACTTTATTAAGTTTTACTCAAGAATATGAAGATAACAAGAATTACTACAGTTGGTATGCATTATATCTTACGCATAATAACAATTCTTAACTCCTAATTTTTGTAAACAATGTAATTATCACTATTAAGGCAAAACTGTTTGACATGAGGTTTTTTTCATACAAATTCAGTTCTTAATTAGCGATGTTATACAGAGGTGTCAAACCAGCAGCCGCATGAATTATTAGGCCTGCAAGGTCATTTATATTTTCTTTGTTTAAATACATTCAATGAGTGGAATGTTATTTTTTGCGAACGTCAAAATTGAAATGTTTTGGACATATATTTGATTATGCACACACTAACACTATTCACGTTGATAAACTGCAGGAATTCCAGAACGATATATATGTGCACCTGACACCGCGCGTTGCTTTATTATGTGGGCTGTCATGTCAACGTGGAATTTTTAAGCTCGCTTATTGAACGTTTGCCCAAACTGCGAACTTCGGCTAAAAAAACTGGGCTACGATGATGGGACTGTACCCACCTTTGAAAGTGCTAATTATTACAACAATCTGAAACATTTGATAAAATCTAAACATGCACTGCAGTCTAGTTACTACTAATATGAGGTTGATGTTAAGATAACAAGATGATCATATTATATTGAATTTTATTTTATAAATAATTTTAGGCCCACCAATGTATTGAGTAATTTTTGGTGGCCCTGGGTCCCATGTAGTTTGGACAGCCCTGTTATACAGTGTCGGTCTTCATATACAAAAACCTGCCGTACGACGCCATGACGTTGCTATTGGTAACATAATTTATTTACGTAAAACAATCTATACATAGCCATATATTGATTAGAACCCATGCTATATAGTTAACGTCAAAATGTACAGGTCCCCAAAAACGTATCATACTGTTATCTATATATAAAATAAAATTGGAATTTCTGTTTGTAACATCAAAATATAAATTTTTGATTGATATTAATAATATCCTCCTTGTCCAATCCGACTACGGCGGCCGATAGATATTAGAGATCAGCCAACTGCGCAGGAGATATTATGGTGTACGTGTGTACACGCAAACACACTCCTATTCCTATTACATCTGATATAATCCGAGTGGATCGGAAAGCACAACGACTGAGTAGATGGGGCGAAGGACCGACTTTTTACCCGCCCATGCAACACATGAATAATCTTACTCTACAGGCAATCGGCTGATCAGCCCGCATTGTAACATTGAAAATTTCTTTAATCCCGCTTGATTCGAACCCACGACCTCGATACAAGGGCGTTTGCTTTAGAAGCCGGAGGTCGTTGGTTCGAATCCTGCGGGGGACTTAACAAATTTTCATTGTTGTTTCCTAGTTGGTTAGGGCAATTTGGGCGATCACTGGTCCGAATAGACGACTGCTCATGGGAAAAAGTCGTTCCACCACAAACTCTTGGACCAATGGTGGGATACGGTCCAGAGACCCCCTAATCCTCTCTCATTAAAGCACATGATTTTGGGTCTAGATCAGTCAGTATAATAATTAAAAATTATTGGTTTCATAGCTTTATCACGATTTCGTAATGATAACAATGTTTACGATGCGTAGACTACGTAATTACATTTAAATTGTGCGATTAAAGTTTTACAATACAATCCATAAATTTACCAACGACAAAATACGAAATATTTTTACTTAAATAACGAATTTACGCATTTTTAGTGCATTTTCAATGGTATTTAGATTAGAGAAAACTTTTACCTCATCTCATCGCAGGACGGTAAAAACTTATTCTTTAATCTAATCTTTTCCCAGTTTATCATGTGTTGCCCTCCTGTCCAATCACCCACCTAACTTTTATAACTGTACGGAGAGCAAACTGTAATTTATAAACCCGAAAGGATATAGTTATATGTCATTACAGAGTAAAAACAACAATGAAAGCGCTTCATTCGACGCATGGTTCATCTTTCTTATGTAATCGGCTCTAACTGGCCAAAAAATAACTGACATATTGCTTTAATTATTTTAGCGACAAAAGTGACAGCTCTAAGCGACAGCCATATTTCTGGTTACGTTTTTAAAGGAATGGTGAAGAAAACAAAATGTAATAAAAATTTAAATTTACCTGCAATTGCATTTTCAAGATTTTATCATCGCAATAAAATGGCTCCTAGAAAGCGACACTTATATCGATTATTTCATAAATTGAATTTATTTTATTGCTTTATGAGAATCGATAATGTAATCAATTGGGCATAGTGTAAATCGTAAACCATTACCTTTGAAATGAGATAAGATTATTTATTTATACCATTGTTATTAATTTATGTATACAGTAAACTGTAACTGGTAACTGGTCAGACTTAGTGGCATTGCGGTTTTTACGAACCGGAAGCCGTGGGTTCTAATCCCGTTAAAAAGTTACAAGTGTCCTCAATTATTGAGGCATGTATAGAAGGGTATGTGTCCGTTTGCTTCAAGTTTGCTGTTATTAAAACCTATAATAACGTTTTAAATCATCATCATCATCATCATCAGCCTGTGTCCACCCACTGCTGGACATAGGCCTCCCCTAATGCACGCCACCGCTTCCGATCTTCGGCTATTCTCATCCAGCCCACACCGGCCACTGTGCGAATGTCGTTACTCCACCTTGCCGCAGGGCGTCCTACACTACGTTTAGCTTTAACTCATTTTATTGATTAACTGTTCAAATTGGTAAACTGTTCTTTAAGTAATTTGTTTTATACAGTAGGAAGACGAAGAAAACATTAAAACAAGGTTTTATTTTATACTCTTTATTATTCTAAACGAGTTCTTATTGGTTGAGCCGCAAAACGTCGACATCACGCGCTGTTCCTTTAATATGAAAGCCATACGACTTGACTCATATTTTAACATTGACTTTATCTTTAACATTTCTTCACTTATTTTGGTATTATACTTTGACTTTTCTTAGTATTAAATAGTCCATTTATTAATCAAAATAATGCCAATAAATTATATTTAAAAAATTACAGACGCCGACGACATTGCGTTAATTTTGCAGTTACTATTGAGAAAAACAGTATATTATTGGTGGGTAGGTATCCATTTTTAATCTGCATATTTGGATTTATTATTTAGATCTAACACAAATAACTTTTTTAAAAACACGTTTTTGGTCTTAATCAAACATTAATTGTCGTAATAATATTAAAATTTGCAAACTATGTACCTTAACAGATAAATTTTAAAAGTTAGCTCGTGTTAAAAATAACAAGGTGCTTTTTATCTTAATTTCCCTGTTATGTGTGGTTTAATGTAGATAATGAGTGACGATAAAAAACTAAACAGCTAGTCTTTGAAATTCATAGACTACAAGTATTTAGTAAGCAAGATTAACTTAAGCTACAAACTAATTTTACTTGACAGAAAGTTAGCGTATAGATAGACACTACTAATATATATATACTAATGACTGGAGCCAGCGGTGAAATTACACTATGGGCAGTCGGCGCAAGTGCCCAGGGCGGCAAATTTGTTAGGGCGAAAAAGAGTTGTTTGCCTGTGATCGTCCACTGCTGGGCATAGGCCGCCCCTGATACACCCCAACCCGTTAGGGGGCTGTGGACCGTATCCCACCACGCTGGTCCAATGCGGGTTGGTGGGTGGACCGACTTTTTACATGCCCATCGTGCATGCCCGACGCATGGCAGTATTATGTTCTGCCTTATTATTTTAGGGCAGTCATATAATTAAGAATTTGTTCTATAAGAAAATATTAAATTCGATGCTTGTGCCTTTTTCAATTTATGCATCCGTACTTAAGTGATTGTCTGAGACAAAGTATTGATAAACTAGATGTTTACTGTTCATTATCTCTCAGTTTAAGCTTTTTTTTTTGATGGATCTCGTGCTCTGTGGAATAAACCTATTAGAACATAACCGGGGGGCCGTTGCCACAGGCGCGTCTCCCCATAAGTGACTTAACTTCACCAAGGGCCCCCAGAAGGGGAGCCTAGGCTTGGGCCGTCACTTTTCTGGTACCCGTTAGCATGCTGAATCGAGGGCTGCCCAGGTGGGCCGACGCCTCGGCTCGATTCAGACGCTTTGCAATGATCATTTAATAGCTAGAAGAGCTCTATCTAAATTTTACTACCACTTCTTAAAGCGTTGGCGCTGGGAGAAGAAGTGGCGCAAGAAACTCCAGCAACGCTCCTATCTAATATGGTGTTAAGCTACAGTGTTATATAGCAAAGGGTGTGTAAGTTCGACCTCACCGGTGGGGCCGATGTCATGAGTGTGTGTGTTTGTCCTACACTCTAAGTGTAGGGTGTGTCTGGCTACTGCTAGGGTGTCGCTACCTAAGCCTTAAGGGCAGTAATTAAATTCTTGTATTTCACAAGAAGGGAAAACCTAACCATTGCGTCGCCGGCGGCGGCGGCGAAATCATCTGCTGCTTGATTAAACTCATCCAGATTAAAAAGATCTAGTGATTTAAGAAAGGACGCGGCGTTATTGCCATTGCTATGGCTAGCATGCTGGCTCGTTGAGGCGGCTGCGGTGCCCTTGTGCGCTCGGAATCGGCTCCGGCGCTGGCTGTTGCCACGCGGTTTAAGCTTTATTCCTTTCTATTTCATACAACTAGTTTAAGGCAGGGTAGGATGTAATAAAATATTTGTAGCCCAACGTGTGTGACAAGCAGTTCACGTTTTTCGATATTCTACATGATTTATTGATATATATTGAATAAAGATTCTGGTAGATTATTAAATCAGCAACTTCCACTTAAAATAAACTTAGTAGCAAAGCATGTAACATGGAAATTTGAGTCAGCATAGTTTTATAACTTTCCAAAGAAAAAAAATTAATGTTCATTATCATACACAACTAGGTACAACAAATATAAATAAGAAAAATAATATTTGTAAAAATTGTCTAATATCAATCTTGAATGACGCAGTGGTCACTTTTCCAATAAAAATATACTTATTTCATGTTAAATATACATTTTTAAATGTTATTTCTCTTCATCATAGAAATATAGATAAATATGTTGTTTTTTATTGTGTTATATATAATGTCACGGTAAATCGAAGTTTAACAAGGAGACAAATGTTAATGAGGTTTGCTTTAAATAAAACATATTATTATTAACTATATAGTCTGTGCCTGTTTTGTTGGTTCTTAACTTTTTTATATTTTGTTCCGTCAGAGATAACGATAAGACTATTATTAGTCATAATATTTATTATTATTGACAGCGGGCTATTCACATTCGATTTAAAATCGAAAAATTAATTTGACAACTTTTCCAGTTATAAGAATGCAAACAAAACTATGTTTTGTTTGCATTAAAGATAATTGTTTGGTTGGAAATATTTTTTCAATGAATATAAAATAATTCTTGAAGTAAATAGAAAGAAATCTGCGTTTACCCGAGTCAAGCTGGGATATAAGTATAATTAAGATAAAAATTAAACGAAAGGTGCTAAAGCATCCTTATTAAAGGCCATATTTAAAAGATTATTTTGGCGGCATTTGAGTTTGACATTAGTCGTTTTTAAATACTTTAACGTTTGGTTCAGGTAAAATTACTGTTTTTTTTTTAATATTTGCATTTTAATTATGTTAGTTAAACAAAAGCTAAATTATCTTGAGATTTTATCAAGACCTGTCAAGACATCCGTCGCTTGGAGAATTGCCTAAATGTATTTGCGTATGCTCAATGTCGTATACAAAATATTTTTCTCGCGTTATATAAATGTTTGAATTATAGTTATGTAGAGAGATTTTTTTTTAATCTTACCACAACGCATACTAGTGTTGTTATAATATTAAACCTCCTAATGGAGAAGGCGTGCATTAGGGGAGGCCTATGTCCAGCAGTGGACTAATACAGGTTGATGATTATGATTCTTATGATATTCTTTAAGCTTCGTTACTTATACTTTACAATAATCTTATTTATCTGAACCAAATTATACGAGAAACTACATTAAACAACTAAATCGATGACAAAGAATTTTCTTCTCATTTTAAACAGAAGTTTGCTGTGACGTAATGTGGCCATTTTGTTTACTTCAACCGATTGAGCGCACTACGTATCGCATCAGAAATAATCTTATTTATAACTGTCAAGTAATCTGTATTATTCATGTGACTAAACAAAAATTATCGGCAAGTTTATCAATACAACAACCAAATTTGGTTCAACATTCCAAGTATTTCGCATTAATCAGCTGTTTATGGAAATTAGTAACTTCCTGCGTTTATAATTACGAGTACACTAGTTGTACGAGCCGTGTCGCTTTGTTGTCTACATTTTTATTGGATAAAGCGATGAGGCAAGCGGGAATTTCACCTGATGCTAATTGATGCATGTCTATAAGAAAAGCAGTGGAAGATTCCACAAATCCGCTCACTACCCTAAGACATTAATTGCCTCCGTAGCCTAGTGGTATGGGGTTCAAATCCTGCGGGGACTCAACAAATTTTCATTGTTGTTTTCTAGATGGTCAGGGCAATTTGGGCCGATCACCCAATTGTCTGAAAAGTAAGATGATTCATGCGTCGGGTGGGCATGTAAAAAGTCGGTCCATCCGCCAACCTGCATTGGACCAGCGTGGTGTCATACGGTCCAAAACCCCCTAATGGATAGGGGTGGTGTATTAGGGGAGGCCTATGTCCAGCTGTGGACTATCACAGGCTGATGAAAGAAGGAAGGACCCTGAGACATGAGATGTTACGTCTCGTTTACTCAGTAATTACGCTGTCAATGGTGCCCTTCAAACGGGAAGACAGCAGTGTTTACACACTGATCTGCGGCATAAAAAGGCACCGCGGAGGTACAACCTTATACGGTCCCTTGTAAAAAGTTGATAAGAAGATTTGTTACCTTAATAAATATAATTTAAAAAAGGCAACACCTCTTCTGTTATACCGTTTAGAGTTCAAATTCCCCGTGGTCTTGAGTTATTCGGTCTTGCTTTACGAATTGATCGTGGGTTCGAATGCTGTTGAGAAACAAGTAATTACCGTTATTTTCTGCCGTTTGCAAAATATGAGCTGACCCAATAACGCAAACAGATATTTGATTTGCGGTTGGGAACTTAAAAATCAGTTCCGTTTGTCAAGACCATCATCGGCATTCGTTACAGGGTGTCAGTGCCTTGAAATTTACTGATATCTAATCATTCCATGAAATTGACCTTATCATTGTGAATTAGAAATTTAACTTATCATTACTTGGGTTATTAGGAAGTAAATTACAATAAAAGACTACACGCACGTTTGTTTTTAACCACAAATGGCTGCGGTTATTGGTTTGCGGTGAGTGTAAGGTAACGCGGTTTGTCATAACCAATTTTTATAATAAACACGCACACTAAACTAAAAATACTTCCACTTTATTAGTATGGATTAGTTTAAAAATATTTTGGTATGAGTAAATATCGATTTTTTAATGGTTAATGCAAAAGTAGTACCGTACAATTTTATTAATACTTAAATGAGTAGGTATTATGTCGGTATAAGTATCGGAAAACCCTCACAGGTAAATAAACCGCCTCCGTGGCCTAGCGGTATTGACCTTGCTTTATAAACCGGAGGTCTTGGGTTCGAATCCCGCGATGAAAACAACTTTGTGTTATCATTGCTTTATGGTTGGTTAGAATAATTTGGGCCGATCACCCGATGGGCATGTGAAAAGTTACTACACCCACCAACCCGCACTGGACCAGCGTGGTGGTATTCGGTATAAATAGCTCCTAATGGAGAGGGGTGCATTCCCTCAGGCCTTCTAGGTATATAGACCTCATCTATGTCCAGCAGTGGACTAACACAGGTAATGATGATGAGGCAAATTTTCTTTTATTTATTTAATTGTTAGACACTATAAGACTTTGCTACGTTCTGAACTCTATCGAATCAGTACTTTTTTATAACATTGTACAGGGACTAACTAAACATTTTTTATGTACACGCGTAAATAAGTTTTACGCTCTACTGAATTGTTCATAAATGGATAACGACAATACACTGCGGCGGTGTTTTGAAACTTACGTCGTTTTTTATACAATAGTATTATCGTTAGTGGAAACAAGGCTCAATTGCTGCGCCGCAGTTATAAAGCTAAACTGAAAATTAAAAAATAATTGGTATCTATATTAGCATAAGCAAAAGGGAACGTCAATAATAATTTTAAAGGCAGTAAGTTCTTACAGGGGAGCGAATAGGAAGGTATTTAGACCTCCGCGGTGCCAATTTCAGGCCCAAATCATAGTCCACTGCTGGACCTAGGCCTACCCTTATGCACGCCACCGCTTCCTCATTTCGGCTACACTTACGCACACACCGGCTACTTAGCGAATGACGTCTGCCTGACTCCATCTTGCCGCAGGGCGTCCCACGCTACGTTTGCCAAGTCTCGGTCTGCACTCCAGAATTTAAATGATTTCCCTAAAGAAAAATGCACAAAGGCGAACATAATGTTCATAGCATCTCTGGCAGTCGACCTTAGAATGGTGGTAAGAGCACAATTTTCACATAACTTTAAAAAATTCCACACTATATATAGTCAATACTTTAACATCGATATTGCATATGTTGTTGAAAATGCTTACAATTGTTACTTAAATGCATTGTAGTTCACATATGTAACTTTAAAAGAAATTTTGAAAAAACAACACTAAGTTATCATAAAAATAACGGTTCACTTTCCCTGACACTGAAGATATGTATGTATTTTAAATAACGGAACTGCCCTCATCGCAATGATTTATACTTTCTTTGATTGATTTAACGCAGCATCATGAATTTCATCGCTCATTCATGCATCGCATAAAAATGCAAAAAAAAAATTGATCGTGTTCCTTAAACCACCGCTGTAACTCCTGGCGCCTAGAAGTTTGGGTGTCGGCAATTCGTTGCACTCTTTAGCTGACTACACCCAGGCAACACTCTCAAATTTCCCTGGCCACTGTCTTCAGACGAGGCTGAATTGCCTTCATTTCAGCCGTAACACCTCAGGGAACAAACTTACCAAACTAGTAACTGATGATCTGAGTAAGATAAAATAATAGAAAGCGTCCTACGGAATGCCCAAACACTTTTTCCAGTATTCAACTTACTCACATAGGAACGGGGGCAAGTCTTCCTCCTTCACTCCACAGCAAGTCACTTTTTCTATTTGTTTGCCTTAACCTGCTGGCCTACAAGATTTCTTTCACCCCGGGCACTGAGTTCCAACACTACAAAATGAATAAACTTGGAAAAATGGCAAAAGTTGAAGAAAAATTATCTTTGTACTTAAAATCATTGTTCAGCGCATAAAATTTTTCTCTCGTCGAGATTCAAACCCACACCATTGCAATCGACGTTAATGACCACTACGCCAAACGACTGGCCGAGGTACACAACACACATATTATTATGCATACTTTAAAACAGTATTGTTTTAATAAATAATTTGAAATGCCAACTGTCTAAACACATATAATAATATAATAATAACTATATATATATATATATATATATAATATAATAACATATATAATAATAGAATACTAAAGGTATACTATAATACCCGCTGACAGGCAGATTGACGGAAGTAACATCGAGTTTAATTAATAATGTCAAAGATAAGAATTCTATCGTCATCGTCAGCAGCCTGTGAAAGTGAAGGCCTCCCCTAATATACCCCTATCCATTAGGGGGTTTTGGACCATATCCAATGGGTTGGTGGTGGACCGACTATTACATGCCCATTCGACGCATGGATCATCTTACTTTTGAGACACTTGGGTGATCGGCCCAAATTGTCCTAACCAACTAGGAAACAACAATGAAAATTTGTTGAGTCCCTGCAGGATTAGAAGCCACGACCTCCGGCTTCTAAAGCATACGCCCATACCACTAGGTTACGAAAGCAGCAAGAAATCTATCGGTATGTTAAAGTGCTCCAAAAACCAGTCGAGTATTTGTCGCAACGACTTCTAAATGCTTCCGCATTTTTACAGAGTTCAGTACTAGGAAAGAGTGACATGAGCAAATTACATGAGCAAATGACCAGATACAATTTTTTTTTGTAACTAGATGTTACCCGCGACTTAAAAAAAACTTAAAAAAACCCTTTTCTTTATAAAAAGAAAGTAGCCTAAATTACTTCCAGTTACCTCAGCTATGTTCAGTGAAAAGTGCAACAAATTCGGACCAGCCATTCAAGAGATAAGCCAGAACAAACAGACTGACAGCCAAAAAATAAAAACAAAATGTAGTTTTGTTACATGTACCGGTTATGTATGACTATGTAATTATTTAAAAACGGTTATGTCACGGGTATTTAGTCGCGTACAGACACGCCAATTTAATTTATTTGTATAGATAACAATCAAAAAGTCTTATGTCAAATTCTGATAGGGCCAAAAATATGCGGGAAGCCGCCATATTGCATCCCCACGGTATGTTTAAGTAATAGAGGGTTTCACGCTTCTTGTCAAAAGCGTATAAAATAAGACTTTTTTTCTCCTTACGACGACTACTTGACGAATTTTTTTCTCCTTATTAAATCCAAATATAGGTCTATACTAAACTTAATAAAAGTAATAAACTATTGGGATCTGTGTTAATAATCATTATACATAAATTTATAAGCCGTTAGGTTAACAGTTTTCATTATATTTCAAACAACTATGCCATATCCTTATATTTATTATAGCCTATAAGTTATTCTTATATGTGGCCTTCGTTATTATAAAGTTTCATTGAAATCTATAAAGTGGTTATTTATTGAAAGAGTAACAGCAACAGTAAAAGAGTTCAGTATCTAATTATTGTATGCCAGGAGCAACTTACTTACATATTATGAAAAAAATATTGACTGATACTCATTGCCCCAACACTATCTTAATTATGTTAATAGACAACACCTACAACAATTTCATGAAAGACTTTATAAACTAGATGTAAAAAGGTAATTTCATTCACATTTCCGTACATTAAGGAGTTGTCACAGGAAAACCACCATAGATATAAGTTAAATAACTATTTGTATATGTTATTAACCCACAAAGATCATAACAAAATTGATATTATTGACATTTATAATATAATTAACTGTAACAATTTTCATTTGACATATGGCAGGATGGACCTATCAAATTTTTATAGAAAAAAATTAGCTTGTATGCTATATTATTGTATTTTAAATAATTCAGCCAAATGTTTGGCTAACTTGACTCCTGCTTCTATTGAACAGGAACAAATTGCGACATCAAATAATTTGGAATCCGTTCCAAACAATAATTTAAATTAAATATGAAGACAACGGAGATAATCTCTTGCAAATTAAAAAATACTTTATTATTATTAAACAATAATGTTATTAAAAATAAATGTTCCAATAAAAGCACACAGTGTATGAACCTGGTACATCAAAATAATTAGGGAATAGCCAGTAAAGAACTTGAAATTGAACTCTTCTTGAATAGTTGTAAAATTGATGTAGAAGAATACCAGTTAATGTTAAATCTTGGATGTCACCAGGTTGCTAGCCTGTTCAGTAGAGATAAAACTATACGAGGTGGCTCTTTAATAATTATTAATAGTACTTTTAAATTTAAAAATCGGAAAGATATTGTGAGCCTCTCTGTTCAACGGACTATTGAAATAGCCTGTGCAAAGCTTGAGCATTTCATTTTTGTATGCGTACAGACCTCCCACAGCGTTATATGTACCTTTTGAAGTTGTTCTAGAAGAAATATTGTTAAAACTATCTGAATCTAATAAGTATATTATAATTTGTGGTGACTTTAATATTTTTTGATAATTGCAACACCACAATTAGATTCAGATCATTGTTAGTTCATAAAACTTTTTAAATTTATTTATTGAACCAACAAGAATTACTGAGACTTCTACAACATGTATAGATAATATATATACTAATTGTCAACCATTAAATAAATCAATTATTAAAATGTTAACTTCTGACCATTGTGGTCAATTTGCCTCCTTTCAAATAGATAAAATGTTATATAACAAAAGTTCACAAGAAACAAGAATGTTTGTTCCTATGTATAAAAAGCGTATTGAGAAGTTCAGAAGTAATATATTACAAAAAGTTAATTATTTACTTTATATAAAATCACATTGCTTTATAGCGCATTATTCACTTTAATAAGAAATAATACTGTATTTACTTCTAAAACGGTTAAATCTAAAGGTTCTGCAGCGTTTAGTGAATGGGCAACAGTCGGGATCCATAAAAGCAGGCGGAGATTATATGAGCTTTATAGTCAAAGAACATATAACCATAACAATAACTTTGTTGCACATGTTAGCGCCTTTTCTAAACTTATCAATAACTGACGTGGAGACGGCCCTGTCAGTATACTTTAGCTATTTTCACAGTGTAATGTCTTATGGCATTTACTGTGGGGAAGTGCGGCGGATACTAATACGATCTTTGTCCTCCAAAAACGAGCTATTCGAGCGGTTTATGACCTTGGCCCCAAAGAATCCCTGAGAAAATTGTTTAAACACAGAGATTAAAATACTAACCATTACTTCTCAATACATATTCGAAAACCTAATGTATGTGCAAAAAAAATGGAAATAATTTTCGCAGACATTGTGATGCACATTACATAAATACTAGAAACAAACATAATTTAATTCTTCCAGCAACTAGACTGCGAAGAATAAGTAAATCTTTTATGAGTCAAAGTATACGCTTTTACAACAAAATCCCAGTAAACGTTCAGAATGTAACTGTTAATAAATTAAAAAAAATAGTAAAGGATCGTTTATATGTTAAAGGTTGTTATAACATAAATGATAACACAGCCTAGTAATGGAATGCTCGCTCCAGGCTTTTTCAAGTATAATATACGTATGATAGAACTGTATGTAGCTCATAAGAAAATTTATATGTACATATTCGATTATTTGAAAAGATGACAAAATAGGCCCGCTGAGTTTCTTTCGCCGGTTCTTCTCAGGTCGGACGCGGTCCTATTCCAAACCGGTGGTAGCGTTCTTGACAATCTATAAGCGAGTGTTACACTTCTATATTGAATAAAGATATTTGAATTTGAACAAACGTCTTCCATCATAAATATTCCCATTTATAATATTACAAGTAGGATTATCTAACAATGCATTAGTAAACTGTTACGTATTGTGAGATATCATTAATAACATTCTGATCAAGTGTGCCAATGAGTCATCGCACGTTATAGCGTCAGGAAAACAAACAGTTATGTTAATAATACTTAATAATATTATAAATGCTGCTTTTGCTGTGTAAACTACTGAATCGATTTTAAAGAAATTAAGTACATACTTAGAATAGATTCCAAAAAGGACATATACGGGGTCAAAAGGGTAAAAATGGGGGATGAATATGAATAGGATATGGGAAATCGTCATTATTTAAGAAAAAACCATGAAATGTTATGTGTTATTATAGTCATACATAATAAGACCCACCAACCAGAATTGAACCAGCGTGGATACGGTCCAAAAACCCCTAATGGATAGGGGTGTGTTAGTGGAGGCCTATATTGAGCAGTGGACTATCACAGCTGATGTTGATGATAATAAGACACCTTACGTATTTACCATATATGTATTAACCTTATATGTATTTACTAAACATTACATAATGATGGAGTGACGACATTCGCAAAGTAGCCGGTGTGGGCTGGATGAGAATAGCCGAAGACAGGAAGCGGTGGCGTGCATTAAGGTAGGCCTATGCCCAGCAGTGGACTGACACAAGCTGATGATGATGATGATGACATTCAAATTCTCCGCCCTATTCTACGGGGACAGTCGCGGGCAACAGCTGGTTGTCAATATTTCTATTTCCATTTCTAGACACTTGGTTAACTGATTGTAACTTTTTCGCTAGGAGATGAGCGGATATGTGGCGTCTTATGACTGGGAATCACCGACTCCATTATCGATTGATATTATTCCTGGTGTGCATATATTCTGCAAATAAGTTTTCTCTGGTAATGATCGTACTATGTGATCATCATCATCGGCCTGTGTTAGTCCACTGCTGGACATAGGCCTCCCCTAATGCACGCCTTCTTCATTTAGTGGGCGTGATCTAATGAGTTTTTTACATTGTCGTATTTTTATAAAGCTCTTCATATATTGGTTTCAATATTAGCTTTTTCACAACGTCTTACATAATTATAATTATTATTACAAATTCATACCATTTATACAGCACATTTAATTCGGAATCGCTTTTTCTAGTAGCCTATGTAACTAAAGGATAATATAACTTTCTAGTCGCTTAAGAATATTAGTAATCCGTTCTGTAAGTAAAGGGCTTATTCAAGACAAACAAACTTTACTCTTTACCTATATAATCATAACTAAAAATAATAATAAAAATATAATTGTACACTGTTTTTAACAGTAACAAAGCCGTTTTAAATGATCACAACGTAATTTATATTTGGTTCATATAACATAACATCTTCGTTAAAAAAAATGTCTGTCCTATTGTCTGTTTGTTCCGGCAAATCTCTGGAATGGTTCGTCCAATTTTGACGGGACTTTCAAAGAAAGATAGCTGTAGTAACTAGAAGTGACTTACCTTTTTTAAAGACTTTTTTTAAAATTAAATAATCAAACCCTTTATTAATATATATAACGTGGACAAAGTCGCAGGCAACAGCTAGTGATACTAACAAAAGCAATTCTTTAAAAATCTCGTTACATCTGTTATTTTTTATCCCATCATTATTTCCAAAGCTTCTGGTTCGTGCTAAAAGTTCTATTTCGGTATTGGTCGAAGGTGAATTTCGATGTTATTATTAGAAGTTATTTGTGTATTACTCACGTAGAGTTGAATGTATGCCTACGTAAGAATAAGTGCGGATTGGAATACCGTGGCTTTATGGTGTTTTCTAGTTGTTGATAATAATGAAAACTATGAATTGTCTCAGTAATATGATCTATGCATTTGATAGGCATGTTGTAATCAACATGTCTAAGCGTCGCCTGATATTTGAGCATATCTGAGTCCTTTAGTCATCATGTCGATTTATGTCATCTATAATAAGTCTAATTACTTATTATACGATGTACATTCAAAAAGAAATTAATTTATCATTAAGATCAAGTAAAAAGTTACTGCTTTTTAATTGTACAGGATAACCTAATAAGGTCCACCTTATTTTGTTCGCTACTTTACCGGAAGGTTTTAACAATTATGTATTGTTAATTAGAAATATTTGTTGTTTAATTATTCACCTTTGTAATGCTTTGATAACAAAAATAAACAGTTTGTAAATACAAATGACTCAATGCCGTTCCTGTAATGCCAAATTGACATCGTTTCTTCATCATCATCATCATCAGCCTGTGTAAGTCCACTGCTGGACATAGGCCTCCCCTTCTCCATTAGGATGTTTTTTGACCGTATCCTAACACGCTGGTCCAATGCGGGTTGGTGGGTGGCCTTATTAAGACAAACTCCGTAGCCTAATGGTGGCAGTTGTTATACGAGCACGGATACGAATCATGCGGGGACTCAACAAAATTTCATTGTTGTTTCCTAGTTGGTTAGGGCAATTTGAGGTAATCACCCAATTGTCTGAAAAGTAAGATGATCCATGCGTCGGATGGGCATCTAAAAAGTCGGTCCAGCGCCTTCTAGCGAGTTCTACTCGGTCGTGTAGGTTATTCGATTCTTCGAACTATGAGAGAGAAGGAAGAGGGAGTGTACACTTGTGCACTATAATATCTCCTGCGTAGTTGGTTTGGCCTATATCCAGCAGTGGACTTTTATTTCTAATATAGATCACCCACCGCAACTTGGAGGACATTATTAATGTCTGTTATATATAAAACAACACCATGATAAAGTAGAAAACGATGACAATTTATTTGGCTTCATACGTACAGACCCGTAAAGTGTTGAAGCGCAAAGACAGAGAGTCTTTGTTCATGTTGTTTTTTCAAACAAAAAGGAAAGTCCCTTTTCATATTGCGGGAATCTCCTGGAAAGGGCCAGTGGGAAATACAAACGACAATGAAATGTTTAATAAACCATCCTCAGGATATGCAAGGTCACTAAGGACTTATTCAACGACATTTTGTTCCAGATAAGCTTTCAGTATCACAATTAGATACGTAATAATAAATAGCCTTTTTGTCGTAAACTATATTGTCTCTTCCTAATAGTCAAATCAAATAATACATGGATTTCACTTTAACTACACATTCCCATGATGTTGCCATGAGTGACAATGTAAACATGAAGTTCGTGTGAAATTTAGCTATGGTCTATTCTCAGACAGCGAGGAAAAAAACTTGAAAAAGCCGTAAAAAGTATACACAAGCAATTTATACGAAATTAAAAAAAATACTAACGCTTATAAAGTGAATACAGAAGTATAAACAATAAATAAAATTACTCAACTTTAGTCTATAGGTAAGTAAAAATTGACAATAAAATTCAATGTGAAAATGTGTCATTAAAAACTTTGATTTTATGCTTCAAAAATGAAGACGTTACAATTTATTAGAAATCACTACATAGTATGAAACAAAGTCGCGTTCTCTGTCTCTGAGAAATAGCAAAAACAACCCTAATACAAGTAGAAAGAGCGCAACGAGCAGTTCTCAAGGTTGCGGCAGGCCTTCCTTTCCGCTTTCCAACGTCCAAACTGTACAAACACTGGGACGTGCTATCAGTCAGACAATCTTTATACTTTATACAATCCTAAAGAAACACTCTCAGCCAAAGTTTGCCCATTTCCCCAACTGAAAACTGCAAAATCGAAAAATTTCTTTTGCTATCTCGGTCCATACCTGTACAATAAATTAAACAAACAACTTAATATTTATCCTCATACAACATCTTCTTGTAAAAATAAAGTCACACGCCATCTAAAAAGCCTCGACTGTACCAACACCGAAAAACTACTTGTATATATCAAATGGCACTCTTCACTTCAGTATCCTCGTCAACCTTGTCTAACATGCGTCACTATTTCGCGACATACTGCCCTCATAAACTTTTTTGATACACCCCTTACCACGACTACGACACCACATACATGTAAACACAAAATTACTGGCACAAACACAGCTCAAACTCATTCAACATGACATTACTGTACACTTATTCGGCGATATTAAACTTATACGAGACTAATATCGCCTGGAAGGAGAGGGCTAGCTACTTGTTGTTATGTGAACCTACTGCAAGGGCTAGTCTCTTTACCAAAGACATTGGCTTCTTTGTAATAGTTTTAAGATACTTTGTATAAACCTTTGTTAAAGAGAAAACTAAAAGAAATTGTTATTATTAAAAATATATACATATATATTATGTCTTATATTTTTATATCAATTTCTACTTTAATTTAGCTCTAATATTAGTTGTATTAGTATTAATCGTGACAGCGTAGAGGTGCTAGGTCCCCCTTTTTCCGGGGCCGTCTGAGGTTCTACCACGGGGGTGCCTATCTCTGCAACAAAGCAGTAGTGTGATAATCCTACTGAGGTCCGGTTTGAAGGGTACCGTATTTACTGGATAAACGAGACTAAACATTCTATGTGCCACGGTAGGCAGCGCGTTGATACCCTCGGTATTGCCGATGTCCACGGAACTCGGAGACCTCTTCCCATCAGGTGGCCCAACTGTTCGTCTGCCTTCGTATGCAATTAAAAAAAGGTGGTTATTGTCTTGTATAAAATGTAGATTCTACTGTTTGTTTTTAATAAATGTTGCCATGCAAAAAGGCCAGGACATATTAATTTTTTTTTATGGCATACGCAGGCAGTCGTTATTACCCTGTAAATATGCTGGCTACGGTGCCCTTCAAATCGGAACACAGCAGTGTTTTTACACTACTGCTTCGCGACAGAAATAGGCACCGCGGTGGAACCGACCCAGACGGTCCCTTGTAAAAAGGGGATTTAATAATTTTATAATAATTTCACGTTTATTCTTCAAGTACAATTCAATAAAATACATGAAACATAATTCATCGTTAATATGTAATTTGTTGTTGTTCTGTTGTTGTTGTTATCGTTAATATGTAATATGTTAATTTGTGTAAAATAACAACAATGAATTCATTCCGGGATCATGTAATAATATAACTGTTTTACATTATTATCTTTAGTGGAACAATAAACAATTGATAAGTACGTAATAGTCATCGGTCAAGGATGGACGTTATCAACTGGAATTACCTAACGCGTCTTTTTTATTTCTTTATATTAGATAACAGTTTTTTCGTACTTATTTTCTGGTATTCCGGCTTATTTAAATGAAAAAATGTTTATCTACTATATTATCTTAACCGTTATTGTTAAGCAAAGCTTTTTTTCAAAATGCTTATGTCTATTTATGATCAAATGTTTACTGTTAATTATTAGTAGTAGAAAGATGCTGGGAACTTTTACCGTTCTCGTTAAGGTGTATCAAAAAATCCAATCTCCCAAAAAAATACCATAATCGGTGTCATGAAATATTTTTTCCACGTTTCTGCCTCCCGATTATCCCGACAACAAATACGACCAAATAACATCTTATAAATTGATTCAAGATAGGGAGCCAGTCTTGAAACCTGTGTCACAGCGCCGCTCATGTAACGTTTTGCATAAGCAATCATAAGAGAAAGTGAGAGGCATGCGTCTTATTTACTTGTGCGTAGTTGGCCTGCTTAAGTGAAAGTGAGACAGAGAGAAAGAAAAAGAGGTGCATGCTTACCGGTTTATGCCTTACGTCTCTCTTTCACTCGAGCATTGAGGTTAAGTCGTCGTAATTCATTTATTACGACAGGGCAAATTATTTATGTTTAAAAATAAATGAACAAACTTTCGAACAAAAACGTTGCGTTCGGAGAAATGAGGTAACATACATTAATAAAATTACATACATCCTTCCTAATTGAATACATCCTTGCTTTGGAAAGTCGGTCAAAAGTCAACTGAATGAAATTAAAATTTTTCTGCAATAAATAAGTGATGATCGTTTTGTAAGCGTATTAGATTCTCTAGAAACTCTAGTTTCGTAAACTTGATTTTTCCGAACTTAAACGACCGCATCTTAGCGTATTTTTTATTGTCTTTTACAGAGAGTCTAGAAAACTGTATCAGGTATCTGGACTGGCTAGCTTTGGTCTATTTTGGTTAAGATTAAGAAGAGTTATTATAGACCGACCCACCAAATCGCATTGGACCAGCTTAGTGGGATACGGTCGAAATACCCCGTAATGGAGAAGGCGAGCATTAGGAAGTCCTATGTCCCGCAATGGACTAACACAGGGTAGCCCTTGTCTATGCTCTATCCAAAGTTTCTAGTCTCGCAATAGACGGAGATCTCGGAAGAATCGGTATACCAGTGGCCATTTCGTAACCAAACTTTCATTATTATGTTTCTCATTAGCCTCATTGCTGCTTGCTTTGGTTGCAGAAGCCGCACAGATCGATTATACAGCACCAAATGTTTTTCAATTGCGTTCATTATAATAGAGGAGAAGTTCTCTTTATACATGCTACTAATCTACGCTTCATTGACACTCATTTTCCACTCTACTTCTTGTAACTTGACTGCGGAGGACAGTAACCACGGCTCGATAGCATTTAAGTCGAGAGAAGGGAAAAGAAGGGACGTGACCTGTCAGAAGCAGACTTAAAAACCATGACATGGTCCGGTCTGGTTTTTTATCAGCTTTCCGACTGTTAAATGGAGGCCAAGTCACTGTCGGCACTAGCCCAATGCTACGTCATCGTGACAGAGTGTGATAGTCTCTCCAAAAACTTTTCAGTTAGGTGCTCATTATCTATTATTTTATACGTGCATAACTAAATTTAGATAGTTTGACTTAATCAATAAATCTTGGTAAGTGTGTCGCATTCCTGTCGTAAGAAAATCGATCGTAACGGATATTTGGCGGTAAACCCTAAAAATTCATATTCCGTTTGACGTAATGTTGTGTTGTGAATTAACTTGTATAAAGATTTAAAACATTTTAATAAAGTAGACGGATAGTATTGCAAAATCAACTTGGTATTCAATTATTCTTTAAATATTAAAATGTAGAATGAACAGTGTAGAATGTTTTAAATGTACTAAATAATCGAAATCATCTGAAGAAACATGATCGCTGCCTTTAATGATTTTGTTTACTAGTTCTATAACACCCAACCCGCTTTGGACCAGCGTGGTGGGATATTTTTTTTTTATGGCTTACGCAGGCAGACGAGCAGTCGGGCCACCTGATGGGAAGTGATCACCGACGCCCATAGACATTAGCAATACCAGTGGTATCGCCAACGCGCTGCCTACCGTGAGACATAGGATGTTAAGTCTCGTTTACCCAGTAAATACGCTGGCTACGGTGCCCTTCAAACCGAACATAGAACCGCGAAGCAGTAGTGAAAACACTACTGCTTCGCGGCAGAAATAGGCACCGCGTGGTACCCACTCCAGACGGTCTCCTGTAAACAGGGACTTACCACCGGTGAAGATATGGTCCATTAGGAGGCTCTATAATACACCTCTGTCCATTAGGGATTGGACCGTGTCCCACCACACTGGTCCAATGCGGGTTGGTAAGTGGACCGACTTTTACATTTTACAAACCTAGTAGTTACCAAGCGTCGTTTCCCGCCATCTTATCTGTCATTAAACTCTGACACGGCAAATGGTCCGATCACCTGATCCGTGAGAAGCGACAAGCACAGATAACCCAAAAGCCGCGAAAGCGTTTCACGCGATAACCTATCTTATCCTAACTGTGAATGATTTTTTTGCGGGTATATTATCTTTTTAATGAAATAATTGGTATTATGATGTCGTGACGTTATCGTTAATTTCTCATTTGACATAACATTTACGATATCGAATGACTTTTATTATTATTGACCATGATTATAATTTATAACAAACACATGTTTTCTCTATTGTTATTTGGCATAGGTATGTGTATGACCAAAGGTCTATGTTACCAGGTCATAAAAGCCAAAAAAATAGGTATGTAGTGTTGGTATTAGTTAAATTAAATTGTCACTAAAAGCGATTGAAATTATAGAAAAACCAATGAAGTCCATGCTCGGACTAAAATCGCTAATCTATTCTTCTTGTTTTATCAAATATTTCAGCCAATAATTAAGCCTATATCACTAACTTTCGTTACACTGCACAATCATCCAAATCTCTTTTCGTGAACCCGCAAATATCTCCATAAGTTAATAACAATTTGAAGCCTTTTTTAAGTGGGGAAGAACGAGTAATTTCGGACTTGCATCGACAAAATCACGTAGGTCTTTCCGGTACACAGGAACGCTTTAACCCTTCTGCAACTCCACCAGCCACTATCCCACGAAACTCCCCCGTCACAGAGCTAAATGTGGGCACTTGCAGACACAAGAGTACTAATACCTAGCTATCTTTGAGTCTTAACAAAAACTTTAAGTACATTTTAAGGTAAAACCGCCGTTAGCAGTATAAGCAGATGATAACGTGCCTTCACAAGCTACCCTGCGATTTCTCCTGCTTAATTTTAAAGCTTCGATGTTTTATCGTTTTCATTTCATCAAAACGTTTTACGTTTCATCAGACAAATCGCAACAAGGTTGTGATTTACCACGGCCAAAAAGCTCAGAATATAATACCTCTTCGATAGAGAGTCAGTTGAAAGTTAAAATATAACATTCAAGTGATTATTTAAAACCGAGGGTAAATGTAAAAATACTTGGTTATTGTTTATGAAATAACGATAACCAATGAACTTTCAGTATGAAATATTTGTAACGTATGCTGTAACGTAGCTAATTTGGACCCGGAATTAATGTAAAAACTAACGGCGCCACCGTGGTCTAGCGGTAATGGCCCTGCTTTATAAACCGGACGTCGTGGGTTCGCAACTCGCGGGGAAACAACATTGTGTTATCGTTATTTTCTTGTTGGTTAGAACAATTAGGCCGATCGCCCAATTGTCTAAAAAGCATTCATCATCATCATCATCAGCCTATGTTAGTCCACTGCTGGACAAAGGCCTTCCCTAATGCTCGTCTCATCCATCAAGGGATTTTTGGATCGTATCCCACCACGCTGGTCCAATGCGGGTGGGTAAACCGACTATTTAGATGCCCATCCGACGCATGGCTCATCTTGCTTTTCAGACAATTCGTTTGTCAGCCTGCATTGCCCTAACTAACTAGGAAATATCAATAAAAATTTTTTAAAGGGTTCCCTGCGGATTCCCTCTAGATTCTAAAGCGCAAGCCTAGGCTACGAAGACAGTTTTTGCCCATACCAACCTGAAAAAACAATAAAAAAAATTGTTTCATCGTTAAGATTGAAACTTATAATCTCCGAGTAGTAAAGTATATGGCCAATATTATGAGTAGACTATTGTTATGGATTTGCGCTTCAAAATTAAAAAAAATTGGGTACAAATCCTGCAGGAATCAACTATCTTTTATTACATCAGCCTGTGTTAGTCCACTATTTTATTATTAAGGGGTTTTTGGACCGTATCCCACCACGCTGGTCCAATGCGGGTTCGTGGGTGGACCGACTTTTTACATGCCCATCCGACGCATGGTTCATCTTACTTTTCATACAATTGGGTGATCGGCCCAAATTGCCCTAACCAACTAGGAATCAATAATAAAAATTGGTTGAGTCCCCGCAGGATTCGAACATACGACCTCCAGTTTCACACACGTTTCGAGCACTGCCCTTACCGCTAGGCTCCGGAGGCAGTTTTTATTATTGTTTCCTAATTGTTTAGCACATTTCAAGAACATCACGGATAACCCGACTGCCTGTAAATTAATATGATCCATGCGTCAGACGGGCAAGTAAAAACCGGTCCGTCCGAGGTTATTAAAGAACACTATTAGGAACAGACATAGGAACATTTCACGAATGGGTAAGGAACAAAGAGCTAGGAACAAATCTAGTTCAGGTATCATGGAACATTTCACAAATGGGTAAAGGCAAAGAGCGAAGAACAAAACGAGTTCAGGTATCATCTTTTATTTTATCACCACCGCACCCTAGTGCGGAACTCGTCGCTGACGCTGAACCTCTTTATCGTCTCGTATCCTAGTATTATTGAGAAGGAGAAGCAGGCGGATTGGGCCAGTCTAGCGGAGAGGCCCTTCGCGTAGAGGCCTATCAGGCCTTCCTCCTGCCAAAGCTCCTTGAACACCTGACGCATCGAACCCACGCCCTCCACCTGTGGGCAAAGAACACGCCAAATACAGTGGTGTCTTCTAAAGGTCACTGTACCAGTGATGAATTGGACGAGATAGACGCAATCGGAGGTAGGACTCCTTTTTAAAGGACTGTATGGGGTGGTACCATCGCGGTGCCTATTTCTGCCGCAAAGCTGTACCGTGTTCCGGTTTAAAGGGCACCGTAGCCAGAGTGTTTACTGGGTAAACGAGACTTAACATCCTATGTCTCACGATAGGCGTTGGTGTTATCCTCGGTATTGCTTTGGGCGTCGGTGACCACTTTCCATCGATTGGCTTGAAAGCTCGTCTGCCTTCGTCTGCGATAAAACGAACACTAGACTACGGACGTCATTTCACTCTAATAGCAGTGGTATTCGTTGAGAGATATTCATACTGCTTAGAAGAACTATACTGAAGCCGAGCGAGATATGGAATTCAAGTACACAAAGCGTAATAACAGACACTAGAAGCGCTAAATTGAAGTGTTTGTTAGCAAAGAACTGCCTCCGTAGCCTAGTGGTGTAGGCGTGTGCTTTAGAATCCGGAGGTCGTGGGTTCGAATCCTGCGGGGACTCAACAAATTTTCATTGTTGTTTCCTAGTTGGTTAGGGCAATTTGGGCCGATCACCCAATTGTCTGAAAAGTAAGATGATCCATGTGTCGGATGGGCATGTAAAAAGTCGGTCCACCCACCAACCCGCATTGGACCAGCGTGGTGGGATACGGTACAAAAACCTCCAAATGGATAGGGGTGTATTAGGGGAGGCCTATGTCCAGCAGTGGACTATCAAAAGCTGATGATGATGATGATGATGATGTTAGCAAAGTACCACCATGTTTGTTCACAAAGGGATAAATAATGTCCTCCTAGTCGATTCCGAACACGGCGGCCGATCCATATCACATATCAGCCAACTGTGCGAGATATTTTAGTGCACAAGTGTAAGGGCAGACACAGATGCACTACTCCTTCCTTCACTCTCACAGCCCGATGGGACGGATAACCGACACGACCGGAGACAGATCACGTTTTGTTTGTCAGTGAAGATCAATATAAGATTTTGTTTACTTTATTTCTGGGCCTTATTATTAAGAAACAACAAAATAAGGTCAGCGCATCTCCTACCTTTAAATAACTTATAGACATTAAAAAACATCTACAATTTTCATGGTAACTTATTGGAATTTTTTTTTATATATTTAAACCACCCTGTGCTATAGATCTAAACCAAAGATAATACGGATTTTATCTAAATAATACAGTAATCCATAACAACTATGTAATATAATATGGGTGGCAACAGTTATACGTGGTTGCTCCGAGAAGAGTAAGCCGATTATGTTAAATGTGATTAATGATCGCATTCGAACGATTTTGATGACTATTTCAGTTTATGGTCGTATTTGAATGAGAGCGATGACTATTTTCATACAAACTCATTAACCTTTACCTGTAGCCTCGCACGGACTATGTCCAGTGGGTTCGTCAATATCGTCGTCGTGAATCCGCCCAAAGTGCCCGCTATGCACTGTATGAACAGGTGGGACACCCATACAGGGCTTATTTTCAGGAGTTCATCTGTGAAGTTAAACGGAAAATGTTAAAGTAATCAACGAAACTAGTGGAAAAGTTAGGAAGCCTAAAAATCATAATAATAAAATTATATGCTATTAGTTGACCCGGCACACTTCGTACTACCTCTGGTCCGAAACTTGTTAGTAATGAACCAGTACCGATTTCGCCTGAATTTACCCGTTTATAGCATTTTTTTTTTATATTACCTCATGACAGTTTTAATCGTTTAATCCTTATATTATTATTAATGCCAAAGTTTTTGACGTCTGTTACTCTATAACTCCAATAATATTGGATGAATTTTAATGAGATTTTACAATAACATAGGTCAGTTATAATAATAAGTTATATGCTTCCGCCGGAGAACGACGATATCACAAAGTTGTTTCCCCGCGTTCAAACCCACGACCTCCGGTTTAAAAGCAAGCGCCAATACTGCTAGACCACGCAGGTGCTATTATACTCCATCAGAATAGCTAATTAGTAAGCAACAATATAAGTGTAACGTTTTTTCGTTACGTTACGCATCCAATATACCACTTTACCTTGATACGCAGTGTACAACGCCCACCAGAGCGCAGAATTCGGTACATACGCCGCTAAGGAAGCCGCGTATCCCCTGTAATAGCCCAGTGGCCCGTGGAGCCGGTAAACGCGCAGCGCCACCTCGCGGGCTAGTGCCGCTTTGGACAACCTCTGTTCCAAGTCTAGACCTAGGGGGTTTAGCTTCTGAAATATAAAGGTTATGGTCAATATGAACTTGAAGTATAAATTAATATTGATAATAAAAACCTGCCTCTATAGCCTAGAGGTATAGGCGTGTGCCTTAGAAACTGGAGGTCGTGGGTTCGAATCCTGCGGGGACTCAACAAATTTTCATTGTTGTTTCCTAGTTGGTTAGGGCCATTTGGGCCGATCACCCAATTGTTCTGGACATAGGCCTCCCCTAATACACCTCCATCCATTAGGGCTTTTGGACCGTATCCCACCACGCTGGTCCAATGCGGGTTGGTGGGTGGACTGACTTTACATGCCCATCCAACGCATGGATCATCTTACTTTTCAGACAATTGGGTGATCGGCCCAAATTGCCCTAACCAACTAGGAAACAACAATGAAAATTTGTTGCGTCCCCGCAGGATTCGAACCCACGACCTCCGGTTTCTAAGCCACACGCCTATACCACTAGAGAGGCAGTTGATTACATTACATATATATTACAAAATATTACATATATTACATATTATGTACTCACCGGGTTGGTCGCGGCACCAGGTCGTCCCTTGGCCAGTCCTAGCACCATCAAATGTTGGCTCAGCACGTCGAATGGAACTATTACCGTCTGACCGACCAATGACGCGCAACCGCCACCGATGAACGACTGAAACCATTTCATATTCATACAACAAACCATCGTTCGACTCCGTCTATAAAAACGTGGCCTAAGTCACTCCCGGTTACATATGCTGTCTTCCAGCGAAAGCCACGTCAAAATCGGACCAGCCGTTGAAGAGATTGGCCAGAACAAACAGACAGACAATTTTGTTGTACGTACCGGTTATGAATCATAATGTACTAAGTTTGAAACGGTCATTATGAAGTTACGAACAGATACACCAATTTTATTCATTTGTATTGATGTATAGTAAAAAAAACTATTGTTTTTCAAGAAATATAATATATATCATATAACAACGATCAGGACGATAATTGAACGAGACCGCAATTCCACATGTTACTTGCAAATTCATACTACTGATTGCTCACCTTCATCTTCGGACTGACGTCGTATTTGCCAAGCTCGTGCCTCACTCCTTCGTAAGTGGATATGTAGAAGACGCCAGATATTATCTGAAACTGTAACAAAAGTTGTATTTATTTAACAAACATTAATTTCCGATCAATACAAAAAAATGGCGTTAAAAAAATTTAATCGAACTGCGTCACATCATTCGTTTTTTTTTTAAACCTTAACTTTCTGTTTAGATTGTGCTTTGGAAACTTAAGGTCGTGGGTTCGAATACTACGGGAACTCAAGCATTTTCATTATTGTTGCCAGGCTTATTAGGGTAACACGGAATGATCACCCGACTGTCTGAAAAGTTAGACAATCTATTCGTCAGATGGGCATGTAAAAAGTCGGCTCTGCGCCTTATCTCTCTCCGGTCGTGTCGGTTATCCGTCCCATCGGACTCTAAGAGTATAAAGAAAGAGAGTGCATCTCTGTTTATGCATATATTTGTGCACTATAATATCTCCTGCGCAGTTGGCTGATCTCTAATATACATCGGCTGCCGTAGCCGGAATCAACATTATTATACTTGATTAGGGTAATGGATCACCCGATTGCCCATAAAGTGAGATGATCCGTGCGTCGGACAGGCATATTAAGTCTTCATCTATCTTGTGTTAAACGTACCATCGGGCTTAGAGAGTATGTATATATATGCATACCCTTGTGTAATATAATATCAGCTACCCAGGCTGGTTAAAAAGATTGGTCGCTGCAGAAACGACTATAGTCTATTTTTATATCGGAATAAATATTAACGAAATGTATGCCAAAAACTAATGGCGCTAGCCAACGCGTCTTAATTGGTGGAGCGCGGCCATTTTGAATCCCCACGCGATGCGCAACCAATGAGAGTGGCCTTATTTCTGGCAACAATTGAGATAGGCATAAGACTTTTTATCCGTAAACTTCACCTGTTAATTAAATTAACTATAGGAGAAATTAAAAATGATAAAAGAAACTAGTCGACCCCCGAGGCGATGGCGATCTCCGTGCAGTAGCCGATTCACGACCAGCAGGAGATCGGCCGTCTTGGCGTTTAATTATAAAGGCCATAGTCCAGCAGTGGACTGATAGAGGCTGATTATGACGATGATGATGATGATAGAAGAAAAATCGTTAACAATTATATTTTTCAACATCAAACAACTCACGCTCGACAGCCAGAAGCCCCTGTAGAGGCCTGAGATTCCCTCGTTATTGTATATTTTCGTGATGGCGTCCGACACACCTTTGTAGGCCTCCTTTTTACGCTGAACTTGTATCTGGGTCTTTATCAACGTCAACGGGTAGAGGGCACAGCGAACTGGCAAAGTCAAAGTCAGAGATAAAGTTAAAGTCAAGATAATATGATAAATAATAAAGTTTTACGGATTTTACCGCGTTTAAGTACTTTACAATTATATGAAACTAGCAACCCCGCAACCCCCCTTGTGGGTGGAATTTCGTAAAATTCGTAATATTTTCTTAGCTGAACTCTGCTCGGCGTAAGGAATATTCCTACCAAATTTCAAGTCAGGGTCCATAGTCATGACTAAGTTGTTGGGTTTCGAAATGTCAATATTAATTTAGCTACCGTCAAATTTAAACATAACATTATGTGATCCCATTCATACCGAGCTGATAGTATCATGAGGTCCTGCATTATATGAGTGCTTGGTTTTAATTTTGTCAATAATTGGATCCAAAGCATGAAATAACGATCATAGTTAAAGTCAAAATTAAAGTAATAAAAATATTTTAGCCAATCCGCACAGACGCTTAAAGAATTCTTTTGGATACTACACATTTTGACTGCCTCCGTAGCCTAGTGGTATAGCGTGTGGCTTAGAAACCGGAGGTCGTGGGTTCGAATCCTGCGGGACTCAACAAATTTTCATTGTTGTTGGTTAGGGCAATTTGGGCTGATCACCCAATTGTCTGAAAAGTAAGATGATCCATGCGTTGGATGGTAAAAGTCGGTCCACCCACCAACCCGCATTGGACCAGCGTGGTGGGATACGGTCTAAAACCCCCTAATGGACAGGGGTGTATTAGAGGAGGCCTATGTCCAGCAGTGGACTATCACAGGCTGATGATGATGATCATGATGATGATTACAAAAGAAACGTAAATCTATGTATTTATTTGTCATCTAGTTTCTATCTTTATTTAAATTAGTACTAGATGATGTTGTGTTATTCGTCCAGAAATATTATAACTATATATTACTAATTCTATTTGGTTCTAATATCGTGAAAAACTTACCAGTAAAGCTACTCAGCGTATATAACGGAAAGAATTTGCTCTTATCCATCATACTCCACTCTATCGTCGTTATCAACTGAGGTGGAGGCGACTCCACCATTGTAGCTGCCATTGTCCTCGCAAAAATCAAATCACAATCCGCGCTAGATACCACCAGTGCTACATACACATCTACGCACTAAATATACAATATATATAATACTATGTCATAGATCTTTGGCTTAAACTCTCTGTACATAATGTATTTTATACATAACATGGAATCTTTAATGATTATCAATAATATAAATAAATAATTTAATAACGTTCAACGTGAATGCGCGACTAGATGATCAACGAATTGTCCTAGATTGTTATTGTTATATAATTTTGTCAATATATGTTCCACATATAAAGTTTTTTCTGACTCTTCCATCATCGACTCTGCTCTAGCATGTGACTTATACTGAAAAGAATAATAAAAACAAATCAATTTTTCACTGAGATACAGCTGATAAATGTAAATAGGATATTATTCAAGAGAATAAATTTATATTTCATTCAAATCACTTTTTTGCCAATATCTCTCACAATCACTATTTTGTACACCAGTAACATTATAATCGCAGATATATGTGTATTTCAAAGGCAGATTTTATGTTTATAATGTTTCCTTCACTTTAATTGATACTAAAAGTGTAAGATTTAAGTAGTGCTATTCCATAATACATCCAGTGCAGTACACCATGAATCTAGCCATTCTGTGTAATTGCTATATATAAAGAGACAGTTTTTATACATTTATATATATGTTAGTATGTAGTAATTCTGGTAAATATTAATCCACATATTTAAGCTATGTAAACTTGTAAAGCAGATGAGATGTGAAGCACTTCTTACATTACTAAATGAAACCATTATTGTAATGGTAAGTTGTAAAAATAAATAAATTTCAAATGGTGTGGGACAACTTTTCTTTATATGTGCGCATTATTTCAACTGAAAACCAATACTTTGCACTTCTTTGCTCCAGTTCAAAGTGCATTGTACCAAATATTATAGTACATAGCTAGAGTAATTACGATTTAAATGCAATGTGAAATCTAATCTGATAGGCCCGCTCGCATACTTTTGGTCTGATTTTGCAGAACACGTTGGCAATGCTTCTATATTGAATAATGATATATGACTTCTACTTTCTCTTAGAGGGCTAGTTCATGACTGGCGCATAACTAAATTTTATAATATTCACTAATAAAGTCTAAAGATTTAGTCTTATTGAACTCTAGTACATTCAGTTGATGGTCTTTGCAAAGGGAAAAAGATGATGTGAGACCTTGCGTGTAAAAGAATAGTATACAATAATAGTACAGTTTAGAGGAAGCTGAAGGTTTTGCTGACTGGTTAACAAAACTTCATAAAAAAAAACAATAAACCGATATTACAGACTAGACGATCAAATGCAACTAACTAAACAAAGGCTGTTTGTATTGAATAGTGTTGTATAGCATCCCACATAATAAATTTATTATTAAATGAAGATAAAATTTATAATAGTCTTTGTCCTAATGAACTATATTTCTCTACATTTATTATTTTACCTTGAATTAATAACAATATTACTATTACTTTAGTCTTTAAGAAGACTATATATAAACCATAAACACACTTTATGTTGAATATTTCGAAATTAAATGTAAAGATATTTCTCATAAACCTTTTTAATATTGGCAAAATTGGAACCAACAAAATGTAATGAAGATTAAATATATTTTTTTAACAGATAATTACAAAATAAAAAAAAAACAAATGCACATATGACAGTAAAGCCAGTTCCTTCCCTTTTTGATTACAAACATTATGCTATTTATTTATTACTATCATTTTTTGCAAGCTTATATGAAAATAATAACTAATCCAATACAATAAATAATTCATGTACGCAGACACTTTAGTTGTCAAGATCACTGTGTTACAAACTTTTAAGGCATATTACAAGACCACTAGACCAATAATTAAGGACTGAGAAGTGTGTATGATTAAAGACTATTTGTTAATAATTTTGTGTTTAAAAGCACTAATTATAAATTAAATATATGTTTCAAACACCGTCATATAATAGTTAAAATTAAAGAAATAAATATGTCAAAGCAAATTTGTTTTATATATTTTTTTATCACCTTATTATTTTTCTATTGTAACACGCGACATAGACGTGCTTATCTAATCCATTTAATTAGAAAAAGATTAAATATACCAACACTTTCAGAAACATAACGACAAAGCAGATCAATATATCAGCCTTATAATTTAAAGTTTTTATGACATAAATTGAATGACTTCACAGTTAATTAAATAAAAGACAACAAGTACATACTTTAGAAAAACACTTGCGTAAGCGTTTTATTTTTCTTACCTAAAGAAATGGTCGATATCCATTGTTAGAACAGCACATTAATCAGATATAACGAGGTATTCACAGTAATCACAGCACATTAAACCGTTTTATGTAATAATTTACAAAATACGCAATTTACAAGTTTTCACCATGGGGAATATTTCACGGCCTTGGTGGATGTCAGTCAGCTGATAGGTCATCTTCCATGTTACCACATATAAGGGTAATGTACAGATAGTAAAAATTACGATATGAAACAATAAGTCAACAGATTAAACATTTTACTTGATTTTATAATAGAATTCAACATTAATTCAAACATGAATAAACTTAACAAAATGTGAAACTAGTCAGTCCAAACTGCGAATTTATAATTCAAATAAGCGTGTGTTAATTGATAAGCAAGTATTAAAAGCCAAAGAAATTTAAATGACCATTTTCCACATAATTTATACAGATAAGACAATTAGTTATTGACTTTTCAGCGTATTATTTATATATTTGTGTTGTTAGGGGTCAACCTTTTGTTCTGCAAGATTTGATTAAAGTGCTAATATTTATATCATTATCTTATTAAAATAAAACGCCTAAATCAATCAACAATTATTTACAAGGATAATACACCATTATTTAAAACAAAAATCAATGGACTATTCATTATTATATACTGCAGAAATACTAAAATTTGCAATTTATACGCGCCATAAATAAAATATATTATTAATATTTATCTTCATATTTGAAACAAAATAAATAATGTCCATATATTTTATAAGTATTAATAATTTTCTTAAACCAATATTTTTCAGTTTTTAAAACAGATTATTAATAAATACCAACCTAATTAATTTTTTTTTACTAAAATTCTCGACAAATTTACTGTTTACTAGTGTCATAAGTGACGCAGATTAAAGTTCCATCAAAACTTTCGGTCGTCAAACTTTATCAAAACTTTCTCTTAAGAATTGCTCTTCTGTTCATTGTGATTTTAGTCTTCTTTAGTTTTGTCCATATTTATAACAATAGTACACTAATTGTTTATTCCATTAAGTATATTTCATCAAATGTTAAGTTACATATTTATTAATGGCTAATTGGTTTCAGGCTCGCTATTTCAAGGAACAAGATATTGATGGTAAGATTAAATGATAAGATTATTATTATTAAAAACTCTCTTTGTGGTTTCCTTGTTGGTTAAAGATGAGAATCTATAATTATTGAATAAAGTCTAGAAAGCAGATCCATGAAACTTATTTTAAGAAGTTTTATTTTCATTTATTTCCATTCATATAGTTTCAACCTAGTTATTTATTAAAAGCTAAATATTCATAAAAATATGGAAATTTTTTAGTTTATATCTACATTCATAATTTCAATTTTTTAAAATCGTAAATATTATCCAAATAAAAAAAAAAGATACATTAATATTTAATTGATGGCAGAACAAAAACATCTTGATCTTATCTGATTCTTTAAAATATAATCAGCGGAAGATGCACTATTTGCCTTGATACAAACTTGCTATAAAAATATTTTAACATTGCAATGCTCTTTTCCAGAATTCAGGGAGTGTTTCTACCTGTTTGCCCGTTCCGGTCAAATAACTTCATTGGACGAGTTGACGGTAGTCATGAGGTCACTAGGCATGAGCCCCACAATCCAAGAGCTAACGGTGAAATATCTAAACAAGATTTTTGAAATAATGTTTTGTGTATCTATGAGATTTGAATGAGATGTAGACTCTATAGTCTATTTGTAATATTCTTAACTGTATCAAATAACAGTCAGAAGAGCTTGAAATTGTAGGTGTATGTAGAATTACTGTAAAGTAATGAGATGCGATAAAATCCAAAAAAACTGTTGTTTATCATGTATTTACATAGCAATAGAAAGTGTTATTCGAGCTTATTGAATACAAAGTAAGCTTGGATGCTTAGAATGGGTTACTGTCTCCTTAATATGTCTTATAAATATTAAGTGTAATATAATGAATAATTAAATTGAGTTGAGTGAAGCTATGTGGGAATTTATGTAAACATTTAAGACATTATAAACTTCCTTGTCTCTTTCACTTTAACATAATAAAGATAGATTGATAAAAACTTTTTCGCTTACATTAAAAATCGTAAATATAACTCATTGCTACTGAAATTATATTCAGAATGTGTACAAGGGCAGCTTTATTTTTATACTCTCTACCAGGCAAATAGGTCAGGTCAGACAATACTAGAATGAAGAATTCAGTAATTAAGTAACACCAATAAGAAATATTTCACATCACATCGCATCATCAGCCTTTGTTAGTCCACTGCTGGACATAGGCCTCCCCTAATACACCCCTATCCATTAGGGGTTTGGACTTATCCCACCACGCTGGTCCAATCGGGTTGGTGGGTGGACCGACTTTTACATGCCCATCCGACGCATGGATCATCTTACTTTTCAGACAATTGGGTGATCGGCCCAAATTGCCTAACCAACTAGGAAACAACAATGAAAAATTTGATGCGTCCCCATAAGATTGATCCCCGACCTCCGGTTTCTAAAGCATCGCCCATACCACTAGGCTACAGAGGCAGTTAAGAAATATTTACTGCATACTTATAATAATTGAGGATGAGATGTCTGTCTTGACAGTGAGAAAGCTATATGTTTGCTCAATTATAGTTTTATTCTAGACTTTGTGCACAAAGTTTACAGTTCTTATTTAATTTAGGTATAATTTAAAACTAAAACAGGAATTGCGAACCAATAAGTGTCAATACAAATAGAATTAAACTTAAGATATTTGTATAAATCCAATTTTTTTAGCTTTGGTTCACTAATTAGTACTGTATTATTAATAATACATTATAATATAAAAACCAATTGCCAGTTTGTTAAACTTGCTAAAACTCGAGAACGGCTGAACTGATTAAGCTAATTTTGGTCTTAAATTATTTATGGAAGTCCAGGGAAAGTATAAAAGATAAATAAATATATATTATCGGAATTGAAAAAAATAATTAATTATATCTTTCTACCTACATTTTTGTTCTCATGAGGTGAAAAATTTACTTTATTTTACTTGACTACAGTCAGTACCTATATTACAACAGTTGTTAACTATCTATCAGATTTTGTTATATTTAGATTGATAAATCACATACAAAAGTATAGATGTTTTATTTATCAATTGAGGTATTATGAAGTCTGCTGGGTCAACTAGTACATTATAAAGTTCAGTATTATCAATATTTTTTCTGCCGAAGGAGACATGGAATTTACATGGCTTACTGTTTTTTCTATTTGTTAAACAATGGTTCAATTGTTGTACACAATCTTATTGGTGGACCACTGTCACATTAAATACAATGCATAATTTCTATTCTAAATGGGATTCATAAGGATTTTATTCAAAAAATTATTTTTCAAATTCTAAGAATCTATTTCATGATAAATAAGTATTTTTACCATAAAATATATTACAATATATTTCAAATGTAGTTTGTGCTAATGGTTACTTACTTAAATAATTACTAAATATATTAAATAATAAAAGTAAATAGTTGAAGTTAATGTGTTTACTTTAAACATTTATTAGTTCTATAATACTTCACTTTTTCTTCGATATATAATGATTAAATGTTTGACATCTCTTAGAACAGTTTAATATATCTTTGTTCTAATAGGTTATTTTCATTTATTCCAGTAGCTTTTTGCGTTATACTCATTACAGCATTGAGATGTCAAATTTAAGAAAAAATTTCTCTTAATCAACAACTCCAAAGTTATTCACATTCCAGTGCATACACTTTAGTCGACTGTTACCTAGTGACATGCCTCCCTATACCACATTAGTCGGGTCTTACGAATCCTGCGAGAACCAAAAATTTTATTTTGGTGTCTTGTTGGTTTTAAAGTAAATCGATTTGCGGATGGTTTAAAAAATAAAATTGTCGGTCCACCCAGAAACCCATTGGACCGGGATCGATCAAAAACTTATCTTGAGCGTGGACATTAGTGGAAGTATAGTTCAGCAACGCAAATTGATGATGATGATGATGTATACTATGTTTAGCCAATAAAGATAATTTGGATATTATATTGCAGGTTACTTAAAGGGAAAAGGTGGTAAAATGTCATTTGCCGACTTCTTGGAAGTGATGCACATCCACTCACGGGCTGAGAACTTGCCAAATGAGGTAATCTTGATTAGTGTAAATTTTTAAAATTATTGAAAAGACCATATTTATTTCTTTTATTTACGCGATTATTATACATATCAAATCCACTTACTGTTTACTATATATAGTAAAAACCAGAGTAAAAGAACATATAGCTGATGTTAAGCACCGACGCTATAAGAAATCTGCAATTTGCGACCATGTTCTAGACAAGCCCAATCATTATATTAGCTTTAATGAACCAAAATTACTGGCTAATGAACATCGATTTATATCAAGGATGATTCGGGAAGCAATAGAAATTAAAAAATATCCAAATTTCAATTAAGAAGATGGTTGGTCTTTGCCACCTTCCTGGGACCCAATAATTTCAAAAATTAAACGCAGAGTATAAAAAAAAACTACAAAACCGAAGGACAACATTAATAGTTTTTGTCCAACCAACATTACAACTTAAGAAATATATGTCAATTTTTAAATAAAACTGACGGTTATTCGAAAACATAGAGATAGAGACATATACCAACTTAGTCTGCCCGTGATCATGGATGCTGAAAAGAATCCGAAACGTCAGGAATAAATATATTTAAGTAACGCGAAAAATCCGTAAATAAGTGGATTTGATAGGACTATATTTACTTAAACCATTGTTTTAGTAATGAGGTAAAGAAGCTGTCTTCAATAAAATATGAGGAATCTTAGATTAATAAACCTTGGGTTGGATGTAACTATAACTATATATATATATAACTTTAACTTAGCTCATATAATAGAATTAGTTCCGTGCTATAGTATATAAGAAAATTGTGTTCATTCCAAATATAAAGAAAATATCATGTATGTTTAGTAAAGCCTGCCATTGACGAGCTGTTCCAGCACAAACTTCAAAAGCCTTTGGGCTATAATTGTGACAATTATTTTATTTATAGCCTATTGCCTATAATCCTAGCATTTGGGCTATGAAAATTATTATTTAATATTTTAATGGGCCCAATATTATTATAATAATTATCACAAGTCAAAACAGGAGTGAGACCGCTGGGTGCCATTAGTTATCTCACATATTTCATTACAGGTTGTAAACGCATTTAAAGCTGGCGACCCCGACAAGAAGGGGGCGGTGCCGGCGCGTCAACTGAGGAACTTGCTTCAAAATTGGGGCGAAGGATTGTCTCAGAGAGAGGTTTTTATCATCTATACTAATAAATAAAATTTGGGGGTCCATTTGTAACGTCAAACAAACCATATATTTTTGTTTTGTCTGTCTGTTTTTTCTAGCTAATCTCTGTAACTGTCTCCGTAGCCTTTAGGTCGTTGGTTCGAATCCTGCGTGGGACACAAGAAATTTGTTGTTTCCTAGTTTTCCTGGTTGGTTGGGCTGATCACCCAATTGTCTGAAAAGTAAGATGATCCATGCGTGGGATTGGCATGTAAAAATCGGTCCACCCACCAACCCGTATTAGACCAGCGTGGTGAGATACGTTCCAAAAACCTACTAATGGATCGGTGTATTAAGTTGGTGTCCTATATCCAGCAGTGGACTATCACAGGCTAATAGTGTAATCTCTGGAATGGCTGGTCTAATTTTAACAGGGCTTTCTCTTAAAGATAGCTGGAAGTAACTTAGGCCAATGTTTATTCACCTGAACAGTGTGTGCGCGTAGCGACAGGAATCTGATCTCCACAACCCAAAGGGTAAACTTCTTTCATAGAATGAATTAGTTGTCAGTTAATCTTAACTGAAACCCTATTACAATTATTTATTTTTTTTTTATCTCACCCCTTCTGACCCTTAGTGATCCCTCTCTTGTAAAAGCTTTATTTGAATTTATTAATGTAAACAAATAATTTTAAAAATATTTTTTTCATTAGTATTAAGTATTCATTGTCTGTGTTGCTCCAAATTTCATTAACCTTTTGTATAAAATTGTATATTTATTTGTATAGTAATTATATATTTATATGCTTTTTCTTTGTCATATGTCACTCAGCCAATCAAATGAATGTGTATAATTTTTGACTTCGTTATTAGGTGGACAACATATTCCGTGAGGCAAACGTGTCGAACAACGGGACGGTGAGATACGAGGACTTTGTGAAGATTGCCTGCGCCCCAGTGCCGGACTACTATTGATTGAATCCAGTGTTGGCACCTACGAGCGTTTGATGCAGTCAGTTACTTCTCAATGAATATAATGTGATTATATTTTAATACACGACCAACTGAGAAGTTTCAAAACATTCCAAAGTTTCTTAACATTCAATAAATTTCAACATTAATAATTACTTTCATTTCTTGTAATAACAATAGAGGAAAATATGTAATGTATGAAATTATAATGAGCCATTAATTATTTATTGAAATGTGTGAAAACCATATAATGTTTTTAAAATTAATACTAGGACCATTGTAAGGATTAAAACACTGTAACTAGTTCTTAAAATCAGTATTTTAGTAACATTTATATGCATTAACATAGTATAATAATAAATATAATGTGTAAGCATTTATATATCTTCATCTTCTTCACTATATTATTCACTCCGTCCAAAAGTTATTTCAGTACTTATATATTAAATGGGTAAAGGTATTTATAAAATAAAACGAAATGTTATATACATAACGTGATTTTATTTTCAAACATAACAAACATTTATAAACTGATATGGCACTCGTTTTGATGTGGTCTGATAGCTACCTAAGATATTATGAATTCTGCTGAAACTGTAAAAATATTTATTTTCTAATCTTCAGGAAACTTTATAGTCTTGAGAAGTGTATTGTAGTTACGAAAGACACCGTACTAGTTTTATAAACAAACAAGGAACATAGTTACGCTTGGAAATCATCTAAACATGACATTTAAGAAAAACTTAAACATTTTTATAAACAAAGCCTGTTGTGGACCAATGTATTTTTTTCCTTTCTTAAAGAATAAATAACAACATTGTCATAACCCTTTTAAAATTGTAATAACCAATAAAAAGCGCGCGAAAACGGGTGAAGCAATAACTTGGCGAAGATAAGTACTTAACGAGTAACAATATGCATTTGTGAGTAACGTTTGGGTTGTTGACAGTAGATGGCGCTTATCCGTTACTTGATAACGAAATATAATGTTTTGAATTACAGTAGATACTGAAAAAATGCTGTACGCAAACATTTTAATTTTGCCGCGTATGTACCTTTAGTGAAAATATCATCATATATGTTTCAACAATTCAAGAGAATAACCGTTCTTTTTTATTTATTTCTATAATAAATATAACAGTTTTTATTATAACATCTCAAAGTTAAAAACGGAATCGTAAAGAGAAAACTCTTAAGCCCGTAATCGCTTAGTTACTTTAGGTTACTTTAATTAATTAATAATTTACAAGTGTATAATTGGTAAACTCGTTTCTTTGCAATCTTTAAATTATAGAAAATCATATTTTAAAAATCATAAAATGTCAAACGCCTACATCTTACCTAATAAACATCTTAACAAAATAAAATAAAAATGCACTCGCATCGCGTCGCAAAAATTCCTAAGATAATCGGAGGAATAATGAGCTTGTATGCAGTAAACAAACTCCAAGGTCGTCCGCTTTAAACATGTTGTGCTTTAAGTTTAACAAGAAAAATAATAAGAAACCTTTTTACACTTGTTTTGTTTTCTTTTCTATACAACCAGTTTTACGTGAATATTTTGCGATGCGAACAATAAATTGAGGAAATATAGAGGTAGTGAGAAATTATTTTCCTTCGAGAGAATTCGGATCTTCATCGGAATACGATGACACCCGAACTGTCAATGAAAGATCGTATTAAATGAGTGACATTTTCATATCCGTTAATATGATACTTTATCTTTTAGTGTCAAATGTTAAAATGAATAATGTCATTGTTTAATATAGAGATACATATGTATTAAAGCTAATTGAGAGAGCACGATAAATACGAACTTTTCTGAAAAAATACAAAGGAAAGTCATGTCTCACTTTATGTATAAACAATGTCATTTATACTTTGCTTACCTATTGAAGGTATGTAAAGTTATTTTTTTATGTATTAAAATATTTCATGTTCTATATTTTTACTAAATAACGCCATCTCAATTTATAACAAGTTTTATAATAATGTGATATGGCATTCATTAATTGACTATTGCATAAGTATTAGGTAATTTTTTAATTTTAGACCAAGACGTATTTTCTCGTGAAATAAAAAAATTGACATAAGTAAAAAAATTAAACAAGCATATAGCGACCGATTATTCCCTATTTTTCTAGGGAAACTTCTAAAAAATTGTTGCCTCGCTAAAACACAAATATTAACTTATTATTATACTTCGAGACTGGTTACTCGAACAATATTTTGTTTCTAGATAAAAATACGACTCGGCGTAAAAGTAAAAGTTTATATATGATTGTATAAAACCGGTATATTTTATTGGCACTATGTATTACAACTATGAGAGAGTATAAATATGCATATTATTAATATTCATAAGATATCCTGATCACACGAATTGATTTTTAAAATTGTCAACTGTCATTAGATTAAAAAAAAACTTAAAAATATAGAATATTTTATTCTCATCACAAAAAATCTTATAAAATATTATTAAGAAATTATTAATGAAATAAGTATTTAATTTAAAAGACAGAAAGGACACATTGAAATAGACTTAGTTCTTCTTTTAAACTGAAGCTATAAGCCCCATCAAGAGTAACTCGACGATTCTGTCAATGTCAAGGTCAGCATAGAATAACTAAAATATTTAGACGTTGATAACATATTGATTCTAGATAAAAAGATGGTAAGAAACGATTACTGATTGTAAAACGGAATTTTGCATATATTACAACTATAGATTGGATATGAATTATATATCATAGGAATCGAGTCAGAATGATTAAATCAACTGTCATGGTTAAAAACTTAGTACGAATATTTTCTCATCACAAAATCTTATAAAACTTAATAAGGAACGTACTAATCGATAGATTACATCTGATAGAATAGGAAAGGAAAGATAGATTAGTTAAGTTTTTATGAAACTGATGCTATATGCCAATAAATAATATGATTCTGATCATATATAGTATATATATATATTATGAAACTATATATAAAAGAGGTGTAACGTTACAAATTTGATAAGTCTGATGAATAGGCTAAGAAAATAGATTTCAGTATTAATTTAGTGAGAGTATTATATAAGAAGGTCAGTTACGACATTGATAACTGATATCGGCTATTATGTTTTGACAGTATTTTATCGTTTAAATCATAAATTAAATCATAAAGTACAAAAGATCCTCAATAAACACATGATAGATGACAGTTTTAATATTATTATTATACTATAGAGTATAGTAGTAATAGCTGTAAGGATAAAAACTGCAAACTCAAACTGTTACTAATTCCTAACGAAAAAACACTTTCGATATTTATTTACATATATAACTAGTTCTCGTTGCGCTTAATGCGTTAAATAATTTTCATTAAGTGTGTTTAAATTGTTGCCATAATAAAGATGCAATATTTCTAAAAGCCTAATTAACATCTAAAAGAATCGAAGATAAACTATTGCCGAATATTTCGTTACAAAAATTGGTCGGTACGTGTATAATTATATATCACTCGGTGTTACGTGTTCTAAAAAGCTAATAGGCACTAAAATACACAGTGTGTTTCAATTATCACTAATTAATTCGAGCTAGTGTTTAAAAGATATGCTGGGATTTAATACCACAGACAATTAAGATTTTAAAGAATTAATGTGTATTGCGCTTTGTTGAGAAACGTCGCATGTTAAGTCAAAGATCAGCTTATTAAATGAATAATTAGAATTTTGCGTAAGTATAAACGAAGTCTAATGTCAGACATTAATAGCGTCAGTAGCTAAAGCGTTCCTATTGGTGGACCGCGGCTATTTTAAATCACCCCCTACTCATTTATCAACCAATAATAACTTAGTGCGAGACGGTAAGCGACCGCGAAGTTATCAGCAAAAGACCTCCGATAGGTCCGAAACTAGTCGGCACCACATTCCACGTGAATTCAGCAGTTTTTACAATACATCTCCAATTCAATGTCTCACGAAAGTTTTAATTGTCTAATCAAGGGTACCATACTTTTTTGCGCCAATTGTCTTGGACATTAGATTTTGTTCCTAGTTGACTGATGTATATACCATTCTTGCGAAAATCGATTTTTTCTACTAATCTCTACACGATCGAGTAGCGCGTGAAAAAAGTATTAATTCTGTAGCCCAAGCGAAGAAATTACATAAGAAAAGTTATCTGACGCAGAATGCAAAGCGTATAATGTAACTAGTAATAATGGCTGATGTACAAGCGCCGTTTCATTGTTATAAGTAAAGTTATTAAAAACTCGGAAAGTTCTAGTCTAATCAATTGTGTTCTTATAACTTAAAAACAGTACATATAAAACATTTGTACTTATCTTGGCATTATGTTCTCAGACATAATATTTCAAAGGCATTTACGACTAGTGCCCAACGTGGCCGTGCGGTATTGGCCCCTGCTTTAGAAACTGGAGGTCGTTGGTTCGAATCCCGCGGGGCAACAACTTTGTTGTATCGTTGTTCTCTGGTTGTTTACAACAATTTGAGCCGAACACCCAATTGTCTGAAAAGTAAGATGATCCATGCGTCGGATAGGCGTGTAAAAAGTCGGTCCACCCACCAACGGCATTGGACCAACGTGGTGGGATACGGTCAAAAAACCCCCTTTGAGAAGGCGTTCATTAGGGGAGGCCTCTGTCCAGCAGTTGACTAACACTGGCTGATGATGAAATTAAAAATCTTATTTATGTTGCATTATGTATTATATTGTTATGTCAAACACGAATGACCTCAAAACACCGGGCGGTCTCATTGGTCAATTGTCACGTAAGGATTCAATATAGCGGCGGTCCACCAATGAAAACGCGTTAAATTTTGCCGTCTTAAGTGTTTGACATAAAACTTTGTACGTTCCTTATTTTCTTAGTTCAGATATAGCCTAATGATTTTCTTATTATGCAGATATGTCACACGCGTGCCAAATGTATGATATTATGTTTCTAAGGAGTGTTTTGTATACATTAATAACACATTTACCCTTGATAATAAAATGACGGGTAAAGTAAAATAGGCAGGTCGTTTTTGTAGGTTCACTGAGCAGTCATAACATTCCGTTTAAACATAATATCAATGATTGTCTATTATCTTAAAAGTGATGAAATGTTCAAATTTTAAGAAGGCCACCACACACTATGCCCAACGTAAATAATAGAGATACATCAACGCGCTGCCTGCCGTCAGACATAGGACGTTACTAGTTTACCGAGTAAATACGCTGGCTTTTGAAACGGACACGGTAATATTTTCACAACACTGCTTTGCGGCAGAAACAGACACATAGGCAAATAATCGGTGCAATATTTTGAATGTTATAACGAGTGGACACGCTTATGGTCAGACATGATGGTAAGCGTTACGCCCTGTCTATGCCGCCAAGAAAACTTTCTCGTGGTAAATCGATTTTTACCGTTTTTATCGCAATTTGCACACGATTTTTTTTATTTCAAGAGATATATCAAACGTCATGACCGTCATCCAAAATTAATGTTACCCCACGATCAGACGTGTTTGTTCTTGATGGGGTTGCCAGCTTTCCTCCGCCTGAAATTGCCCATCTGTCGCAGTATTTGCACGTTCTCGTCGTCCACCTCCCTGTCCATTCCCGAAGTACCGGGAACAGTACCCCAGAGGTTTAGCTTACTCGGTAAGTATATCAGGCCAAGTAGTGTAATGACTGAAAAAAAGCATATTATTAAATAGGTGAAGATGTATAATAGATTAGATGTATAAGACAGATTCTTTAATCTGTCTTATACATAATATACGTCTTAATAATAAATAATATCTTAATATTGTTTTTGCATTGTTAAGCGATGAGACAAGCTGGAAGCTCACTTTGCAGTAAGCGATACGCCCAGCCAACATACAACAAAACAAAGAAAGTTAAGTAACCGAGTAAACGCTACGTTGCCCTTCAAACCGGAAGACAGTAGTGTATAAACTACTGCTTCATCATCATCAGCTGGACACAGGTCTAGCAGTATACTATCAAAGGCCTATTTCGACAATTTGACATACCTATTTCAAAGTATACCAAGACGGCCCATACCCTGTTACTCACCTCTAATTCAGAACCTTATTGGCCCATCAGCCATTGGTTCTTCTAGTTGTGCTACGGCAAATTTGCAAAACGTCTATTTAGCGGTAGAAGTAGGCACCGCGAATGTAAACTCTCTCAGAAAAATACAGACCCTCACACTTCACTACAGACCTTCACCTTCAATCAACTTCCTTTTATTTCCGTAGCCATTTTTCCCAAGTTATCACGGACTTCTAATTCATAAAAATATACCTGAAGAACAGTTTTTAAGCAGTCACTGGCATCTGACCTCCCACAACTTGAAGAGAAAACTGCATTCTATAGATAAATCAGTTGTCAGTAAATTTGTAGGCACTGACATACTATAACAACTGCCAAAGATGGCCTCTACGACGGCACCAACCTTTTACATGCCCATCTAATGCATGAACTTCAATCTACTTATACACATATTATCGGAATCTATATACAACATGGTTAAAATATAGTTTAAAAAATGTAATTAAGTGCAAAAAGTAGATAGTAAAAAAACGCTTACTATTCAATATACACGGGAACACAACATAGAAGTTGAGATTCGTCGAGTGGAAGTAGAAAGCCTCCGTGATGTATAAGATTATTGTCAAAGTGAGTGACCAATAACCCATTGAGACAACACTGTAATATAAAAAAAGCATTAAGTAATATAACGAAAGGACTTTGAAAATGTATTTCAAATGATCTTAAAGCCAAGTCATCTCATACGTGTCATTTCTGAGCGTGAGCGTTATTTCACGTCGTTAGTTACAATAACTAGTTATGCATTGCGAAACTAAATAACTACTTTCAAGTGTAACTAAAAGTAGTTATTTTTCTAAAAGCGTTATTCGGGAGAACTCGGTCTCGTTCATAACTTTATATGTTACACTTCTTTCGCATCGCACCTACTCGCTGACCGAGAGAGACGGCAGCTGGAAAATTTCCGAGTAAGCGAGAGCGGATGACAGGAATAAAGAAGAACGCTCGCATGTTGTGCACGTTTAGTTTTTATCCATGTACACATTGATAATAAATTCAAGTGACTCTGCTAGTAAAAAAAAGACTCGCGATTTTAGGAAACCAGCAGTAATTTTAATTTAAAATAAAACAAAGAGAAGATTTTTGTGTAAATATCTATCCGAACGGTGTATATAAAAGTGAAAAAAATTATAACAAAATCGTTCAAAAAGTGTAAATAACCAGTAAATAATAATCATCATCATTGTAACGATAAAATAAAGTTTAAAGTACGCCTTACTATTTGCAATACATATTAATATTTTTATCAATATCATAGTTTCACAGGAAACACTGATCAATCAATAAAACATTTTATAATTCAAAGCTGGAGTAAAGTATGCAGGAATGTTAGTTTATTGATTTAACCGCATGGCTTCAAACAAATAACTGTGATTTTCGTTTTGTATGTAGTCGAGAAACTTATGTATGCACAATAGCTTAATAAAAATAGCTAGTTATAGAAATAACTAGTTTTAAAACAAGCTACACCGTCCACGTAACTGGTTTCGTTTCGTTTTTAGAATGTGACGTAACGAACCACAACTAGTTCTCTGTCGGATCACCTCATTCCGAATGAGATCTTCCAGAGAGACTCCGAGCATAGCCTTTCCATAGCCAGCTGAGCGACCTTAAATCTTTGGACCAGCCCCTTCATGAGTATCTACGTTTCGGTACCGTGTTTCTTGACGTGTGGGACGCACTGGTTGGAGATTTTTGTCTTCAGACACGACGTATTTTCCCATACGCTGCCCAGCCCAGCTGTATTCTTTTAGGCCTTGTACGGCGCAGTTCTTCCATAGAAGAAGATGTTATTGAAAATATTTTTGAGCTCCTTTATGATGTGCGAGCTGATTTCAGAACTCAGTCATAATTCCTCGCCAGGATTTTCATTTTTAAGCTGTCCCAGGGGCATCCCGATTTCGTCTAGGCTGACTTCTGCCAAGTCTTCAAAAAAGTGGCGTGTTAATGTTGCTCTGTGATCTCAATTTCAGGGATCAAGTTGAGATAAATGCGCAGCTTATAATTGGCTGTATAAGTTTTCAATACCCGAAAGAATCTCTGGCGTTGGAGAAACGACCCACCATCGTTGTCAGCTTCATCAGATAAATTCTCCTAAAAGATTTGATAAACACTTTTGATCCCCGATTTTGTCCGATTGCTGGTTCAATCGATCGAGTGTTAAAGCATCACAGATCGAAACGTACTAGTTTTCTTAATTCTCTTATTTAGAGTATGTTTATCTGACGAAGTGGCTGGTGGGTTCTTGCGCCGTTTCTCCATGAGCTTGAGTGTTTCTTCCGAAAATTTTCATTTAGCAACTGTGCCTTTCCTAACTACACAAATACATATGAAACGGAAATCACAGTTTTGTGTTCGAAGCTGTGCAGTTAAATCAATAAGTTAACTTCTCGCCATACTTTACTCCGCCTTAGAGTTATAAATTGTTTTATCCGTTGATTTTAATAAAAATATCAATGCGGGCGTAATAAAAACATTATTCTATTTTTACAATAATGATGGTTAATATTTACTGTTTATTTACACTTTGCATGATTTTATTATATATTATTTTTGCAATTTTATGTACACTGTTAAGTAACTTTGTTTGTTTGGTTATTTACACGAAAATATTTATTGTTTTATTTTATTTTTCGATTCAAATAAATGCTAATTTTCCAGAATCACGACATTTTTTTGCCAACAGGGGGTCAAATGAATTTTTATTATATATGTGGTTGAAAATAAAACGTGCAGAGCACGCACGCGTTCGCATTTATTTGTGTCATCCATTCTCGCTTACTTAGAAATTTTCGAGCTGCACTCTCTCTCGGTCAGCCAGTCGGTAGGCGCTATGCATTTCACTTTAAACTAGTTATTCCCTATTGCATCGCGTAACTAGTTATGGTAACTAATGACGTAAAATAGCTTAAGCCTACACAGAACCAATGTTATCGATATAGCCCACCGAATTACCAAGCTGAAATGGCAATGGGCCGGCCATAGCACCAAAAGAACTGATGAGAGTTGCCAAAATTAAATGACGTGCTATTAGGGAGGCCTATGTCCAGCAGTGATGGTGTACCAATTCACCGAAAAACAATGATACCTCATATTTTGTTGTGAGGCGATAGTTAAAACAAAACTTTCACCATAATATAATCACTCCTTTAGACTAGAACTCTTCAAATTATAGTTGAGAATTAGCCTTTGAATTTTACAAAACTTATATTATTAAAATTAATATGTTAGAAGTTTATTTTGCATGTTTCAAGGTATCACCTATGGTAAAGTAAAATCTATGCTTACTCTGCTTATAAATGTTATGGAAAAATACTGTTATAAGCGTAAAAGTACTGTAACATGAGAATGTATTATATTCTTTTATGTAAATACTACTTACGGCTTATAATGGATGTACAATGTGCAATGTATGAGAGCCAAGGCTTTAAGTACTGAATACATGCCCAGCATCCGAGATATTGTAAAATCACCTGAAATAAAAATTACAATCCGTAACTTACAATATGTTGAGATCATTAAAATTACTTATTTTCCTTGTTGTTCATTTTTTTAACTATGTTACATTATATGTGTAAGATTTAATAAGAGTAGTTAAAATCAATTTTTTATCTTCTATAATGTAACATCTAAGGCTAGCACACATATGAAAGGCGATTATTATAAAAACTCGTTAAATTCAAAAATTGTTGTTGATTTACTGATATTAAAAATTTCAGAATAGTTGCGATATATTAGTCAATATCATGTATTTACCGTCCAAGTGGTCAGTATCTCCATTGTTACTCAAAAACGATCTCCTCTCGATGTACGATCGGCCGGCTGTACCCAAATCCATGAACGCTACAAAGGCTATCCAGCCGCGAAAAGCGTACAAAACTTTATTTTGAACCGCCATAACCTTTCTAACAATATCACGTGCGAATTATATTTAACTTTATTCGCCCTTACACAGGCGAGTTCAAACGAAGAATAGCTCATTCAACGCAACCTGAGATTCCTGAGGGCATTGCCCGCGATAATTGAATTAAACAACGTGTTTTTTGTAGTCAACACGGTTGCGTTAACGTTCAACAAGCTTCGCATTGCGGCATTTCGCCTGCATTATACATTTTTATGTGTAAACTATAATCAAATTTAAGAATAACACCAGAGCGCAGAAGCAACACAATCATATCTTCGTACGTCAACGTCATTTTGACATTTGTTTTTATGTAAAACCAAAATAGATTTATGTATTGCTTAGGATCACTGAACCGTTAAATCGACCTTTTATAAAAGAAAGGTAGACCTACTTACAATTTTCAATAGCTAGCTAGACAGCTATTTTTGGCTTCAAAATTTATTATCTTCCACAAGAATATTTAATAATTTTCTAACAAATTAAACATTATTTGTACGATAAAATGTAAAGGGATATGATGATATAATTTTACTTTACAAGTAGATCAAATTACTAAACAGATTGTTTTTTATTCCTTAAAAAAGGAAACAAGGAAAACAGGAGGTAATTTTTATAGACATCGCTTCTTACTTTTCCAATACCAAAAACTTTGTATCACGATGGCGGATGAGCATTTGAGCCACCTGATTATAAGTGGTTACCCACGCCCATGGAAATCTGCATTACCAGGGGTATCCCTAATGCGCTGCCTACGTGAGGCATATTTTGTTACGTCTCTTTTACCGAGTAAAAAGACTGGCTTTAGCGCCCTTCAAGCCATAACTCTGTAGTTTTACTCTGATGCTTTGCGGCTGAAATAGGCCCCGTGTAAAAGGGGACCTACCATCTCTCAAAAACAATTATTTACTACGGTAATATAATAAACCGGTTACCTTGGGGCAAATACTGTCATGGTGGGCAGTATTTTTTAGTTACTATGCATATATGTTTAGTTAGCTTCGAATAAATTTTAATTAGCCTATATGTAGCGTTAACATTTATAAATTTGTATAACGTCTATAGACAGTTCATATACAAAATATTAATTTTTATCAAAATTTTTAACTTTATTTTGAGAACCAAAAGTACTTCAAGATTCCTTTTTATTGACATTGATTGATTTTATTGTTGGTCGTGACATTTAGGATTAACCCTAACAAAATGTTGCCACATCCAATCAGACACATTATCCCGTCCGCTCGCGGCTGGTCACAAAATACCTAAAAATATCGTCGCCATATTGGTATTGTCAAAAAGTTCGCGATCCATCGCCGTTTGATTGTGAAAAAGATGAGATATCGCCTGCACGCGACCAATTCATCAGTGCGCTTGTGATCGGGCGACCGTCGTCTTCCATTTAGATGTTACTATCACCGGGTCCGGTGTTCTATACGTTTGTTAAATGATGTACTCTACGGGGAAACGTTCGGGGAACAGTGGGTCCGGTACCTCTGAGGCTGAGATGAACAGTAGTCTAGTAAAAGAGGGTGTGCCGTCTGACGAAGTGTACTCGGCGGTGGCGGCGGTCTCCGACGAGATAGGGGACATATTGAAGGATGAGCTGGGCGATGCAGACAGGGCTGATCGGATAGGCGCCGAGTTAGCCGACTTGAGTGCGGAACTGGGCCTTTTGGCCGGCCTGGCGGATGAACCGCGCCAGGATTTCCCGTCGCTCTTCGAAATTGCCGTTAGTATTAGCGTTATTTATTCCCAGACCCGTGTCATGCGTGTTGCTTTAAAAGTCGATCGTCTCATAACCTTTACTTCAAAAAGTTTTCATCGTCTAAAAATTGTTTTCGCTGCGTAGAACTTATTGTTTGCTTAGTTTTTGCCGAAATTTAAGTTTACAACGGAATTAATTTACTGTATAGTTTATATTATTACTATATTATTCTTAAAACTTTAGATTATTGCGTTTGATGAAAAGTATTCTAATCCAAATTGGTTTTATTATCTCGTATGGATTTTAAAAACTTGTTTACTACGTTATCTTAACTATTATTATTATTATATGAAAGACTTAATAGATTTTAAAATGTTAAGTGTTAAAACAACAAAGTCATCCTTTGTTGTTCTTATAAGATTTATAAAAAACGTCACAAAACTGTCACCCTTAACTCTGCTTATGTCTTTAAATTATTAAATTTATGCTATATTTATACAAAAGTATACAAAATTTATTTTAAAAGTATACAAACATTTTGATTGTATGTTTGTCAACTTGGACAAAAGTCCAGCATAAATTCACATTTATGTTATTAAAGATAATGAGCTCAAGGTGATTCTTAGTAATTATACCTAAACTGAATAAGATATGGAAACAACATATAATATGAAACTCTCATTGTCCAAAATCGGACTCGGATTTGTTGTGAATAAAGTTATTCAAAACTTATATTACAATCATCCATCTTTTGATCTTTTTCTGGAAGAAAACAGAAATGTGTTAACTGACAAAAATGATATTGTTAATAAGAGACAAAAAAAATTAAAAATATTTTTTTTTGATCACAACTTTTATAATTTTTAATTAAAATATAATTAAAAACATTAAAGTTATGATGAAAATATATTTTCTGAATTGTTTTTTTACTTTGGTGAACAATTTAATTCTTATCAGTTACCATGTTTCTTTCTTTGATATATATTGACAACAATTTCAATCGCTAAGTAATAGTTGACCGTACAACAACATGCAAATGAGTGATACTTATTATAAGTTGAGGTTTATAACTATGTCCCCTATATACTTAAAATAATAATAAAGTAATTACTTTCATATAACTACAAAGTGTAATGATCAGGATAATCATCATCAGCCTGTGTCAGTCCACAGCTGGGCATAGGCCTCCCCTGATGCATGTCTTCTACATTAGGAGGTCAATAATACTATGTATGTTTTATGGACCCTGATAGGGTAAAAGCCTCCCCCAACTACTCCATTTTCACAGTTTATAAATGACAAAGAGTTAAATACTTATTGGAATCGTTTTAATTATTACCTATGCACTGATTAGCACCATAAAAAAGAAATATTTTGCTTGAATTGGGTCACAATTTTATATCTGCGAATAGCAAAATTGCAACTGAAGGAAGCACATATAAGGAACTTCTACTGTACTCTAGTCTGTAAGTACCAGATTTTTTTTTTTGCGATCTTTTTTTCTTTCGCTCCCATAAAATTTTTGTGGGAAATACACCCACAGAAATTCCTTGAAAGTTTGAACCCTTAATACCAACATTAAGCACTTGACCAAAGTATGTGAAGATTTCCCATTTAAAATATGTTTAAAACTTGACTTTTTTCTTTTGAATTTTACAACTCGGCGACATTTAATGGTATCATCTTGTCCAAAAACTACCAGTGGTTCGTAAATGGAAGCCTCTGATCTAATAAGAACCGGTGTAAGGAACTTCACAAGACTTATTTTTTACTATTTTGGGATATACAAAAAGTGAGTTGGTGAATATAAATTCAATAAATATATTTAAACACTTTTAAAAGGAGAAATGTTAAAAAGAACAAAAATTAAATATCAAATATTGTTAACGAAATGTTAAAGTGAAAGGTCTTGAGATTGGAGCCAGCTTTGAAAATAACAGAAACTGACTAAATGTGAAATATTCTTATTTTTTGATTAGCATGATAAAGTTTAATTACTCAGACAGCCAGTAGCCAGTACATGTCATTTTGACTATAATTATAATCAAGGATATTTTATTCTTTAATTTAATTATTGGGTGTGGGGTTATAATGCCCACTAAATTGAGGTGATAGTTTGAGTTCGAAAGTAATAAGAACTCAGAGTTACAGTTTCCACATATAGTTTGTTTATATTCCAGACCTTATAGCTTAGTTTCTTCGGAAAAGGCTTGTTTTTATATACCTTTTCACTGAGTGTTTTGTATGCTGTAACATATATGTAAGGATTTTACAATTATGCGGTTTGATTGCAGTCATTTTTCTTAGTTTATCTGTAAGAGTGGTTGGTAATTGATCCATTTTGTTTTATTATCGCAATTTTTTTTTGGTTTTAACACATCTTTATTCGAATAATCAAAGTTTATGTTTCATAGTCCAATTAATTTGGTTGTTTATGCAAATGCTACACATTATTATATTTTAGCACTGTATAGATTTTATTGTGTCTGTTTTTCATTTTAATGCTTGCTTCAACTTATGGTATTTCGGATTCATTTATTTATATTTTAAAACTTTGTGCATTAGTTAGTGAAATAGTATGACTTAAAGTTCAAAAGAATCCTCCGCCTTCACCTTAGGGTTGGTATATTCTATAGTTTATTAATAATGATATTTCTTTTCCTGCCTTAGAGACACAACATTAAGACAAATTGCCTCTTTGCCACAAGTCGCCATTATAAAATTTTGTCTAGTTGTGCATTTGTCATACTTCCAATTTATTTTGAGACAGCGTTGAAGTATTACCTCGGTTAATGATTGTTTTACTAGCTTCTCTGTTTACTTATATTTGTATTTATTATTTTGACTTTTAGTTTTAGACATATTTGCTGCTTACCTTTCATTTTTAGCATTGCATTTACATCACTAGCTTTGCCCTCAGTTTCAGCCATGTGAATGTAAATTACATATAGTCAGTGCAAATGTTTATGCAGTACATACTGAAATAGCTTGCCAATAGCAGATTCATTCTGTATAAAAAGACTTTCTAGTAACTACTCTATATTATATTAGGCCTTATATTAGGTCTGTAATTTATTCTAGACACGTTAGTATTATAGACACATATATAATTATTGTTACCTTAAAGTCTCATTTCAATCTATAGACTACATTGTAATAAGATTTTATATGCTTCATGCATATGTTAGTATGTAATGCAATCTTAAAACATGTATCGACTCCCTTTTAGAATGTCAGATCGACTAGAAATTTCGTATACTTATTATGTGCCGGTGGTAGGTCCTGTTTACTGGAGACCGTCTAGGTGGGTACCACCGCGGGGCCTATTTCTGCCAGTAGTGTGAAAATACTACTGTGTTCCGGCTTGAAGGGCGCCGTAGCCAGCGTATTTGCGTTTGCTACTAAACAAATATTTGTAATAATCCGCCATAAACCCGCATTGCAGTAGTGTGGTGGGATAGTGTCTGAAAACTAGGGATGCAACGGATATCTGACCGGATACCGGATACCCAATAGTGATCCTGTTTGATATTCATTTTTGAAAAATGACATGAAAACAACAATTTCTTAGTTCAATCTACAATTTAAACATATAAAAAAGCCTCATTTGAAGTAGCTAAGAAATCCTATGATCATATTTAACCAATTGCAGCATATTGTATGTTAATTTTTAATAAAATAAAATAAGTGAGTTACCTCTGGAAATCAGTATGTCTAAAAATCGTAGAGAATTCAAGAACAAAATTCGTGAGTACCTATTTAGTCAATTACTGCAGTAATAGCTAGGATTTACTATCTAATATGTATGATTATTCATGAAGTATATATATTAATATCTTATTAATTAATTACATGTAGTTTTATGTATATATAGAAATATGTATGTATTGTATATGTTATCGTAGTATATGTATACATATTATAATATTATATTTAACTTATAACTGTTTTGGCTACACCTACTCAACTCTCTCTAAACCACCCAATGGTTGATTGGCAGAGAATGCTTTTGGCATTAAGTCCGCCATTGTACTATTTAACTGTACATGAAGTGTAAATAAATAAATAAATTAGTGTTACCAAGTATATAAAAAGAGAGTTTCATATTAATTCTTACCAACGGCAACTTCTGCTAAATAAAAGCTATTATATATATATTATCTGCATTTTTAGGTTACAGACTATTTTATAAACAAGTCCTGTCTCTGAAAAGTCTTTCGTTATAAACACTGCTACATGATGAAGACAGATAAACAAATTTTATCAATATTGGGAATTGATTGGATGTTTAGGGCCTCCAGAAGCAGGTTTTCTGTTGGTATTATCCCAAAATAACTGGTTTTAAATTTGGGATCCAATAAAGTAACCAGGAATACGGCGGCTGGATACCGTATTCGCAGTACCAGGCCAAACCTCTAATCGAATGTCCAGGATTGGACAGGACACATGCTGATGATGATGATGATGGGTTAACGTGCTAGAGCTTTACAATTCTGTTGTGGCAGTAGACTTCATAATGTATCACGCCCTTGTTGGCTATAATCATGCTTTGTTTACGTCTATTCCACTTTTGTGGAACTATATGATTTAAATACATGGCCAAATTTGTTTTAAACTAGCTTCTTAATCTAGCCCATGTCTTTGTCCACGTTTGTATATAAAATAATCTGTATTTTTTAAGCCCTATATTTCTCCCAGATACTTGTAATAATAATCTTACAGTGCGAGTCCTGGCGTAATCAGACCAGCTATTCCAGAGATTAGCCAGGTCAAACGGACGCCTACATCATCATCAGCCTGTGTTGGTGGTACGCCTTCTCCATTAGGGGGTGTTTGGACCTTACCACATGCTGGTCCAAATGCCGACAGACATACCAAATTGTATAAAGTTTGTTTCGTTATACGCACCGATTATATATCACATTGCTTTCATTTAGAAACGGTTATTTTAATTTTACAAACGGGCACTCAAATTTTATTTATTCGTAAAGACTTGGTTTATTTTCTATTACAGATGGGTCACAGGAGTTCGGGGAGTGGATCCTCCTCATCCTCCTGGTCGGGGAGGCGCCGCACCGGCAGGCCTAGGGCTCCGCCGAGGCGCAGGCCCATCGCCAAGGGGAAGGAGGTAGATGCAATTGGTTTCAGTTCTATTTATTTCGACTTTTTGCAGATGGATGTGCCTATATGTTCCCAAAACAGTAATGTGTAAACAACTACTGTTTTCCGGTTTGAAGGGCACCGTAGCCAGCGTGATTATTGGGTAAATAAGACGTTATATCTAATGTCTCAGGGCGTTAGCGTATTTGTCGTACGCTGCCCTTGTTATGCACTAAGCAGGTATCACTTACCACAAAGCAAACTTCCCGTTTGTATCATCTCTGTGACCGATAAAGAAGTGCAAAAACAAGCTTAACTGCTTAGGGATTATCTACCAGCTAACTTTAGTGGTCAGGATAAACTTAGGTAGATGCAAAGGTAAAGAAAAAGTTAAGAATTATAAATTTAGAAGATAATAAATTAAATAAACATTACTATTATATAATTGTAATGTAATAATATATGTTAAATATATATTTACACGCATATACAAACCAAGAAACGCACATATATATAACTCATACTAATATGAGTCCATAAAGTTTTAAGGACTCAATTTATTTAAATTAATTTATTTCCGCTTCCAATAGATATTTCTGAGCCTTATTTTAAAAACACAACAATATTTAAGCCATTATAATCTTAATGGGCAGCCAATTATAATGAAAGATGGCTTAATGGTGGTTCCGGGGTCTACGTAGCCTGTCACCAAGTACTTAAGGCTCTGGCAAAAGCTATCATCTTCATCATCATCATCAGCCTGTGTTAGTCCACTGCGGGACATATGCCTCCTTAAATGCACGACTTCTCCAATACTAAGTTTTTAGACCGTATCCCACGTCGGTTATAATTGTAACTTGTGTGTAAATGTAAATTGTATTTATCATTGAAACTAAAACAAGACAAAGAAGATACTCCCTGATATATCCAGGCTTTATAACTGCTAACTAATATAATAAAAAAACTTATCCCATCAGGCATCGCGACGGCGGAGTGCAGTGGCACGACGCGCGGCGTTGCGCGCTAGACGCGGGGGCCCCCCCTCGGACGCGTCGGACGTGGGCGCAGACTCCGACTCGGACGACCAGTGGACGGAGCTCGACGACGCCTGTGAGTATATAATTGCGAGTGAGAGAGAGAGCGAAAAAGAAAGAGAGAGAGAGAGAAAGAGAGAGAGAGAGAAAGAAAGAGAGAGAGAGAGAAAGAAAGAGAGAGAGAGAACGAACAGTACATTTGGTGGATTGCAAATCTGTATCAGAGTTCGGCCAACTGTGCGGGTGATATTGCAGTGCGAGTGTACACTCACCTCTTATATTGCAAAGGGACGGATGGCCGACACGACCGGAGAGAGATCAGTCACAGGACTTTTTACTTTACAGGCAATCGGGTGATCAGCCCTCATTTTCCTAGCTGACTTAGAAACAACTTAGAATTGTAGTTAAGTCCCGCGGGGTCCGAACCAATGATCTCAGGTTTCTAAAGCATGCCACTAGGCTACGGAGGCAGTTGTAAGTCAAAGTCAGTCTGCCAAAGGATGGGTTGACATTAGACTTTGTATATCGGCCTGTAGAAGCCATTAAAGCATAACAAAATTGGTCTCTTCAAATAATTCAGCTAATTTAGAGATAGATTATACATAACAGATTTAAATTTTGAAATAATTAAAGCATTGAGTATGACACTCAATTGACTGTTATAGGTTGAACATGGTTGGTATTGAAAATGCCACGCTAAAGCAATAGCAATGCGTTGGCTTCTGGCTCTATTATATTTTGGTTGGATATTAGGTTGCGTTTTAGTATGAGCAGGTAACGTAGCAACGATAAAGAGCAGGCAATATAAGAAACTCAGCATAAGAATAACGTTAAAAATCCGTTAGCCGCTCTAACTCATGAGATGTAACGTCTCGTTCACTCAGCAATTACATTTGCTACGGTACCCTTCAAACCAGAAGACAGCAGGTTTATGCATACTGATTTGCGGCAGAAATAGTCACCAAGCTGGTAATCAAACAGATGGTCCAATGTAAAACTGAAATCACCTTTTAATGTGTTGCATTCACTCTTTAAATAGACGAATATTAAAGTCGGTCCACCCACCAACCCGCATTGGACTAGCATATTGGGATACGGTCCAAAACCGCCTAATGGATAGGGGTGTATGAGGGGAGGTCTATGTCCAGTAGTGGACTATCACAGGCTTCTGATGTATGTAAAATATAGTAATGTTTTCTCATTCCAGCTGGTCTCTCGGACACTTCTTCAGGCAAGGAAGCTGCTGCGCTGCACGACTTGGACTATCACAAGGAGCCGGTGAGCACATTACTGATTATTATTAAGCTGGATGTGATCTGGAATGTATAAAAAAGCAAGAAGTGGTGCCAGGTGCCAGATTTTTAGGTGGAATTTGTTCCATTAGGAGTTTTTCTCATATGCACTAGAGGGCTTTTTTTCTTTTCGGATATTCCTGATTAATTTTTGTGCCAGAGCGACTGGTGTCTGATCTCCACAACTCGCGGGATGAACGTTAACTGATGTATGCATTACATTGTCAGTAAATTTGAGCACTGACATCCTATAGCAATTGCCATAAATGGTCTTGACTACCGGAACTGACTTTTTACATGCCTAATGGCTCATAATACTTTAGGTGCTAAACCCTATAATGTAGTGATATTAAGGTTTGTTATAGTTTAGACAATTTGGGCTTGTAATTGAGTGACCCATGGCGGATAAGTGGCCACACACATTTAGAGATCTCAATGATGATATATCACCGAGATATCAATCACTGAGAGGTAGTTGACTATAAATAACAACTTACATATAACGCATCTTCTTTGCTACTTGTTACTTTGTTTCCATATTCTGAAACTAAATTGTCAAAGTCAAAGTTGCTATTCTTTTAATCTAATTCAGGTGATGGATCGTACAATATGGCAGGCTCGGTAAAATGCTAGAAAGATATGACTGTTAAGAAATCTATGGTAGTTTCGCTTTAATTTTTTCTTCATAGACTTTAGAAAAAGCTTGCTATAATAAACCTATGATAGATAGACTTATGTTGTTCCTTACTTTGCCTTCAGGCGGAGCCGCCAGCTTTGGGCCAGTTCCTGCTGCCACTTCTAAGTGGAGATCCTACTCAGCCAGAGCCTGAGCACTTTCTGATCAGGCACGAGGACATACTGCAGGTAAACAGAAAATTGCTCTTTAATTTGTATACCATTTAGCAATTAATTAATTTATATAGACCCATGTTCCGTAATGAAATTGGGTCATACACACATACACAAAACCTTCTGTCTCTCATGTGTGTATTATAATGGCCAATAAGTGTCATTCAGTTATATTGCTTACACCTGATAACATATATTTTGTTTTTATCATTATCAGTTTAAAATATTTTGTATATTTCAGCTGTTGGCCTCTGCCGAGGAGAGTGTAAGGGATGACTTGCCTTTAGAGGATGACGAAACTCCTTTAGAGTCGCAGCCAGATGTGTGAGTATTTTGACTAAGAAAAGTATTATTGCAAGTTACTAGATACTGATAATAAAGTAAAAAAATCGAATTTTTGCGATAAACGATGAACTGATGATTGCTAACCTACCATTTTAAAATTTTGGACAATTACAACAGTTTATTGAATAAAAAACTTTTAAAAGATTAAATCGCGTTTATTCCCGTTTTTAACTATCGACGTTTAAACACTTTCCCGCGGCCGTGGTCACGGGACAGCCCTTACTGAACTATTAAATCCGTTAATGGTTGTTTAAACAAATAACGTGCAATATTTGCGTAAGTAAAACAATTAATTATACCATAGTTGAGCCAAATGAGAATCGGAATTGATGTTATTGAAGTAAGGTCGTACGTATGACGTTTGATGTTAGTCGACTGTCACTCAGTGATTGACATCTCAGTGACAGTTCATCAATAAGAACGCTAGATGTGTGACGTCGCCTCGTTGTCATATGTTACATTGTCAATACATATTTCGGTTTGGTTTGACTACAGTATAACTGATTAACTGTCACTCAGTGATTGACATCTCGGTGACACTACTTAATAGCTAATAAGGACTGTGTTTATGTCTATTCGAGTATAAATTTATTGATGAACATGTTCTGGTTATTTTCAGTGTGCCCAGCGAAGAAGTGTTTGTGAGCGAGGAGCCCCCAGTCACACCGGAGGAGGAGGCTGCTCTCCTGCACTATGTCTGCGGTGAGTTACTTTCTACGCTATTATCACTGAAGCCAGAATGCCGGCCACTCCCAATGGTTTAATATTGCACAAGGGTTGGTATGTGGCGTTGGTTCACCAATGAGAAGTCCTTTAGTATTGGTACCATCAGAGTTTGGAATTATATTTTGTTTTATTATCAGCGTCAGTTTCTAACAGTCCACTGCTAGGCAGGCCCCTTTCGATGAAGGCCAAGATGGCCGATCCCTTGCTGCTCGCTGCCAACTTGGCATCCCGCCTGGTTTTCCTAAACGCGGCCTCCACTCCATACCTTATCGGTCATCCGTTCTTCTGACTATATGACCGGCCCAATGCCACTTCGATGAGCTAATCCTTTGCATTATGTCGGTGACATTAGACTTATGTATTCATTGAGGATTTTATCCGACAAAGAGACTGAGTATAGCGCGTTTCATAGCATCTTGGGCTATGTCAAACTTGTGGACGCGTCCTACAGTCAGAGGTCTCCTTTCTGCCCTGTCAGTTCCAGATCATCACGGGGAGTATGCATTGGTTGAAGACTTTCGCCTTTAAACTATATCGGTATTAGGCATCGGCGACGTGAAAAGAAGGTTCAGCTTCTTAAATGCTGCTCAGCCCAATCGACTACTCCCATCGGCCTCCACACTTTATATGACTTGAATGTCTTTTTAAACCGTCTATTGGAATTTAAAATGTATCTGAATCAAGTTCGAACAAAAGTGAAGTATTCTAGACTTCAGTACAGTTTGAAATTAGTACCTAAATAGCCCAAGAGCAAAAGATGAAACTGATGTGAACAATAAAACTTTGCATTTGTGCCGTTGTTGTACAAATGAGAATTTTTGTAATGTTAATTTTTTCGCTGGACATATGCCGACATTTTGCCTCCGAAGCCTAGTGGTAAAGGCGTGTGCTTTACAAACCGGAGATTGTGGGTTCGAATCCTGTGGGGACTCAACAAATTTTCATTGTTGTTTCCTAGTTGGTTAGGGCAATTTGGGCCGATCGTCCAATCGTCTGAAAAGTAAGATGACCCATGCGTGGGATGGGTATGAAAAAAGCAGGTCCTGCGCCTTACTCTTTCAGGTCGTGTCGGTTATCCGTCCCATCGGACTGCGAGAGAATTAAGCAACAGAGTACGTCTGTGTTTGCGCGTACACTTGTGCAATGTAATATCACTTGCGTGCTGGCTGATCTCTAATATATATCGGCCGCCGTTGTCGTAATCGACTGGAGAACACTATTAGTATTATTATTTAGAAAAGTAAAATTAAGTCTATGTATTTATCAGTCATCTAGTTTCTACAGTATAAGCTTTGCCTAGTTTGGGACAAGATTATATTGTGTTATTCATCCCGAAATATTTTACTTATGTTTGCATTGATTATTTAAACAGCGAGTTTGTACAATTCCAGAGGCCGAGAACATGCTCGAGGCCGCCTCGGAGGGAGACAAGTTCACGCCCGTCGAGGAGTGGCTGATGGGGGTGTTCCACCGCTGGTGCAGCATCAGCGCCTTCCTCTACACCCTGGTCGGCACCGAGATGTGAGGGTTTTTTTTTTTAATATATTCTAATGGCATAAAGAGGACACCAAAGTAGACTGGAAAAGAATGTCTGTGTTTGCGATTAAGTTATAAATAAATAAGTGAATACAAATGAAAGGATATAAACATAATCTCACTTAGTGAATTACGATAATCGTTTTAAATGAGTACATAATGATATATAACCGATGCGAATGAACGTTTCTTTTTTAATTTTCGCCTGTTTGTCTCTTTGTTCCGGCCGATCGCGCGAACGGCGTGTCCAAGTTTGATGGGTCTTTTACTTAAATATAGCTGATGTAACTGGGAATAATAGACGCCGCTTTAAATAAAAAAAAAAAATTAAAATGGATTTTTTTTATATTACCCCGCAAGATACAGCTAGTTCATCAATAGAAACGCATCATATATCAAAACAAATCAAGTTTTGGTGACCATAATGGTGATACATTAGGCAGTGACACCCCGTGGAGATTGGTTTACTTTTCATCAGGTGGACCGACTGCTCGTCTGCCTTTGTCAGCAATGAAAAAAATCATGGCGTTGATAATAATGATTATGGTGATGGTGATGATAATGATGGTGTAGTTGATAATTATGAAGATTTTGCTGTTAATAATGATGATGTTGATTATAATGATGCCATTGACGTGTTCCAGGAGCCTGGAGGGCCCCCGCTCGGAGTGGTGGTACCGCGCGTCGTTCGGCTGCCACTGCCGCCTCTGCCTCGGCCTCGCCGACAACTCCGAGGCGGTGCACTCCTTCTTGAGGGCCGTGCTGTGGGCCCTGGCTCATGGTGGGTCCATATTGTCGAGGATAAAAGATTAATAAAATGTCCTCCAAGTCGATCGCAACTGTGGCGGCCTATTTATATTAGAGATGCGTGGGAGATATTATAGTGCATAAAAACACAATTGCACATAGTCCAATGGGACGGATCACCGACACGACCGGAAAATTACAAGGTGCAAGACCGATTTTTTACATGCCCATCCGACGCATGGATCATCTTACTTCAACCAACTAGGAAAAACTTAGAAAAGTTGTTTAATCCCGGTTTTTTCTTAAATCACCCCACAACCTCCGGCTTTTAAAGCGCAAGCCCATACCGCCAGGCTACGGAGGATAATAGAATAGATAGAGTATAACCGCCTCTGCAACTAAGTAGGAAGGGTTGCAACGAACTCTGTGTTAGACGACGATCGAGTGTGAGGTTATGAATTGGATGTCGTAGTTTTAAAGCATGCGGCGGAATGGCGTGTTCTCGTTGTTTTCTGGTTGGCTGGGATGATAACGGCTTATAATGGCTAATGATCAAACCGTCTCAAAAGAGAGATTCATTTCTCGAATGATTATATAACCAGTTACCAGCCAGTGTGAACCCCCTAGTGGGAAAGGGGAGGCCTATGTCCAGCAGTGGACTTACACAGGCTGATGATGATGATATGTAACCAGTTGGTATTACTTGTCAGCACTATATTTGGCAGTCGTTTTATAACGCTATATAAATGATTTATCGATTAAATGCAGTTCACCCTTTGGGTGGAAGTGATCAGGTGCCGGTCGCTCAGCGAACTTGACCCATAATTGATATAAAAATGGATAGGACAGAGAAGGTACAAGAGATACGAGTCTAAGAACCAGATCGGAGTAAATGACTACCCATGATAAATAATAGAGTTTAAACAAATATCATTGCGTATTGTTTAACGAAATAGAACGCAAAGAAATAATGCATTATTTATAATTAAATTTAATGCTGAATAGGAAATCATCATCATCAGTCTTTGATAGTCCACTGCTGGACATAGGCCTCCCCTAATACACCCCTTTTCCATTAGGGGGTTTTTTGACCGCATCCCACCACGCTGGTCCAATGCGGGTTGGTAGGTGGACCGACTTTTTACATGCCCATTCGACGCTGGGATCATCTTACTTTTCAGACTATTGGGTAATCGGCCCAAATTGCCCTAACCAACTAGAAAACAACAATGAAAATTTGTTGAGTCCCCGCAGGATTCGAACCCACGACCTCCGGTTTCTAAAGCACACGCCTATACCACTAGGCTACGGAGGCAGTTAAATTGAATAAGAAATACTAAAAATATTCTCTTTAGGTGGCAATACAACCGCCGCAGCCGGTATAATGCGCGCTCTGAAGCTACGCGCTGGCTCGACCGGCCGCATCGCAGAGTGGGACATCGCACGACTGCAAAGGCTCAACTTTGGGGAGGATGGTCAGTGTTGTAAAGTCAAAGCTTCTGTTAAAGTCACTTATAATGAACTGCGATTTAATGTCGTCTTTTTCAAGGGTTTGAATTGATCCGAAATGTGCTAGAATTACTGCCAATGTTGATGTTTATTTGCTTAAATTATTTACGAGGAGTGTTATTTAAAATTAAAATGAAAGTGGATGTTCTTCAATCCAGATTAAAGTTTGATATCTCTTACAATCTCTTATAAGCAACTAATATGTCAATAGTTGACAAATTTTAGATTTAAAAAGCAACAAACCTAATCGTTAATCGTCCTATCTTCTGTGTTCAATATTATAGAGGAGGACTCTGTTCCAAAGTCGAACTCAAAGTGAAAGTTATTTGACCGAATTTATCTCATATAAAAGTGAAATCAAAACTGTGGTTCATTTAAAATATAGGGGAGATATTAATTGCTAACTATATGCCTTTAAATTAAGCGTTTCCTTATTCATAGTTATAAACAGGCACTATAAAACGTGTATTGCCGTGAATGATTAATACGGAAATTACATTTCATCAGAATTTGGTTTCTTTCCCTCAACACGTAACGTTCGCATCCTTCAAACCGGAACGTTATTCGTTACAGGCGCCGCAATCGTCCACGAGCAGCTGATCCGCCTGAAAGAGCAGAGCTCACTTGCCTCGGAGATTGTGGGAAAAGTGTGTATTTGCCGGGAACAGGATACAACCTTGGATAAGGAGTTAGTATTGTTTGTTTATTTACTGTATCATCATCATCAACAGCCCGCGTTAGTCCACTGCTGGGCATAGGCCTCTCCTTATACACGCCTTCTCCATTAGGGGGTTTTTGGACCGTATCCGGATGGTGAAGCGCCTTGACAATCAACTAAGCAAGGTTACACTTTATATTGAATAAAGATATTTGAATTTGAATTTGAATTGAATTTGAATATCCCACCACGCTGGTCCAATGCGGGTTGGTGGGTGGATGTTTTTATTGTATAGAGAAAATAAATTAGAAATAGATGTACAAAGTAACCTATAGTAATTAATACCATGTTCTTATTAGCAATCCATAACAATACCCTTCAAGTGTATTTGTTTTTATGTTGGCCCATAACCATGTTGGAAACATCAGGTGTTAGAATACATACATAAATAAGTCAATACGATAAAATTTAGTTTCTTAATTATAATATTTTGTGAATAACCAATATCATTCAATGTAAATGTGGCTTTCAGTCTATTTTAATTGCTACAAAGATGGATTAGTCTATAATAGTTTTGTATTTTTTTATAGGAATGCGGTGGAGAGGTTTTGCAAGATATTGGAGAACTTTAAAGCTGCCTCCGTCATCACTTTCAAGGTAATTGATTTTATTTTTGTATTAAATAATAAATTTATATAGGCATGCTTTAAAATATATATTATTTATACTCTTTATTAATATAAATTATTTACCTTGTATTGCTAGTAAAACACTAATCACAAATATTGATCAATCAATTTAGTTATTTGTTATCAAATCCAATATGATAAGAAATTTTGTTCGATCTACGTGCTCGGCTGTAAGACGACCAAAGTACCAATTAAAAAAATTGTTTCAGCTCTAATAAAAACAAAAAGTAAATTCTTAATTAGAAGTTGGTTAATTTATCGTAAAAAATATCGATTTCAAATCCTTTGCAATAATCGAAAATTTATATCGATACATCGAAATAACAATACCGATTGATCGATGTATCGATATGTTCTCGACATTAACTGTGATTAACTGCCTCCGTAGCCTAGTGGTAAAGGCGTGTGCTTTACAAACCGGAGATCGTGGGTTCGAATCCTGCGGGGACTCGACAAATTTTCGTTGTCGTTTCACTGTCGGTTGGCAATTTGCGATCCATGCGTCGCATGTAAAAGTCGTCGGGCTTCGAGGTGCAAAGGAATGGTAGATGTCGAGCATCATTACGACGTGGTCGCAGGTGGAGATGTCGGCGGGCGCGGGCGGCGACCGTGCGTGGGTGGAGGGCGCGCGGCTGCGGCTGGCGCGCTTCCTGGCGCCGCACCAGCGCGGCTGCACGGCGCGCCAGCTGCGCCTCGTGCGCGCCAGGACCACGCCGGCGGACGGTACGTACATGGCACCGCGGTGGTACCGTCCCTAATTTCACTACTTTATCTGTTTTGGTTTCATGACAGTTCCTCAAATCAAGGGTTTGATTTATGTGTGTGTGATAGTAATTTTGACGCAGAGCGACTTGCATCGGGCCTTCACGACCCAATCATCATCATCATCATTCCATCATCAGCCTGTGTCAGTCCAGTGCCGGACATAGGCCTCCCCTAATGCACGCCTCTTTCATTAGGGGGTTTTTGCACCGTATCCCACTACAGCTGGTACAATGCGGGTAGACTGACTTTTTGCATGCCCATCCGATTAATGGATCATCTTACTTTTCCGACAATTGTATGATCGGCCCAAATTGCCCTAACCAATTAGAAAACAACAAAGAAAATTTATTGAGTCCCGCAGAATTGAACCAGACCTTCGTTCTAAAGCACACGCCCTTACCACTAGGCTACGGAGACAGTTGTTTCTAGGCTCTGCTGAACTATTTTATTGCTGTCATATTTTATTGTTTTTCATAATGTTTATTGTATCTCTTATGTTGACAGTAAAAGAATGGTCCGGCTACAAGCACCACTGCGACTGCCTGAATCCGAGGACGCTCTGCGCCCAGCAACGGAAGCAGCTGCTGAGGTTAGCGGACAACGTTTTTGCATTTATTATTGAATTAAATAGGTTTTCAATATATTTTGTGGCATTGGAACTGGTAAAATTCTCTAAATTTTTAATGGAATAAGAACAGATTGACATATTTTTTATGGAATTTGAGTAGACTAGCTTTGTTCCACGGTTATACCAATCTGTGATAGCCTTTATGTGATGATCGCTTGAAGTATTTGTAGTTGGCAATTATATTTTCTACATACATGACACTTTTTACTATCATCATCATCATCATCATCATCAGCCTGTGAAAGTCCACTGCTGGACATAGGCCTCCCCTAATACACCCCTATCCATTAGGGGTTTTGGACCGTATCCCACCACGCTGGTCCAATGCGGGTTGGTGTGTGGACCGACTTTTACATGCCCATCAGAGCATGGATCATCTTACTTTTCAGACAAATGGGTGATCGGCCCAAATTGCCCTAATCAACTGGAAAACAACAATGATAATTTGTCGAGTCCCGCAGGATTCGAACCCGACCTACGGATTCTAAAGCACTCGCCTATACCACTAGGCTACGGAGGCAGTTTTTTTTACTATAGTATAAATAAATAAATTTATTACTATATTGTTAAATATTATAGTAACTTTTGATGCGTAAGGCATGTCATTGTTCAGTATAACTTAATCCCTCGAGTAGTTTTTGTGTGAAAGGGTAGCTAACATCACCACAAACTTTTGCATTTATAACATTAGTAGGACGGAGCTTCCTACTTTCATATACGGGATCTGGTTGCTTGTACAGAATTCTACTACTATACTTTGCAAGAACTAGTTGTATGGGATATATTATTTCAGACCGGTTGTATATTGTAGTTCCTTCTTTGATTCTTGAAAATCGACAGAAAATGTACAAAAAGCTTTTGCAGTTCAGGTATACAGACATACTCGTTTTGTACATTCCACCTCTAAAGTTTTCTTTTCTGGGACCGTCCGAGGAACCTACCGCGGTGTTTATTTTTGACGTCAAGCATTAGTTCCAAATAATAATAATAATACTGTCTTCCGGTTTGAAGGGCACCGTTGTCAGTGTAATTACTGGGTAAACATCCCGTGTCCCAAGACGGCGAGCGTTTTTCATGCGCTTTAATAAAAAAATCTAATTTATCTAAAATGGTTTGGAACTAATCGCTACCGTGGCCTAGTGGTATCGGCCATTACTTTATAAACCGGAGGTCGTCGGTTCGAATGAGAAACAACTTTGTGTTATCGTTGTTTTCTAGTCGGTTAGGACAATTTGGGCCGATCACCCAAATGTCTGAAAAGTAAGATGATTCATGCATTGGATGGGCATGTAAAAAGTCGATCCTTGGACCAGCGTGGTCTAAAAACCCCCAAATGGAGACGGCGTGCCTTAGGGGAGGCCTATGTCCAGCAGTGCACTAACACAGGCCGATGAATTTGAAACTAAACTGTTTTTTTAATTATTCATATAATAATTATAAAATTTCGATTTTTTTTTACTATTTTATGTATTTTTCTGTTTTTTGTACTGGCTAATCTCTGCAATGACGAGCCTAATTTTCTAAAAGATACTTGATACTAATTTTGTAAATATTATATATTTGATTGTGAACAATTTATATGTATTTAATTTTGGCGTTTTCATTTTGTCGCAGTGACGTGCACCACAGGTTCTTCGGCATGATGGAGACTGTGAAGGATCCCAACGCCAAGGACGATGCCACGAGGGATAAGGTATTTGACAATGAAAACCATATCATCCTGTTAAGTCAAGGTAGTGGGTTCTAATCCTGGGTGAATAATGTTTGTTACAGATTTTTCTATACCAGACATCTATGATGTTATCTCTATTTTGTTTATCTTAATTGTATACCAAAATGGCTAAAATATAAACAAAACTGCATTAACAAGGGACGGAAACAGTTTCACCTCCCAATTTCCTAAGCATCTTTGGTTATTGACGTGACAACGTCTTATAAATTGGTTCAATATAGGTGAAAAACTGTGTCACAGCGCCGCTCACGTAACGCTCTCCATAAGCAACCATGAGAGAAAGCGAGAGGCACGCGTCTCTCTTACTCGTGCGCAGTTCGTCTGATTAAGTGAAAGAGAGACAGAGAAAGACTATCTTCCAACTATACATATGAATATTCACATTACAATCATTCTACCGCTAAAAGACGTTGTCACGTAAAAGTTTCGCCCGTGAATCGATTTTTATCAAATTTATTTATCATAATTATTTATTTTAAAACCTGATATTGTATAAGATGTATGTGATTTAATGTTGTTTATTTATTTCTTGTATGTTTTACAGACTCTGAGTGACTTGGAGCCGGACACCTCCGGCAGGGAGCTGCAGCAGGGCGACGGGACGGGAGCCAAGTGAGTGTGATGATCATGACCACGAATGGTGATCACTGACTGATGATCATATGATCATTGGCCATTTGTAGTAGATGATCAGTAGCACGATGTAAGCGCCTTTGTAAAGGGGTCCAATGTGGGTTAGTGGGTGACACTTACCCTCTTAATTTACCCTTTCCACCCTATTCACCTGCAAACGATTTTAGTGATACAATTGTTTTCTAGTAACACTATCTTTTTGTGGTGTTTGTGAATTATTTTTAATTGTAAATTATTGTGTTTTACAGACCTCCTGATAGCGAAGGACGCAAGACATCCCGCGAAGGCAGCCCTGGTGGAGGCTCGAGCGAGTGTAGCGCCGATCTGGACGAGTGTGAGTTGTTATATATATATATATATATATATATATATATAAAAATATATATATTTTCCTTCGTAATTATTCGGGAAAGTTCGAATTTATCGTGCTCTCTCAAACAGCTTCAGTTACAATGATATTGTTCATTTTGGCATTTGACACTGAACAATAAAGTTTCGTGTAGACGGATATGAAAATGTCACCCGTTTAATTTTTTTTTTCTTTTTATTGCCTATGCAGGCAGACGAGCAGTCGGCCACCTGATGGGAAGTGGTCACCGACACCCTAGACGTTGACAATACCAGTGGTATCGCCGACGCTGCTCTACCGTGAGACATAGGTGTTAAGTCTTGTTTACCCAGTAAATACGCTGGCTCGGTGCCCTTCAAACCGGAACGCAGTAATGTTTTCACCTACTGCTTCGCGGCAGAAATAGCACCGGTGGTACCACCAGACGGTCTCCTGTGAACCGGGACCTACCACCGTAAATCGAATCGTTTAATACGATCGTTCATTGACAGATCTGGTGTCATCATATTCTTATTAAAATGCTAGTTTCCCGAAGAAAGTAATTTCTTACTACATCTATAGCTGCTTTATACTAGAGCACTTGAGCTTCTAGTTTTGGTTGTCGATCGAGTTTGACATTACACGACCCGCTCGGCGCAGTGGTTAGTGCACTGACTGTTGCGCCGGCGGGTGTGGGTTTGATTCCCATCACGGGAAAAATGTTGTGTAATGAACATAGCGTTTTTCTCGTCTCTGGGTATTTGTATCTATATCACATGTATTTGTCATTCTCGTTGCCATAGTACAAGCATCGCTTAGTTTGGGACTAGATGATGTTGTGCTATTGTCCTAAAATATTTATTATTACATTTTGTTTATTAAAATTTCTCTCGAATTTTAGATAAAAAAAATGTAATAATAAATAACAATTTTTGGTCTTTAAGAATTTGATTCGATTTGAAAATACGAAATTTCGAATTTCGAATAGAATATTCATATTCGATTCGAACGATATTCGCCATCAACCATAATGATACTTATTATTCCGTCTCCACAGTGTCGGCCTCCGACTCGGCCACCGGCTCGGCGACGGGCTCGGCCTCGGCCTCGGCGGTCGGCGAGCGCGAGGGCCGAGGCCGAGGCGCGGGCGGCCTGTGCGGCGCGGTGCGGCGGCTCGTGCGCTCCATCGCGGCCATAGAGCGGCTGATGGACCGCGTGCTGAGGCACTGCGCCGCCTGCCCGGCGCCCACCGCGCACAGGGACGCCACGCACAGGTGATGGGGGGCGGGAAAGTGGAAGTGAAAGTCGAATTGAAAGTGGAAATGGAAGGGGAAATGTCAGGGTATATAGAGTGGTGCCACCGCGTTGCCTATCCCTGCCGCAGAGCAATAGTGTATCAACAAACTGTCTTGTGTGTGCACGTCTCATGTCTCAAGATGGTGAGCTGATTTTTTCTGATGGGCAGGATGTATCACTTATCACCAGGTGAAGGTCCTGCTTGTCTCATTGCTTTAATGATATGGATGCGGAAAATGGAAGAGAAAGTAGTAATTAAAGGTGAAGTGTATGTTAAAGGCAATGCAATGCGGAGGTGGGTAAGGTCAAAGTCGGAGTGTACGTTGAAGAGGGTTACGACTTTTGTGTACGAATATATATATATATATATATATAGGCCTATATATGACAAGGCCGACACGACATAAGACTAGTGCACGCCTTCTCTATTAGGGGTTTTGGACCGTATCCCAGCACGCTGGTCCAATGCGGGTGGGTGTGTAGACCGACTTTCCACATGCCCATCTGACGCATGGATCGTCTTACTTTTTAGACAATTGGCTGATCAGCCCGAATCGCCCTAACCAACTGGGAAACAACAATGAAAATTTGTTGAGTCCCCACGGGATTCGAACCCACGACTTCCGGTTTACCTTAATTGTACTTAATATATTAATAGTATACTTAGCCAAATAAAATATGTAGCAAAAATCTGATGAGACTCAATAGGCACCAAGATATCGAGCCTTATTGGTTGAACATCGCGTGGGGATTAGCATTTGACATAAAATTTGTTAGCACATTTATGCATAGTCTAAATTGACCACATTTTAAATTAAAACGAATTTCGTTGCATTAGAAATGATCGTCTGATGTGAAAATTAGAATTTAATGCCTCATTAGGCTTAGTAAATTGCACGAAGTAAGCGCTATTAGCACTACTCAGGGAGGATACAGTGAACGTCAAATCGCAGAAAGGCTCAAAATTTCTTGTAAAAGTGTTCACTATAGCTAGAAAACAAGTATTAGCAAGAGAAGGTTACCGGTGGTAGTTCCCCTTTTTTACAGGGGACGGGTACCACCGCAGTGCCTATTTCTGCCGCGAAGCAGTAGTGTGAAAACCCTAATGTGTTCCGGTTTGAAGGGCACCGTAGCCAGCGTATTTACTGGGTAAACGAGACTTAACATCGTACGTCTCACGGTAGGCAGCGCGTTGGTGATACCAGCATTGCCGATGTCTATGGGCATCGCTGACCACATTCCATCAGGTGGACTGCTCGCCTGCTATAAAAAATAAATAAAACGAGACAATGTTTCTTTAATATAAGCTTAATGCTATGTTCTTGCAGGAAACGCGTCGATCTTGGCCTATCGGAGGTGGACAGGAAACTGATGGCGATGTACCGACGCCTGCCGGACGTCCATCGACGCCAGCTGCAAGTGTACAGGCGACAGAAGAAGCTTTCTACGGTGAATGCACTACATTTTGTAACTTAAACAGCTATCCCGTCTATAGCTAGGTTTTATTTGTTTCATTACGCTATCTAAATACCCCGTATAACGCTGCCGATTCACAGATATAACGTCGATATAAATAAATATTTTTGTACTGTGTACTTTATAAGGATCGCACGTCATTTGCACATAGGCAATAGTGTTGTTACAATTTAAAATTGCCTAGTTTGTACTTTCTCGTTATTTTCTATTCTCTCCAATAATCTTGACATATTTTTTTGTCGGAAAACTACTTTTTCGTCGTGACATAAAGAAAAAAGTCCTGCTGAGTATTTTACGCTAATCTTTCTCAGGTCAGAGGCTTCCATTTACGAATCGGTGGTAGTTTATTTGACAATCAATAAGAGACTGTAATGCTTCCATGTTCGCCGACTGTTACTGACAAAGTGGATAACGAAACCAAATATAAAATGCCATATATAAAATATTAAATTATTAGTTCAATATAGAAGTTTACACTTGCTCATCGATCGTGAAACACGACACCACCGGTTCGGAAGACGACGCCTCAACGCTGAAAAGAAGCGGCGAAAGAAACTCGGCTGTTTATTGTTTAATATATATGTATTGTATGTTCTGCAGGTGTGCGGGCAGCTGGTGGGCGGCAGCGCGCCGTCGCCGCCGCCGCCGGGCTCGCCGCCGCCGCTGGCGCCGCAGCAGCCCTGCCGCGCGCTCTGCCCCGAGTACCACCTGCAGAGGTTCAAGGAGGTGAACAGCCTGCCACGCTGCGGGTGCATGGGTCGGATGCGATTGGATGCGATTGGATGCGATCGGATGCGATTGGATGCGATTGGATGGGATCTGGACGTCGGGAGACAGTGGAAAGTGCACGGACGGGGACGATTGTACCGAGCTTATTTGAGATTTGGAATTGACTAGAACAAAGTGTGGGTTCCTTGTGAGGGGTTGGATGTATCGTAGCGAGTATGTCGTTCTCGTTAAATGATGTATAGAATATTAAAGAGAGTGTAAAGTGTACGATGAGAGGTACGCCCGACTGATACTTGTAACTTCTGCTACAAACGGAGAGTGGAGTTGATGGAAGTAAAGTGGGCTGTGTATGTGAGGAGTTGAATTGGATTTGGGGCATGGGAACGAGGCGTAAAGTGCATAGAAGGAGGAATGCACATCCTCTGATAAGAATGTGGAAATAATTAGAACAATGTGTGTAAAGGAGTTGTTGGTGATTTATTAAAAATATAATAGTAATAATTGTTCAAGACACTTATGTAATATCTTCTAGTCCAAATCTAAGCAATGCTTGTATTAAGAAATCAGATGACTGATGAATAAATAGAATTACATATAATATGGATAAAAACCCAGACAGGAAAAACATTATGTTTATTGAACAATATTTTCTCGTGGTGGTAATCTAATCAACACACTTTGACGCATTAGTTAGGGTCACTAGTCACTATGCTAAAGAGGTCGTCAAAGTTTTGAAATGGGGAATGAATTGTGACGTGTCTAAGGAGTTGGATGGAATTTAGAATTGATGGGATAATGTATGAGGTGTGAATGTGAGATAAAGGATGTACTGTTTTCTTATGAGTGTATGTATGTTATGTGGGATATGGAATTGATGTATACAAAGCCAATTCAAGCTTCCCTTGCTTAAAGACATGTGTAGCTCTTGTTACTACATCACCCAATGGTGTTCTTCACCGATCATATAGTTGAATGTTTTGTCGTTTATACATTTTTGATCTTAAGACTTTGTGGTAGCTCTTTGGTTTGTCGTTTAGTTTGTTTAGACGTGGATATATCAGCACGGACTTCATTATATGACTAGGGCTTTCATTAATGATTAAGAACGATGGATATTGGTTTCATAATTTCCATATTTTTTATTGTCACAAGCCTGTGTCAGTCCACTGCTGGACATAGGCCTCCTTAACAAACGCCTTCTTCATTGGGGGTTCTTAAACCGTATCCCACCACGCTGGTCCAATGCGGGTTGGTGAGTAAACCGACTTGTTACATGCCCATCCGATGCATGGATCATCTTACTCACCAGACAATCGGGTGATCTGCTCAAATCGCCCTAACCTGCTAGGAAACGACCTCCGGCTTGTAAAGCACACGCCCCTACCACTAGAGGCTTTTCGAAGCGACGTAGTCGAGTGAGTGACCTATATGCCCGTACTATGTGGGGCGGGCGCACTGAGCAGGGCGCGCTGCTGTCGCAGGTGCGGCGCAAGGTGGTGCACATGCGCGACCAGCAGCTCTACTACCAGCGGCTGCGGCTCTGGCTGGAGGGGCAGCTGCGCCTCGGGGGCCCGGGGTGAGGAGTTCATTCTTTCTCTTTCTTTTTGTCTCTCTTTCACTTGAGCACGTGACTCACTCTCTCTTATGGCTGCTTTTGGAGAGCGTGCGGTGAGCGGCGCTGTGACAAAGTTTTGAAAGTTCCTCCCTATCTTGAACCTATTTATAAGACGTTGTCAACTCAAAAGTTAAAAAAATATTGTTTTGTGACATGTGCTGGTTATATATTTTAATGCACTCATTTAAAAAAACGCCTATTTTAATGTTATAAATAGACACTCCAATTTGATTAATAATATAAATTTTAGAGGAGGTAGGTCACCTTTATTAGCTATATTTAGTTTGGCTATTTGTGACGTTATATTTAATGATAATAGTGTATTTTAAATTTCTTCATCTCTTACAGCCTCCCCGACGGCAACGTGACGCTATTAGACGATCTGCCTCGTCGCAAGCGTCGCACGGCCAGCCCACGCGCCCCACGCCTTAGCACCGCGCCCAAACGGAAGCTGAAGCCCACTCCCCCAGCGGTGGGGAAACCGCACAGGATCCTGCAACTGCTGAAACACAAGCTGCCCTTACAAGTTGGACAGAAATCGGACGCAAGGGACGAGCAGAAGTCTGAGGCGGAGCCACCGGAAGCCTTTCCACTGGATAGAGAAGAGAACAGTGATGCGGAGACGATCGTCGGGGAACGAGATGGCGATATGTGCAAAGACATGAAGGACTGCCTTTCAAAATTTGCAAATTTCGCTCTCAACCGACCAGAGGGGGAGACCAGAGAGCTATGTCCCGAATCCGTCAGCCCACCTTTACAAGAACCCTCGCCTACGTCGACGGGGCCCATGCCAGTCTACTCCCCCAAGCCGAACCAACGCTTAATCTCCGTAAACAAGCTGTTGAGAAGAAGCGATATGGACAAACAGTCGGATTTCGCGACGCACACGCCGGAGCCGCTCAACGCGCCGATAAACGCGAGACGGGTGAAAGAGGACTCGGTCAAGACTGAAGACCCCGAACCGAGCGACGGCAAAGACCCGAGCGTGTACAAATACGTCACGTTCGGTCTGGAGATCAAGCGCGCGATGGAGGAGTGCCAGAACATCATAAACTCGTACAACAGCATCAAGGACGGCAAAGAGGAGGAGCAGGACGGGCCGCTGTCCTTGGAGCACATCTGCGAGGTGATGATGAGCCTGGATAAGAACGCGGAGTACCTGGAGCGGATAGACTCGGACGAGTCGATCGATCTGGGACCGGCGAACGCGAAGCTCACCGAGCTGGTCGAGAACATGCCCCAGATACTGGCGAACATGCCCGAGATCGCGTCGAAGCTGTCCCAGTTTGCGAACACGTCTTTCGAGCTGCCCGAGTTCGCGTCCATCATGAGTAATTTGCCCGAAGTGGGGGGAGAGGCGCAGTTGACTCCTGAAACGTTGAAACAGATAAGAGAGTTGAAGCTGAAACAAGCCAAGAGACAGCGTCAAAGTGACTAAAAACACGGCCAAACGGAAGAACAACCGCCGCAGGAACTACGACTCGAGCGGCGAGCTGATGGGCACGATGACCTTCGAGCTGGACAGCAAGGAGCTGTCGGAGCTGCTGAAGGACGAGAAGGACATCCAGACGCTGATGAGCATGAAGAACAGCAAAGAAGACTTTAAAGACTTATTATTCTCGATATCCGCCCAAGTGGTTATCAACAAAGTGTTCGAATATGTAAAGCAGAACAAGAGTCCGGAGCTAGTTAAGTGTTTAGAGGAAGATAGAGATCTACTCGGCAAGAATATATTGACCCCGGAGATGTACACCCGCGATTCCACTCTATTCGACAACTCAGTGAAAGATGCCCTCAGCATGGATGAACTAAGAGAACTGGTCAGGTCCAGGTTCAATTCCTGGAAGCACTACGTCGCTTCCAAGTTCAAAAGCATACCCATGGAATTGTTGGAGAACGAGATCGAGTCGATGCTGGACAAGTTCCAGTCGTACATCCAGGACTTGGCGGACAAACAGTGCGCGAACGACACGGACAAAATAAGCGAGAAGATCGACGAGGTCAGACGGAGTATGGACGGAGATGAGGACTTCGAGGTGGAGAGCTGCGCGGCGTCACGGGAGTCGCTCAAACAGATAACTAAATTGCTCAGCCCACAAGCGGGCAACACCTTCGACTTGCTCTTCATGAAGCTCTCCAAAATGACCGAAGACCAGAAGACCACCGTCAAAAGTCTCAAGTTCAAGTACATTGACGTCGTGCGAAGGTGTATAGAGTCACAGCAGTTGATCAACTGGGTGCTAACCGACCCTGGGACCGCAGCAGATGTAATACTAGAGCACACCGGTTTGCCAGTGAAGCGGCCGGACACCGCGCCGGATTTCTCGTCAATGAGCTTAGACAGGAAGAAGGATTACTTCACGGAACGGCTTAGGGAGATGAACAGGATATTCATGAAGACGTTACCAAAAAAGGCACTGACCGGCGACGAGTGGCTAGTAATGTTGTACAGGCTGGAGCAATTAGAGGATTCGCTGAAAACCACCTTCACCAAAATCCCTCCGCCGACCAAACCCACCACATTGAGCCAACAGCCGAGCGAGGCGGAAATACTGGCCGCCAAGGGGCTCAGCAAAATAATAGGCAAAGCGAACGCGGCGAGGACGATCAAGAAACCGGAAGCGAAACCGTCAAAGAAGGAGGAGAAGGTGGAAAAACCGCCGGAAGTGGTCGAGATCAAGGAGGTGCTGAAAGAAGACGCGAGCAGACGCTCTAAGAATGACGCCCTTCTCGCCAAGTGCGAGTCGATATTAATCTCCAAAGGCGACAAGCATTTATTAGACACCTTCCACACTATCAAGTCATACATAAACCAGGGACTTCCAGTACCCGAGACGTACAAGAAGCACGTTATCGCAATATGCTCCAGCATAGATTCAAAGGTTCTAAACGAAAGGATCGCCGCAACGTTGCGTCTGCCGAACGACAGCGTACCCGTCACTCCAGAAGCGACCCCATCACAGCAAAGCCCCGACGCTGCCAAAACCCAGAAACCGAACGCTGCTCAGGCTCACAACCCCAACGCCGCTCAAAACCCGACGCTGCGCAGCGCAGCGCGAAGCACGCCCTCAACGCTGTCGCCCTCAACGGTGCCAGCAGATCGGAGAGCGACGCCTGCGACACTCCGAAGAGCGAGTGCAAATGGACTAGTGATTGTGCATGTAGCTCCTGCAGGGAGTCCGATGCCAGTGGACCCACTCCTGTAGAAAAAGCACCAGTTGACACTAAACCGGAGGTGAAAAGGCCAGAACCTAAGTTGCGACCTGTGCCTAAACAGAAACCTAAGACCTGTGAGAATGCCGCCCATCAGCAACATGTTTGTAAAGGTGAGCATTATTTTTCTCGATCATCATCATCATCAGCCTGTGTCAGTCCACTGCTGGACATGGGCCTCCCCTGCTGCACGCCTTCTCCATTAGGGGGTTTTGGTCCGTATCCCACCACGCTGGTCCAATGCTGGTTGGTGGGTAATACTAACTATATCATCACATGCACTTTGGAGGACTGTGTCTAAAATGTTTCCATTGTATTCATGTATTGCAATAGTTTGCGAATGTTGGTATAGGGCGCAGATGGCGGATTCTCTTCTACACTATTTTAATATATAAGGTATTAATAATATTAAAAAAAATGATTTTCTCAAATAATAGTAGCCCGAGTTAATCCCAATTACATCTGCCATCTTATAGTGGGAGTCCCGTAATCTATGAAAAAATCCTATCAAAAAAAAAGTTAAAAATTCTTGTTTTGTTATGCGTTTAAGAAGTTGCACACATAGATGAAGAAAAGAAAGCTGAAAAATATTATTTGTTCACCAGGAACGAAAAATAATTTAAAAAAATTGTTTTTGATTATATCTTTTACGTATAAAAAAATTATATCCTTCCATTCATAATGAAACTAAATATAATACAAGTTATGATCAAAATATTGATTTTTTTAATTGTTTTGTTCGCTAGTGTTTCTTTCCTGGTTGACACCTAAATTTCTGTTTACATCCGTCGATGTGGATGAAAATTCCACGGTTTCGGCTGCGAAGACAGTTATTATTATTGTGTAAATATCTGATGACCCACTTGCCCAACAGTGGGCCACGGCGGTGGAGGTTCGTGTTCCGGTTCGGCGGATCCCTCATCAGACCAGCCCTGCTCATGCTGCTACTGCACGGTGTTCGGGCACGCGGTGAGTTCGCCAAACGTTTGGCCAAACACGCCGAATGTGGCATGGCCAATATGATTGGGGTTTGTGTACAAACCTTCTTCGAGCGCCGATTGGTTTGAACAAACATTTGAAGGAAGGTTTTTATAGAGCACCTTCTGGGGAAGCAACACCACTGTGTCGATTTCTGTCATGAAGTAGTGGTGTGTAAACATTACTGTGTTCCGGCATGAAAGGTGCAGGAAGGAATAGTTTTTCCAAGCATATTTTAGTGAATTTCTCAGTAAATAATAGTTGTTGTCCCTTACACATTCATCATTGGCTTATGTTAGTCCACTGCTGGACATACGCCTCGCCTAATGCACGCCTTCTCCGTGAGGAGGTGTTGGACCGTATCCCGCCACGCTGATACAACGCGGCTTGCACCGACTTTTGACATGCCCATCCGACGCATGGATCATCTTACTTTTCAGACAATTGGCTGATCGGCCCTAATTGTCCTAACCGACCAACAAACTGCGATAATACAGAGTTGTTTTCCCAGCAGGACTCGAACCCACGTCCTCTAGTTCATAAAGCAAAGGCCAACGCATGATCATGCTTTTCAGGAATTGGTGGTTATCTTACCGACTGTAACTGAATTTCTTCACAATTATATATTTTTTTTAATGCAGTTATCGATATAACCCATCCTCGTTCTATAGCAAGGCAACATGTATAGTACTTTATACCGTGTTACTAGGGTTACCTTGACGATCGTTAATCGTTATGTAATAATATCTTCTGACGAATAATATAACTCATTAGTCCGAAACTAGATAAACTGAGTACGAAATACCATTGTGGTGCATATTTATGCCTAAAAGCCGTAAAAAGCACTGTATTCTGGTTCGAAGGGCTCGCTTGTCTCAGGATAATAAGGGTTACTATCAGTTGAATGTCCTCGTCTGATAGCTGTATCGTAATAGAAAAAAAAAGTTGACCATTTTCGGTCCAGCCGCCGCTGACGACGCCCGTGCCAAGGAACTTCAACGAGACGAGGGAACGCCTCAGGTCGATATTGAACAAGAAGAAGCAGAAGTGTAAAGCTACCAATGTGAGTATCTCGTTGTCTAGTAATTCTACTAGCCATTTTCTCTAGTAATCACTTGATATATTTGAATAACAGTTTTTATTATATATATATATTGCATTCTAAGGATGAATTAGTTGTCAGTAAATGTTGAAGGAAAGTCCATAATCCTCCTAATGGATATATGTGTATTATGGGAGGCCTATGTCCAGCAGTGGACTATCACAGGCTGATGATGATGATGAAATGTTGAAGGAACCGACTTCTTATGACGTCTGCCAAAGATGGTCGTGGTTTGCCAACCGGGACTGACTTTTATACATGTCTTATCGATGTTGTGAATGCGTGCGGTTAAAATTTTAATTAAGTAATCCAAATGTACTATAGTATTTTTTCAACTTTTTCTGTTGTACGTTTATTTTTTTACTAAATTAAGTTATGTTTTGTGTATACTGCCATCAAGTAGTTGCTGTTGTGCAAGCGCAAAGCTTGCATTTTTATATTTAGCTTGCACTTTAATATTCATAATCATCATCATCACCAGCCTTAGTTAGTCCACTGCTGGACATAGGTCTTCCCTAATGCTCGCCTTCTCCATTAGGGGCTTTTTGTACCGTATCCCACCACGCTGGTACAATGCGGGTTAGTGGGTTGACCGATTTTACATGTCCAACGACGGCGACGACGACGCATGGATCACCTTATTTTGAGACAATTGGGTTATCAGCCCAAATTGCCCTAGCTAACTAAAAAAAATTTGGTGACTCCCCGCGGGAATCAAACACACCACCTCCGGTTTCTAAAGCACACGCCCTTACCACTAGGCTACGAACGCAGTTATTTAGTATGGTTGGTAGTGTGTTGTTATTTAAAAAAGCTTATTTATTACAAAACATGAGATTTTCGTGTAAACAAGTTGTTTTTCTTTTTTCTAGGGCGAGGCGCAGGAGGCGGAGAGACGGCCCTCGGCAGAGCCTCCGACCAAACAAGCGAAACCACCGGTAAGAGATATCTTACGTCCAAATCACTTTAGATATGCGTCAAAGTCGTAGTTTTGGACCTGATTCGTGGACATGCAATGTATATTGAGAGTACGGTGTACCGTCGCTTGCCTATTTCACCTTGGTGAGAATATTACCGAGTGGGTTCGTTCCTCTGTCACGAGACTCGTAGCGATAAAACAAATTTCAAACCAAATTTCACACTTGTACTGACCGAACATATTACACACTGATAGTAACTCATGCTTACCAAACACTAAGTCTAATTTCGCACTTACTCATAGTAAGTAAACACTACGAATGTTAACACTCATAGGTAGAAGAAACTACGTCAAATTTGGCATTCACTAGTAGCAAATAATAGCAATTTGGCCTTATAACAAATACTACGTCAATTTGGCACTCATAGTAACAAATACTACGTCAAATTTGGCACTCTAGTATGACGAAACACTACGTCAAATTGGCATTCATAGTAAGCAAAACTACGCAAATTTGGCACTCTAAAACCAAATACCTACGTCATATTTGGCACTCATAGTAAGTAAACACTACGTGAACTTTGACACTCACAGTAAGAAAACACCACGTCAAATTTGGCATCTGTAGAAACACTACGTCAAATTTGGCATTCAGTAATGACAAATACTACGCAAATTTGGCACTCATAGTAAGCAAATACTACGTCAAATTTGGCACTCATAGTAAGCAAATACTACGTCAAATTTGGCACTCATAGTAAGCAAATACTACGTCAAATTTGGCACTCAAAGGAAGTAAACACTACGTGCAATTTGTTACTTATAGTAAGTAAACACTAAGTGCGATTTGGCACTCATAGTAAGTTAACACTATGTGAAATTTGTCACTCATAGTAAGTAAATATTATGTCATCTTATGTACTACGTGTAGTATTTATACACTACGCGAATTCCACACTCATAATAAACCGATCACAAGACAAACTTCGCACTTACAGCGACTTAAATCAATGTTACATTTCGCACCTATAACAAGTGAAAATTACGCAAACTTGTCACCAGCAACTAATCAGTACAAGTACTATGAAATTATAATAAGTCAACACTACATTTAGGATATGGGCCACTTCCCATAAGTTGGTTGGGCCACTAAACAAGCTTAAGGACAGTATTGAAATATTAATAAAATATATTTCATTATTACATACTTACTATAAAATTAAAATTAGCATGACTACATTGATACTATTGAAGGAGTTGCCATCGGTAAACGATATTCATATTTTAGACAATTCACATTAAAACATAAATTTGAATAGTCGAAAATGTAAATATATTTTACCATGGCAACTCTTTCAATATTATCAATGTGGTCGTATTCATTTAATTATTATTTTGTTGACTAAGTTAGTGTAGTTGCATTCGGGTCAAGTCAGTTTGACTCCCAAGTTGTGTGGGTGACGCTTGTTTTTTTATTTTTAATTTTTAAAATCCTTTTCGGAATTATCTCGTAACTGTACGTTTACCTTTTTGTATTGATAATTTCAGGCGCTACCGAAGACACTGCCACCCAGCACCCCCTGTCGGCCGTGCGTAGAAGAGCAGAGGCAACTAGCCGATCGGATGTCCAAAATGACCGTGTCTGAGAAGCCCAAGGTACAAGCTGAATAACATATGGAATTTATGAAAACAAAGCCTTTAGCGATATTAATTTATATTTGTAATGTGTTTTTGTTCATACTGTCGCGTTAGAGTGACCTGTAATGGTATAAACAACTTCCTCCGTCGCCTAGTGCTATGGGCTTTTGAAACCGGAGGTCGATCGAATCCTGAAGAGAATTGTTCCCATTGTTGTTTCCTGGCCAGTTAGGGCAATACGGGTCGATCAGCCGATTGTCTGTGAAGTAAGATGTTCCATGCGTCGGATGGGCATGTAGAACGCGATCCCTCTTCGGTCGTGTCGGCTATCCGTCCCATCGTACTCTAAAAGTATAAACAGAGAGTGAATCAGTGTTAACGCGTATATTTGTGCACTATAATATCTCCCGCTCAGTTGGCTATGATTCTCTTTAGCCGTAATCGACTGGAGGACGTTATTGTTATTACACATCACATCATCAGCCTTTGTTAGTCCACTGCTGGACATAGGCCTCCCCTAATACACCCTATCCATTGAGGGTTTGGACCGTATCCCACCACGCTGGTCCAATGCGGGTTGGTGGGTGGACGACTTTTACATGCCCATCCGACGCATGGATCATCTTACTTTTCAGACAATTGGGAGATCGGCCCAAATTGCCCTAACCAACTAGGAAACAACAATGTAAATTTGTTGAGTCCCCGCAGGATTCGAACCCGACCTCCAGTTTCTAAGGCACACGCCTATACCACTAGGCTACGGAGGCAGTATTGTTATTACAAATAAATAAAAAATATTTTCATTTGTATTTAATATTTGTGACTGTCTTATTAATTCAGGTGGCGGGTCAACGCACAGGGCCTTCACCAGCTACAATGCCATCGGGTCTGAAGGCTGAGGGCAAAGTGAATCCGAACGCAATGGAGCAGATCAGACTGCAGGTGGTTATCTAACTTCAATGCATGTTTCATGATTAGATATGGTAAATCCCAGACGAACACACTGACACGTTCCGGTTTGAGGGGCATCGTATATACTCTGTGTCACGGTAGGCAGCGCGTCGGTGATGCCCCTGGTATTGACGATGTCTACGGGCATCGGTGACCAATTACCATCAGGTGGCCCAACTGCTCGTCTGTGTCTAAATATATAATAATAGTTGCTACTATATTTGTCAGATTTAGACTTGAAATAGATTCATACATGGCAACGAATAGCAATGAAGCAATGTTCTACCTATTGCATTGTTGTTACTCGACTATTGCTCAGTGATTGACATCTTGGCGACAATTTATCGAAAGAAACGCTAGATGCATGGTTTAACCTGAGTTAACATTGTTTAAACTGTACAGCGAAAGCATATCTGATATCTTACGTACATATAATCTATAGCCAGTAGCGTCATTAGGTTTACATAAAAGTTTAATGTCATAATGAAGCTTTAGGTAATCTTTAACAAAATACAGTTATTTCTTTCATTAAATTTTGCTTAATAAATTGTGCGAATTGTATTAAATAAACAAACTTTTAATTAGTACTTATCGATGTAATAACTCTAGCAACGTTGCTCTCTATCGACAGCAAATGAAGCAGCAACAACTACAACAACAGCAACTGCACCAGCACCAGCAGCAGATGCAACAACAACAACAAAGAGACCGGAGCCCATCTACGACCTCCCCATACACAACAAGCCGAAGCTGACGCCTCAACAGGAGCAACGTATCATACAACAACAAATACAGATGCAGCAGCACCAGCAACACCAGCAGATGCTGCAGCAGCAACAGCTGCAACAACAACAGATGCAACATCAACACATGCAACAGCAGCACATGCAGCAACAGCAAAAGCTGCACCAGCAACAGTTACAACAGCATCAGATGCAACAGCAACAATTGCAGCAACAACATCAACAGCAGCAACATCAGATGCAAACGCAGAAACCGCCTCAACCGTTGACGCTGCAGCAGCAGCAGCAGATGCAACAACAGCAGTTACAGCAACAGGCACAGCTTAGTCAACAGCAAAAACAACAACTGATCAGAGCACAGCAGCAACATCAGCAACAGTTGCAGCAACAGCAACTGCAGCAGCAGCAACAACAGCAGCAGCAGATTAAACAACAACAGATGCAACAACAGAAACAACAGCAGCTACAGCAAGAGCAAAGGCAGCAGCAGCAGCAACAACAGCCGCCCAAGCAGCAACCGCAGCAGAAGCAACAACACAACCAGCAGCAACAGCAGAAGCAACAAAAACAACAACAGCCGCAACAGCAACAAAGGCAGGGCGGCCACAACAACAACAACAACGCGCAGTCGTATCCCTATCCAGTAGGGATACCAGTGTCTTCTCCACGTCATCCGGGTGTTCCGGGTAAGTTTTTTGTTTGTTATATATTCAGCTAAAAGGACCTCGAAACATTATTCAAAGATATGTCAGCTTTCGTTTCCGTAATATAGATGTAGTAAGAAATAATTGAAAAATTAAAGGAAGCGGTGGCGTGCATAAGGGAGGCCCATGTCCAGCAGTGGGCTCACGCAGGCTGATGATGATGAAGAATTAATTTTTGTTAGGAAAACTTGGGTCGTTATTGGAATACCATGACACCCGAATTGTCAATGAGTGTGATCGTATTAAACGAGAGACATATTTGTATCCATTAATGTGGAAATATTTTTTTCTGTAAAATGTCAAAGTGAATAACGTTATCGTGTAATATATAGATATGAACTTTTCGGAATATTCCTATACTTATCAGGCCGCTTGAAGGTCAAACTACAAAAACTAAGAAAGAATTGAATAACAGAATGCCTTTAATATAAAGGAGAAAGGCGGACATGAATTGTGGTGGATGAAGATGAAATTTAATCTAAATCACCTGTTAAATTTTAATTATTTACTTTGTGTAAGTAAGAATTAGTTCTTGTATTTTTTTATCAACGTACATACAGTGCGTGCCGAATGGTTTCATTTAGGGTTGACCTTCAAACGGCCTGATAAGTATAGATGTGAGAGAAAAGATTTTCCCTTCATTATTTATATAGAAAAGTTCGTATTTGTTGTATTTATAAATTTAAAGGAGGAGAAAACTGCCTCGTAGCCTAGTGGTATAGGCGTTTCTTAGAGACCGGAGGTCGTGGTTCGATCTGCGTGCCTCACAAATTTTCATTGTTGTTTTAGTCGTTAGGACAATTTGGGCCGATCACCCAATTGTCGAAGTAAGATGATCCATGTTCGGATGGGTATATAAAGTCGGTCCAACCACCAACCCGCATTGGAACAGCGTGGTGTGGTAGGTCCAAAACCCTTAATGGATAGGGTGTATTAGGGAGGCCTATGTCCAGCAGTGGACTATTAAAGGCTAGATGATGATGATGATGATGAGAAAATTTTATCAATTCACCTGATGGCAAGTCATACGCCTGGCCAATATGAAATACAGTGTAGTCACCACAAATCCGCTCACTGCTCTTAGACATCGGATGTTTCGTTCGGTTCCTTCAAACCGGAAGACGGCAGTGTTTACACATAACTGATTCACCCTATTTGTATACCACCTCGGTGCCTATATACGGCTTTACTTCGTAATTTTTCGGAAAAGGCCATATTTATCTAGCTATCTCAAATAGCTTCAGTACCTATGTATATCTATGTTATACAATGACATTGTTCAATTTGACATTTAACACTAAACAGAAAAGTTTCATATTGATGGATATAAAAATGTGACTGGTTTAATATATTCATTGACAGTTCGGGTGCCATCGTATTCCGATAAATGTCCGATTTTTCCCGAAGATAAATAATTTCTCACTCTATATATTGTATCACAGACGGATTTATATGACTTTTTATATCATATATATAAAGAGATTCCCACTATATATTGACTCATACGATATCTCTGGAACCATAAGGCTAACGACTTGAAATTTGGTCGAATCCCTAGAGGACGGATTTTACGACATTCCTATATAGTATATATTGTTTTAAACTGTCATCCCCAGCAGGTTCGTTCTGTGGCAGCGCTGTACGGCCAAGCTGAAGGACCCGGCAGAGACCTGGACGCGTTGCTGGAGTACATCGAGGGGCCCCAAAGGCACGTGGACAGGAGCAGAAGCGGGCGAAGAAGCAGCGGCAGAGGACCAAGAAGGTGAGGACTCATATTAGTGTACAATAATAATAATAATAAACAGTGACCTCAACCTCCATTCGTTGCCGACATTGTCGCAGTTCTTTAGAGATAATAAAAGATATTACCGGGGCTTGCGGATCAATATCTCATTCAATAAACACAGACGCGACCAAATTCCAGTAGCCCTTATAGTCTGTCATCCTCAAGGCTCATATTTTAAGGGCCGCGTATTGAATTGCCTATACGGGGTCGTTGCCTCGCTCCAGCGTCAGAGTACTTGCTATGCGTTAGAGTTTGAGCGTCCGTGCGAGAGATAGTGACCGAGTATGTCTGCGTGTGTAAGTTTGCGAGAATATTCTCCCGCACATGCGTGATTTGCACGTGTGCAAGTGTGTGCTTCTGTGAGTGAAGGTGTGTGTGAAGAGAGTATGTGTGTTTGTACACACACGTAAGCGAGGGATTTTATTTTATTTTATTTTTAAAACAAAATCCACAGCTCATAATAGTTACAATTATAAAAATAGTCATCATACATAAAAAACTTAAAGCCAGAACTGGATTGACATTATCTAGGTTTACTACCTATAGAAGTATACAACAGGGAAAAGTGAACAAATATGACAATTTAAGTAATAAAAAAATATATATTATAAAAAAAGACACAAAAAGAAACTAATTAAATACTAAAAAGGAAAAAAAAATGTAAAAATGCTTCTGCGTGTGCGTGTGCGTGTGCGTGTGTGTGTGTGTGTGTGTGTGTGTGTGTTTGTGAGTGAGTGATATAATGTGTGTTCATGAGTGTCACACCTCTTCCATTAATACTCTTAGAACATCCCTTTTAAAAATATTCTTGCGTGTGTTAAATATGTCAAGGTCTAGAAACTTGTTATTGTACAGCGTTTGTAAGCGTTTGACTAAAGAATTTTGAGCATATCTAGTCGATGATTTTGCAAAAGCGAACAGGCTCGCATGTCTGGTTCGAGTTTTGGGAGTATAAAAGCGCAGAACTTTTGAAGCTAATTCCGCAGTCAATAGTCCCTGTGCACAAACCATGTAAAAAAAATGTTGCGAGAGAGAGAAAAATGTTGTGGGATGTTGCGAGAGTGTCCGAGTGTGTCTGCGTGTGCGTGTACAAGGGTGTGTGTACGAGTTAAGAGTTAACGAGTATTAGTTTGCGTGTACGAGAATATTCCCTCGCACTTGCAAGATTTTGGGCTTGTGTGTGCGAATCCGTGTGTAAGTGTGTGCTTCTGTGAGTGCAAGCATGCGTCTTCGTATAAAAAATATTTGTTGTGTGTGTCTACTTGTGCATCACATACACGTTGGCGAGTGTGTGTGTGTGTGTGTTTTTTTATGGCCTACGCAGGCAGTCGAGCAGTCGGGTCACCTGATGGGAAGTGGTCACCGACGCCCATAGACATTGGCAATACCAGTGGTATCGCCAACGCGCCGCCTACCGTGAGACATGGGGCGCTAAGTCTCGTTTATCCAGTAAATACGCTGGCTACGGTGCCCTGCAAACCGGAACACAGCAGTGTTTTCACACTACTGCTTCGCGGCAAAAAGGCACCGCGGTGGTACCCACCCTGACGGTCTCCCGTAAAAAGGGGATACCACCGGTGAAGGTGTGTGTGAAGAGAGTATGTGTGTCTCCTCGTGCATCACATACACGCTAGCGAGTGTGTGTATGTCGGTATGAAGAGTGTCGGTCCCTCCCCAGATGGAGAGCCGGCTGCAGGGGCAGCACGACGTGCACTTCTACGAGCTGGTGTACCAGACGGGGCGCGTCACCTCTCTGCGCGCGACGCTCGACAACGCCACCAAGAGCGTGGAGCAAGCGCGCGCCGCTCTCGCGCCCTACCGCAACAAGCGCAAAGGTATTACTTCTATATGTGGATGCTAGCTCACCCTGCGTTCTTTTGCCACGTAAATACTTTGTTGTGATAAATAATTCCATAAACCGGTAGACAAGCGAGTCACCGTCATCCCTCACTTACCAAGTGATTATCCTTGATGTTTACGAGCGGGATCAAGGAAAAGGTTGGTCTTAGAAACATTTTGAGTTGTTTGTATTAATGCCACGTGATAATAGAATATTTAGAAAATTAGGTGCAGACACCGCGACTTGGTGTCTATTATTATTGCTTTTCTGTTCAACTATGTGAACTCTCGTGAGACCATTACACTGAAGATGTATTCTGCAAAACGGCTGGACTCAGGTGAAATTGTTATTGGTACCGAATCGTAACTCGAAAACCTTCCATACGTCCGAAGGCAGACGAGCGGACGGGCTACCGATGGAACGAAATTGTCGACGTCCATGCACGTCGGCTATGCCAGGGGTATCACCAAACGCTGCCTACGTGAGACATAGGATATAACGTCTCCTTTGCCTAAGGAATACGCTGTCCACGGTGCCCTTCAAACCGGAACACACCAGTATTTTACACACTACCACAGAAATAGGCACAGTTTGTGAAATCTATTCTTTGTGTCATCATCGGTTTTTCTTTCACAGGCAAGAAACAGAGTCAGAATCCGGCCGTCCAAGCGAAGGTGCAACTGCTCGCCAGACAGCTAGCCAATATGAAACCGTTCATCGCCACCACCACCAAGGTAGGGAGATTTTCGATTATACATATATATAGATATATACTGCCTCCGTATGGGCGTGTGCTTTAGAAACCGAAGGTCGTGGGTTCGAATCCTCCGGGTATGCAACAAATTTTCATTGTTGTTTCCTAGTTGGTTAGGGCATATTGGGCCGATCACCCAATTGTCTGAAAAGTAAGATGATCCATGTGTCTGATGGGCATGTAAAAAGTCGGTCCACCCACCAACCCGCATTGGACCAGCGTGGTGGGATACGGTCCAAACTCCTAATGCATAGGGGTTTATTAGGAGGCCTATGTCCAGCAGTGGACTAACAAAGGCTGATGATGTGTGATACATATATATATATATATATATTCAGATACATTTTTGTTTAGCAAGCTTTTACACGCCAACAAGAGTTTATGAATGAGTTCACTTCAAAATATAGTGTACGTAAAATTATATCAAATTAATAATGACTACTGTAAAAAAGTTACAAGCGTTCACAAACGTTATTTCTTGCACAGTGAACATGCTGACTGAGTTCTGTCACATAAGTTAAACTGGTTGCAAAATCAGTATATTGGAATATGTTACTGATTCTGAACTATCTAATTTTAGGTTTGTACTGTACGAAAAATCACCCTGAATATATATATATACAACGTGTCAATTTGTCTGTCCTCGATGGACTCCTAAACTACTATATCAATTTTGATAATGTTTGCCCACCGTGTGTACTTTGGTTCTCTGCCTCTGTAGCCTAGTGGTATAGGCGTGTGGCTTAGAAACTGGAGGTCGTGGGTTCGAATCCTGCGGGACTCAACAAATTTTCATTGTTGTTTCCTAGTTGTTAGAATTTGGGCGATCACCCAATTGTCTGAAAAGTAAGATGATCCATGCGTCGGATGGGCATGTAAAAGTCGGTCCACCCACCAACCCGCAATGGACCAGCGTGGTGGATACGGTCCAAAACCCTCTAATAGATAGGGTGTATTAGGGAGGCCTATGTCCAGCAGTGGACTATCACAGGCTGATGATGATGATGATGATGATGATGATGATGATGTGTACTTTGGTCAAACTTGGTCGATTGAATAGTTTAAAACTCAATTATAAGTCGCGATATTGCAAATTATTTTTCTATTATTATATAATACAAAGTGTTAACTCCAAAACGATTGTGACAGTTGGCAATATGCATTTATTGGGTTGTGTGTATTGTTCCATAGATGGCGCTTGGACATTAGACTTTGTTTATATTTATTCCGAGTCTAAATCGGCTAAAGTGTAATATGGTCCGCCTTAGTTCTGCCCCGACTTTGACTTTCATTTTGGTTTACACTTTGGCTTTCCCTTTGTTTTTCACTTTGAATTCCACTTTGCTTTACACTTTGACTATCCCTTTGGTTAATAATTTACTTTGACTTTAACTTCAGGAGTTGCAAGTGGCGGAGCGGCAGAAGGTGGAGGCGAAGGAGAGGCTGACCCAGTGCAGGAAGGAGATGGCGGAGCTCAAGGCGGCGCAGGGGGCCTTAGACGGCAACAAGGCGAAGGTTCGAATCCAGAGTTTTTGTATTCATACGAAAAGGCTCAATAGACTACATCACTATATAATGTCCTCCTAGTCCATTCCGACTACGGCGGCCGATCTATATTAGAGATCGGCCAACTGCGCTGGAGATATTACAGTGCACAAGTGTACGCGCAAATATATACAATTCCTCTTCCATTACTTTCATAGTACGATGGGACGGATGAGCGACACGATTGGAGAGCACGCATGGATCACTTACTTTACAGACAATCGACTAGGAAACAACAATGAAGAGTAGTTGAGATCCCGCCAGATTCCAACCCACGGCCTTTGGTTTGTAAAGCACACGCCTTTACCACTAGGCTACGGCGACCGATGTAAGTAAGTTTAATTGTTGAAGTATTTAAATGAATCGGAAGTTTTCTGGATCATTTTTAGTCTAGTCATATAGGCCATCGCCTTAAAAACCGGAGGTCGTGGGTTTGACTCCGCGAAGGAAGAAAATGAGTTATCGTTTTTTTTAGGGTTGGTTACGGCAATACATATTAACAAGAATTAAGAATCCTTAGAACTAAGTTATGCAGGATGGGCGTTTCACGACCGCTTGGCGTAGTGCTCGGTGATCTTGACCGGAATGCCGAAAGATGTGGGTTCGATTCCCGACACAGGGAAAATATTTGGCAGTGCACATGGTTTGTTTTCCGTGTCTGAGTGTTTGTATGTATATAGTCTATTTTTATCAGTAATCTACTTACAATAGTACAAACTATGCTTAGTTTGGGACTAGATGACGTTGTGTTATTTGTCCAAATACATTATTATACTTTTATTTTGCCTCGTTTAATGATCTTTTATAGATTGTTTTTATATCCTTATTGTTTTACTATCATCATCATCATCAGCCTGTTATAGTCCACAGCTGGACATAGGCTTCTCCTAATACATCCCTATCAATTAGGGGACTTTTGGACCTTAACCCACCACGCTGGTCCAATGCGGGTTGGTGGGTGGTCAAACTTTTTACATGCACATCCAACGCATGGATCATCTTACTTTCCAAACAATTGGGCGATCGGCCCAAATTGCCCTAACCGACTAGGAAACAACAATGAAAATTTGTTGAGTCCCCGCAGGATTAGAGCCCACGACCTCCAGTTTCTAAAGCGCACGCCCATACCACTAGGCTACGGAGGCAGTCTACAATTGTTCATTGTTATTTGAACCATTCCATAACATCCAGGTGGAGGTCGGCGAGGACTTGGGGCTGGAGCTGGACGACGTGGAGCTGCTGCCGGTTCCTCTGCAGCCGATGCCTCTGCAGCAGCCCCCATCCAGGCGCAGCAGCTCCAGGACGTCATAGGTTTTTGTTTTTTTTATGGCATACGCTGGCAGCCCAGCAGTGGGGCCACCTGACACCCATAGACATTGGCAATAGGGATGTTAAGTCTCGTTTACCCAGTAAATATGCTGAGTACGGCGCCCTTCGAACCGAAAACAGCAGTGTGTTTCACACTCTGCTTCACCGCAGAAATAGGCACCGCTGGTGGTACCACCAGACGGTCTCCTGTAAAAAGAGGACCTGCCATTATATAGTGAATATTGAAGATGAATATTTGATATTCTGTATTCGGCCGAACAATATGTACTGTTGTATTGAAAATGCTTAAAGATTTAAAAAAAATTATTAAAAATTTACATGCGTGGAAGTAGTTGATATTCAGCACATTTTGTAAAAGTTATTGTTTATACAAAGATTTATATGCATATTCAGTATTTACATTTATCAAAACCGCAGTCTCATGCCGTTCTTCTCCGTAGCCTTGTGGTATAAGCTTGTGCTTTACAAAGCGGAGTTAGTGGGTTCAAATCCTGCGGGGACTCTACTACTTTTCAATTTGTTTCTAGTTGATTAGGGCAATGCGGGCTGATCACCCGATTGTCTGTAAAGTAATTTGCGTAGGATGGACATGTAAAGAATCGGTCCTACGCCTTGTCACTGTTCAATCGTGTCGGTTATCCGTCCCATCGGACTGAAATATATAATGAATAAAGGGGTAGTGTACACTTGTGCACTGTAATATCTCCCGTGCGGTTGACCAATGTCTTATTTAGAATGGTCACCGTTGTAATAGACTTGGGGGACATTATCATTACATTTTTGTTCTTCCAAAAACTAGGCTCCGAAGGACAATGAAATCTTTTATGGGACGATGTATCATCATCATCAGCCTTTGATAGTCCACTGCTGGACCTAGGCCTTCCCCTAATACATCCCTATTCTTTAGGGGGTTTTTGGACCGTATCCCACCACGCTGGTCCGATGCGGGTTGGTGGGTAGACCGACTTTTTACATGCCCATCCGACGCATGGATCATCTTACTTTTCAGACAATTGGGTGATCGGCCCAAATTGCCCTAACCAACTAGGAAATGACAATGAAAATTTGTTGAGTCCCAGCAGGATTCGTACCCACGACCTCCGGATTCTAAAGCACACGCCTATACCACTAGGCTACGGAGGCAGGGACGATGTATACTCTTCTACAACAAAATCCCAAAAAAAATTCAGTTATTATCTGTGAATAAATTTTAAAAAGTTGTAAAGGAACAACATGAGTAATTGAATAGATAACACACTCTGGCAATGAACTGTTCGCTCCAGGCTATTTCGAACTACTAAAACGTTATGTTTTGTGTAAAAATTTTGTAAAACTTATCGAAAGGAATGGAGAAAAAAAGTCCCGCTGAGTTCCTTACGCCGGTTCCTCTCAGGTCAGAGGCTACCATTACCGACCCGGTGGTAGTTTATTGGACGATCAATAAGAAAGTGTGATGCCTCCATATTGAGTGAAGATATTTGACTTAGACTTTGACTTTCTCCCCTTCAGCTTCCGGCCTCGGTGGGGGAGTGGTGCGAGTGCGGAGGGCGGGGGAGGGGGTGACGCTCTCGGTCGCTGGGAGGCCCGACGTCCCCTTGGCCCAGCTGAGGAGGACCAACGGGGCCTTGCAAGGTTCGAATTTAAATAACTTTATTCAACAAATTAACAGTCTACCTCGTGAACACGGCCGCTGGAAAGTGTTCGAAACGTCGGGAATTCAAATATGTAAAATCAAAGCAATAAAATCCGTAAAAAGTCATTTTATTTTATAACTTTATTCAATATAGAAGTATAACACTCGCTTATTGGTTCCCAAACGGGACAACAAAGATGGTCTTGACAACCGTGACCGACTTTCTACCACAGCTTAACTAAATTGAACTAGGAACAAATGGAAACAAAGTATGGCGTCCAATACCAATGGCGTCCGAAGAGAACGGGTCCTCATTGGTGCACCGCGGCCATTTTGAATCCCCACGCGATGTTTGACAAATGAGAGAGGCCGATTTTGACGCCAATCGAGTTTGTCATTATTTTATTTTTGTTGTTAGCTGATTTTTTGCGTAAATTCTATCTCTGATCTTTTAATTTTATTTGTATTAAAATTCCAAATATTACTAATTTTTACATTGAACGTGGTAGGGAACATCCTTACAAAGCAGTAGAATTGAAACACTGCTGTGTTCCGGTTTAAAGGCCGCCATATATACCTAAGTCTCGCGGTGGGCAACGCGTTGGTTATACCACTTCTATTCCCGATGTCTATGGGTGTCGGTGACCACTTTCCATCAGGTGGCCCCGACTGCTATCTTTGTTGGAAAAAAAAATGTTTGTTTAATCTTTTTAATATCAAATATTTTTGGATTATTACAGCTTTGGCATCAGCGGAGGCGCAACCCGAGGTTAAAGAAGTGAAACCGGAACCACCGCGCAAACAGACCTGGGAGCAAGCGTTGGCGCATATCAATCAGTTGGCTAAAGGAAGTGGAAAGGAGAAGGTGATTATGTCATGTTTAAATAAGATAGAGTGCCTCCATGGCCTAGTCGTAAGGGCGTGTGCTTTAGAAACTGCCGATCGTGGGTTCGAATCCTGCGGGGGCTCAACAGATTTTCATTGTATTTGTAAACGTTGTATTTGTACCAATAATGGCTGACGATCCCCTTGATGTAGTGGTTAGTGACCTTGTTTGTTACGCCTAGGTGTGGGTCCGATTCCTACTATGGTAATGTATATATTTCATATATTTTATGTATATATATATATATATATATATATGTTTGTATCTATTTATTTTATGTATTTGTTTACAATAGTCTATGTATTTATCAATCATCCAGTTTCCATAGTACAAGCTTTGCTTAGTTTGGGACTAGATGATGTTGTGTGATTCGTTCAGAAATATTATTATTAATGAGTTATGATCAAGGAGAGTCCATATTTGAGATTGGTTAATGGTGCAGGAGATGTAATGTGAATGCTGTTGTAGTGTATAGTTGATAAGATCAAATGCCAGTTGCCTGCATTAAAACAGTTATTCGGGTAAATATGAATAGATTAAAAGCAGGCATAATTTTTTTCACAAATTTGGGATTTATATGTGTATGGATTTATGTATGTATTACCTATATATTAGTGTATGTATGTATGTATGTATGTATGTGTGTGTGTGTGTGTATATATATATATATAAAAATTAATATATTTATTAATTATGATTGTGTGTGTTGTTTACCAGTGCACCTACCTTAGTTTATCCTAACCACCCTAAGGTGTGTTTGTGCAAAAATTGTGTTTGTTTAACATAAATAAAAAAATATTTTAACTTGGAAATTATAGTTTGTTTTATATTTTCACAGAAAAAGCAAAAAGTAGTGGAGGCTTCCAATTCAGAGAAGAAAGCGACTGCAAAGGATACTAAGGAGACTCCAAAATCACAACCAACAGCCGAGACGCAGCCATTATCAAAGAAACAGAGGAAATTGCTCGCTAAGCAACAGGTATTTAAAAGCCTCCCATGTATGTTGTTAAAATCACTCTAAAACTACATTTATATTGTTAACAAACTTTTGCGCGCGACTGTGTCCGCGTTGTAATATAAAAAAATAAATATTTTTTTACTTATATAGTGGTATAAGTTTCCCACTAGTATCAGCTGTCTGTTAGTGAAAGTCCCGTCACCATTGGACTACCCATTCTACAGTTTTTTTAACCAGATCATATCGACAGACAGACAGACTGACAAAAGTTTTTATAATAATTTGATGTTACAAACAGACACTGCAACTTTATTTATTTGTATATATATCCCGGTGCTAAATTAGTCATGAAATTAAGAAAGATTAGATAATCTATGCCACTATGGAAATCAAATGCCGGTGTCTCATCGTCATCAGCCTGTGTAAGTCTACTGCTGTACATAGGCCTCCCCTAATTCACGCGGTCTTCATCAGGGGTTTTGGACCGTATCCCTCCACGCTGGTCCAGTGCGGGTTGGTGGGTGGACCGACTTTTTACATGCCCATCCGACGCATAGACCATCTCGCTTTTTAGACAATTGGGTGATCGGCCCAAACTGTCCTAACCAACCAGAAAACAACGATAACACATAGTTGTTCCCGCAGGATTTGAAGCCACGACCTCCGGTTTATAAAGCAAGGGCCAATACCGCTAGGCCATGGAGGCGACCGGTTTCTATCTTTGAGCAACAATTCTAACTATTTATGTCTTATAAATTTTATTTGACTTTACTATGATATGATGAGTAATTAATTATCTCGTTTGAATTCTGCAAGGCCGAGGAAGAAGAGAAAAAGAAGCTACAACAGCAGCAGCAGCAACAGCAACAAGCAGAAGCAAAGAAGAAATCCGAAAAGAAGGCGGAACCGTCAAAGAACGAGCCGACCGCCGGCAAGAAGAATGAAAAGAAGGAAACAGCGACAAAGAAGGCGGATGAGAAGTCGAAGAAGAAGGAAGAGAAAGAGACGAAGAAGGGAGAGAAGACGGCTGAAAAGAAGGGCAAGGAGAATAAACAGGAAAAGAATGGTATTGTTACTTTTTTATTACCTTAATATTGTGTGTTTGTAGTTTTTCAGTGTTAACCAATCTGAACTCGGTTTTTGGTTTTGATCTTCATCATCATCATCATCATCCTCATAAACAGCCTTCAACAGTCGACTGCTCGACACAGGCCTTTTTTTATGGAGAACAAAAGAGTCGCTCACAATTGGCTAGCAGGCAGATTGGCAATTGACTTATTGCCTTGTTCTGCGGATCTGTCTTACTTCCACTGTAAGGCAGATCCGCTGTGAAGTGGGCGGTGGGGTCGTCACATCCCTACGCCTCATGTTATCAAAATACCTTGTTATTTGTGGAGTGCTGAAATACTTAGACCGATAATATTTTAGTAAATTTTGTCTTTAAATATTTTCAAGTAAACTATGGCAATGACAAATGTCATACAATTAGTTAAATTTTCGTTTTGATGTCAATCAATAAGTGATAATCGACTAATAACAAGTTACTTTGTTTGAATTAACTCCGATGTTATGACTGCCTACCAACCCGCATTGGACCAGCGTGGTGGCATACGGTCCAAGAACCCCCTAATGGAGGAGGCGTAAATAAGGGGAGACCTATGTCCAGCAGTGGACTAACACAGGCTGATGATGATTCAATAGTTTAGTCATAGTATTACCTCAGTGGTCTGTGTCAGTTCACTGCTGGACACACACGCTGGTCCAATGCGGGTTGTGGACCGACTTTTACATGCCCATCCGACACATGGATCGTCTTACTTTTCAGATAATAAGGGGATTGGACCAAATTGGCCTAACCAACCAGAAAACAACGAAAACACAAAGTTGTTTCCCCGCGGGATTCGAACCCACGACCTACGGTTTATAAAGCTAAAGCAAGGGCCAATATCGCTAGGCCATGGAGGCAGTTAACTTAACCATTGAATAATTTTTGTAATTGTATATTTGTAGTTAAAGATTTGTCGTTATTTTGAACCTTAACGGTGAATAGCCAATTAAAGTGGCGATAATTAACTTATTATAATAACTATAGCGATAACTAACCACTACATCAAGGGTTTTTTAAATGTGAATACATGTCATGTTTTGCTTTGTTATAGATTTGAATGCACTACACCTTTATTAAATTCTTACTTTATAACTTTCTTCAGCGCCCGCGCCTTCTGCCAAATCGAAGCAGAATAATGCGCAGCAGCAGCAGAGCACCAAAAAAGAGAAGAAGAAGGAGCAACAGCAACAACAACAGAAGCAACAGCAACAATATCAACAACAGCAGCACCAACAACAGCACCAACAACAACAACAACAGAAGTCACAAGTGATCAACATAACGCCGGACACGACAATAGAGATTGTGGGAAAGAATGTAAGTTGTTTCGGTGTGTTGGTAGAAAACGCTTTTTATGCGTGTTCCGGTTCGTAGGGCACTTAATCCGGATTTTCGATACTTTAGCATTAGTTTAACCGTTACGTATTTAATATTTTTTCTCCGTTTTACAAACTTGTGAGCTATTTCTTTTGATAAAATATATTCGTTATTACCTATTAAGAATGTTCTGAACTTTATTTAGAATGAAACTTCTATTCATCGTTTATAAAACGTATAGATCGCCGAAATAATAAATTTAAAAATTATATAGCTTTAGTATGTTATTAAAAGGAGAGAATAAAATTACTATCGTAAAGTTTTGCTTACAATTCGTCTAGCAGTTTGTGCGTAAAGGAGTAACAGACATACATCTATTATATATATATATATTCTTTTGTAAATAAATATATATTATATGGATACAAACACCCAGACACGAGAAAAGCACTATGTTCATCACACAGTATTATGGGAATCGAACCCACACCCTTTGGCGCAACATTCACAGTCACTAAGCACTGTGCCAAGCAGGTTGTCTTTTTTATTTTTAATGATTTTAATCTATATCAAGTATTTACTTGTCCTTTCAGAGTCCGTCTTTGAGCGAGCTAGAGAAACCGCCCTCTTGTAGCATCATGGAGCAGTTGAGCAGCGGTGTTCAGGTAGAGGATCATAGTTATTGTGTTACTAGTTGTTGCCTGTGACTTTGTCCGCGTATATATATATATTTTCTATAAAATAAGTAGCCTAAGTTTCTCCTAGTTACATCGGCTATCTTCCGGTGAAAGTCCTTTCGTAATCAGAACAACCGTTCCAGAGATTAGCCAGGACAGACAAACAGACAGAAATTTAAAAATTGTTTTGTTCTATGCATCAGTTATTTATCACAATGTAATCATTTGATAACGAATATTTTGATGTTACAAATGGACTCTCCAGTTTTAATTATTTGTATAGATTATTGATGTAATAAATTGTTAGCGACCCTGGCTGCTACGCTGGAGTGTGTAGGTGCGATTCCCATCACGTGGCGAATTTGCGATTAATGCAGTGTTTTTCCCTCGTTTGGATGTTTGTATGCTATATGTATATTTGTTTACAAAGATATAGTATGCTTATCTATTTATCAGTAATTTAGTTGCCATAATACAAGCTTCGCTTAGTTTGTGGGCTGCATGATGTTGTGTTATTTGATCGGATATATAGATAATAATAATAATATTATTATATACACCATAATTGAACAAGATAACATACAAATATATACATAATTTGTAATTTAATTATCTGGGATTATCTTAAAAATATTAACCTCAATGTTAATGTTTTTAAATGATTACATTGTGATTTTAAACCGATTCAAATAACCGAACAACGTTTTTCTTAAATTTTATCCGTCTGTCTGTTTCCGGCTAATCTCTGGAATGACTTATCCAATTCTGACGGCGCTTTCACTAGAAAATAGATTATTTAACTGGGCGTAACTTGGGAGGTACTTTTTTCTTACAAATGAAGAACTAAAATGCTTTTTTTATATGTTACCACGCGGTCGAAGCCGCGGACAACAGTTAGTTAATATATAAAAATTCAATTTGAACCATAACCGACATCAGTTTCGGTAGCAACAGACCCTGTTATGAAAATTCCGTTTGCAATTCGGTCCTTATCTTATTCGCCTCTTATCATCATCTTCATTAGCCTGTGTCAGGCCACTGCTGGACATAGACCTCACCTAATTCACGCCTTCTCCATTAGGTAGGTTTTTATTATCTATCACCTTACCTTCTAGGCAATTGTGTGATCGGCTAAAATTGCCTTAACCAACTAGGAAACAACAATGAAAATTTGTTGACCGCAGGATTTGAACCACATACCCATACCGCTAGGCTGCGGAGGCAATTTACGCTACGTTTATTATATGTTATATTATTTATACATTTTTACATTGCTTTATCTATATACGCTTTCCTATTTCAGGTGGCCGATCTGAAGCTGCCACCCGGCATAACCCTCACGAGGGTCCAGCCCAGCGAGAAGAAGGAGGCTGCCCCCATCAAATCCGTGGTTCGTTTACGCTTTTTCCACTGCTTTAAACAAAAGCTTTGAAGAACTTCCAATATATCTATTGAAGGTTTAAATAAAAAGAGAGACTGAAAATATTGTCAAAACGTAATCGTCTACCCCAATGGCGCGGTGGTTAGTGACCGAGATTATTGCATCGAACGGTTTGGGTTCGATTCCCACTGCGGGGAAAACTTTGTGTGACGAACACGGTGTTTTTCTCGTGGTTGTGTGTTTGTATCTATATTAAATGTACGATATTATAAATCGGCTGACCGTACTGAGACATGTAATATTATGTCTCGTTTACCCAGTATTTACGCTGGCTACGGTGCCCTTCGAACCGGAAAGCCACCGAACCGAATTGTGGCAGGCAGTCATAGGCACCGCGGTGGTACTGCCTCAGACGAGCCATTGTATTGGGAAAATTATCATATTTACGTTTATAATATATAGGCGAAGATCAAATGGTTATTTATTTAGTTACACCAATGAAGTGACTATGACTAGTTATATAGTGATAGTCATATAAAAAATAAGTTAAGTGTCTCTCCAGTTAAAAGTATAAACATAAATTATTCAAATATTAGTGCTAAAAAATATTTTAAAAATCATATGTATTATCGGTAGCAGAGAAAATCTTAGGCTATAGTCATCATCATCAGCCTGTGATAGTCCATTGTTGGACATAGGCATCCCCTAATACACCCCTATCCATTAGGGGGTTTTGGACCGTATCCCACCACGCTGGTCCCATGCGGGTTGGTGGGTGGACCCACTTTTACATGCCACACAGTGTATGATATATTCTAAGATTTTCTCAGACAGAGAAAATAAGACAGAACTGCTATTCAGGGAAATCTGGATTAGAAGCCGACCCTGTATTAAGGATGATTGATGTTAGGAAAACATCGATGTTTATATTGTAGTCAACGTCGAGTTAAAACTATCGATGTTTGACAAGCATCGATTAAAAAACATCGATGCTTTGATGTAAATAATAGATTGATTTGAAAATTTAAAAAAAAAGCAAAGAAACTTTATGCAACGCCGTATCCACTTGCGTTTACTTTTATGATCTAGTAGAAAAATTGTCAAATTCAATAGTAGTTTAAATGTCTTTAACATTCAGTTCAATTAATGCACGCAAGATGGCGCTCAAATGAAAAATTAACCTGTCGATGTTTTTGCCTTTATAACATGGATGTTTCGAAAGTATCGATATGAATCATCGATGTTTTTAAAACATCTATGCATATCGATCAGGGTAGCGATAGTACCCCATGATAACTTGGAAATATGGCTAGGTGCAAGGAAGAAGGGAAAATAAACGGTAATTACAGAGACTTATCTTGGCTGTAGCCGATAATACATTTTGTGTTGCTGTAGACCCGGCCGATTCCGTACTACCTTAATTGATAAATAAAAGATCTATACTTTTGTTTAGGATTTATCAATTTACACATAATAAAACTTGATAAATGGTTAACAACTGTAGTAAATATAATGTAGTCAAGTGTAATTACGTTTATTATTCACATCTTGTGAACAAATATGTAGGTATAATTTATTTTGTTACTTACGATTATTTTTATATTTATTTACCTTTTAAACCTTCCCTGGACTTCCACAAATTCGTAATAATTATTCAAGACCAAAATTTGCCGAATCGGTTAAGCCGTTCTCTAGTTTTAGCGAGACTAACGAATAGCAATTGATTTTTATATATATATATATATAGATTTGGAGCATCAATATGATTGATGTAAGAATAATTTATGTTACGAATTTATATGTATATATATGTAAATAATTTATGTTAGAAATCTCAAAGAGAATTCCAAAAAGTGAAAATGATGACAACAACTGAACGTCTCTTTCTAAACGTCTAATTCTAAAAAACATTGCTATGGCTGACGTGACCCCGACATCAGCCACGACGTCTCGTACGGACGAGTCGATGCGTAACTCCATCACCACCCAACACTAGCACTATCACAGTTGCACAACACTTGTCACACACGAGGAGAGTTCCTTTCCGGGTAGCGGCTTACAAGGATCTCTCTCTTTCTATATTTCAGACCAGCCTTTTATACACGATCTCGGACAGACATAACGTCAATATCGAGACTTCTTTCCTCCAATCGAAGATTTTTTCTTTATGCTGACCGTCGGAGCAGCTGAGCAGTCGGCCACCTGATGGAAGTGGTCACCGACGCCATAGACATCGCATCCATTGGTATCGCCAACCGCCGCCTACGTGAGACGTGGGTGTTAAGTCTCGTTTACCGTAATACGCTGGCTACAGGTGCCCTTCGAACTCGGAACAACCGTTTTAACACTAATGCTTCCGGCAGAAATAGGCACACTGATGTATCCACCAACGGTCTTCGGTAAAGTTAATATTTTGACTATATGTCATGCTGAATAATGTTTTATCCATTTCAGCCATTATGGCGTTGCTCCGCCCTCTCTACTCGCAACTCAGCCCTGCCTTACAGGTTTATAGGCAATACCTGCAAACATGCCAATATTCTACCGCAGCCAGGTTTGCATAAAATACTTATATTGAGACATATATTAAATAAAAAAAAATTTGTTTCTAATATTCTGAGCTTAGTAATTTTTTTTTTCTTATGTTGTTAGTACATTAGTCCTCTGTCTTTATTTAGTATAAACTTTTGTCTGCCTCCGTAGCCTAGTGGTGAGTGCGTGTGTTTTAAAGCGGAGGTCGTGGGATCGAATACTGTGGGGACTAGACAAATTTCAGTGTTGTTTCCTAGTCGATTTGGGCCGATCACTCAATCGTCTGAAAAGTAGGATGATCCATGCGTCGGACGGGCTTGGAACGAGGTCCACCCACCAACCCGCATGGGACCAGCGTGGTGGGATACGGTCCGAAACCTCCTATTGGATAGGGTGTATTAGGGGATGCCTATGTCCAACAATGGACTATCACAGGCTGATGATGGTGACTATAGCCTAAGATTTTCTCTGCTACCGATAATACTTATGATTTTTAAAATAATTTTTAGCACTAATATTTGTATAATTTATGTCTATACTTTTAACTGGAGAGAACTAGTCATAGTCACTTCAGTGGTGTAACTAAATAAATAACTAAAAACGAGTTAAAAATCAACAAATCCTTTTTACAATTTGATCTTCGCCCTATATATTATAAACGTAAATATGACAATTTTCCCAATACAATGGCTCGTCTGAGGCAGCAACACCGCAGTGCCTATGACGCTGCCACACTTCAGTTCGGTGGCTTTCCGGTTGAAGGCACCGCGTATATCGTACATATAATATAGATAAAAACACACAACAAATAAAAATAATAATATTGAGGGGCGATTGACACAATATCATCTAGTCCCAAACTAAGCAAAGCTTGTACTATGGAAACTAGAGAACTGATATAGACTACTTTTCTGACAGATATATAGATTTACTTTTCTCTTTTAAATAAACACATTTTCATATAGACACAAATGAAGGTTTAATTTGCTTATTTACCATTAAAATCTCGGGTTTTCCTTTCGCAGAATGCTTCGCCCCGTTCCCGAGGCGCCGAAAGCGATAATAGTCCCCGAGCCGCCCACCGCCCCTCAGCCGGCCGGAAAGTCAAAGAAAGCAAAGAAAAAGGCCAAAAAGGCCGAAATGGAAAAGAAGCAGGAGGGCGCCAAAATGGTCACTCTGAGGAACCCGATGTTTCACCCGAACCTGCCTCCGGTGCAGCTACAAAAGCCCGAGGTTCAAACCCAGGACCCGATCCCGCAAACCGCCTGCCAAGCGACTATAACCCCGACATCAAACGGCATGTACACAATACGGAACCCTCTAATGTCGATGATGCACCAACAGAGCCTGATGGGTATGACGACTCAAGCACCAAACCCGAACCCGCCACTGAACCAAATGTTTGCGCCGTTCGCCTACACGAACCCGAACACGTACCCGGTGGCGGGTACGGGTTCCAATTCGGGTTCTAATTCGAACCCGGACACGGAAAGCGAGCTGCAGCAGCGCATGCTCAAGTTGGCTTCGTTTGCGCAAAAAGGCGATGAGGGGTACTCGCTGTTTGTGGCGCCGGAGGGTTCTGGCGGTTGTGGGTTCTTGCCGGAGAGGTTCGAACCCCCGCAGCCGGTGCCTTCGCCCAGTCCGATTGGCACCAGACCGGGTGGGGTTCGACCCCCGGTGCAGAAACCCTTCGGGGGACCTCTGTACTCGCCGTTCGGGAATGAGGATACCAATGTGTTCAGACACGCGCTGTTCAGCGAGAGGGGGGATGCCGCTGCGAACAGTTGTATGCAGGTATGTTTGATGACACTATGTCTTTTATGCAATTAGTGAAAAAGGTAAAGGAAGCATAATTCTTTTACTCGAATAATGCTTCCTTTTTATGCTATTAATGCCATCGTTCACGGTATATACGTTGAAAATAGTAAAAGAATGCTAGATAAAATAACTTACACTGCTTCAAAATTGGTTCGCAATTACATCCGACTATTCGGATTCTTTCCATTGCTCGTATTAATGGGATGGATTAAAATGTTGAGCGTTATAAGTTTTGGGCAAATCCCGCATCAGTCATTTTCAGCATTGTAGCGGTTTATTTATTATTATCTTTATTTGCTTTGTGCTCTAGGGACAGTGCAGTGACTTTGATTCTAAAGCAGTCCTCTTGGTAGCAGAGACAGACTTTACGCCTGTTCTCTTCTGCAGTGACTTTTAGTCTGTCCCTGTTCACTTCCCCCTTATAACTTTCTCCTTTCCACCGATGACTTTGACTTTGGCTTTGAGCAGTCGGCGGAGGGCGGCGCGGCGCGGCGAACGGCGACCCGCTGCCCTACTTCCAGCGGCTGCGCGTGGGCTCGAAGCTCAACAGCGAGGTCACCATCCACCACGTGTCCGACTCCAAGTTCTACAAGGGACAGGTGGGGGGTTCGAATCCTGCACGGCCACGATTTGGTTTAGCAAAATAAATGTTTTGCTTCTATCTATATCATTATATATATTTATATAATAATGCTAGAAACGATGAAATGTCTATCGATCGGTTGTTAGATAAATATTTAATGGTAGTTAATCAAGTTAGCAATAGATTTTATAGAAACAGTCGTATTTTCATGCTCGATTTGCGCCAAAAGGTCGGTTAGTATAGATTAAATATCGCGTGTATATTGAAGATGACAGCGGTCCACGAATAAGTACGCGTTGAGTTGATGTTAGATTTTTAAATATTTATTTCTAGTCTACATTGGCCAAAATATGGTAGACAAATGCGTAATAATGTTTAGGTTCAATTTAAATTGTATGTGTAAAGAAAGGACTAGGTACAATTTATTTATTCTTCTATCTGTTTCTGTGAGCCAAACGAGATGATCGATATTTATCGCTGTTTTAAAAAATCGATGTCTTGACGTGACAATGTCTTTTAAATAGGTTCAAGATAGGTCCAACATTGTGTCACAGGGCCGCTCACGTAACGCTCTCTACAAGCAACCATAAGAGAGAGTAAGAGGCATGCGTCTCTCTCACTCGAGCGCAGTTGGCCTGCGCTAAGTCAAGGGAGAAAGAGAAAGAGAATGAGGGTTGATCCTTCTTCCTACTATACGAATGAATATTCACATTACAATCATTCTACCATTAAAAGACGTTGTCACGATTTTATAGACAACCAATTTTTTACTTAAAATTTTCAAAGCCATTGAAATGATTTAACTAAAAACTTTAACTTTGCTTCCATTACGGTTTGCTAATAAATATGCCATGTTTTATCCGCATTAGGTATATGTGATGTTGTGTTCTTTTATGTTTAGTAATATATGTTTGAATGTATCGCTTCAGGAGTGCGGCCCCCACGGCGACGAGTCCCTGTTCTCGCGCCCTCCCCCCCCTTGGCCGGACGCGATGTTCCATGGAGCCGGTAAGCGCTGATATTCCCGAGTGCTAAGAAGTATTGAAACTATGTAAAAATAGTGAAATGTATACATCATCAGCCTGTGTTAGTCCACTGCTGGACATAGGCCTCCCCTAATACACCCCTATCCATTTGGGGGTTTCGGACCGTATCTCACTACATTGGTCCAATGCGGGTTGGTGGGTGGACCGACTTTTACATGCCCATCCGACGCATGAATCATCTTACTTTTCAGACAATTGGGTGATCGGCCCATTGCCCTAACCGATTAGGAAACAACAATGAAAATTTGTTGACTACCCGCAGGATTCGAACCCACAACCTCCGGTTTCTAAAGCACACGCCCATACCACTAGGCTACGGAGGCAGTTTTTATCGATTTATTCTCTCAAATTGTCACGTAGTCGGCTTTTATATCACACAATAATTCCTAAATAACAGGATCTGTAAGGGTTAAACGCATTAAATGGACAGATTAATTATATATTTATTTTTATTAATTATATAAAATATAGTTTGTCTATTCAATACTAGATGGCGATGAACAAATAGTTATTTATTATCACGTTTAATGCGCACAACAATGATACAAGGGCGATAACATTGTCTCTAGTCAACTTTTGAATGGTTAAGAGAATAAGGGGTAGGTAAGGGTTTAAAAATGCTACTTCTGATAAATAAATAAATGATAAATAGACTGATGTGTTAAAAACAGAATGGTATATTTTTTAATTTTAATACATTTATATATGCATACTTAAAAAAATATTGATAATCATATATACATTGCATGTTCACTTATTACCTTATAAGTTAATATATTTGTAATGTTGGATATTTTGTATTGACAGTGCCCACCTCTTCGCCCGCGTCTCCCGCGCAGGAGGGGCCCGATGAACCGCCCGGCGCCATAGGGGAGAGATCCCACGCCCACCACGGTCAGTCCACGGCTGGGCGAATTCGCCCACGCGCCGCTTAATTTAATCTACGTGTACTGTCTGCAGCTTGTGCTTTAGAAACCGGAGGTCGTGGGTTAAAATTCTGCGGGGGCTGCACAAATTTTTATTGCTTTTTTCCTAGTCGGTTAGGACAATTCGGGCCAATCCCCCAATAAGAAAAGTAAGATGATCCATGCGTTGGATGAGCGTGTAAAAAGTCGGTCCACCCACAACAACGGCAATGGACCAGCATAATGGGATACGGTCGCAAAACTCTCTAATTGCTGTGGACTAAGACAAGCTGAGGATGCTGATTGCTACATGTTCAGTGATATATTAAATTTATAACTTAATAATACACGTGACACAATGACCTAATGACCCACCTTACATTTACCCCAAAAACTTTTGACCAGTTAAAAGTTGTTTCACCATACTGCCATAAAATATTCGCACGTAAATCACTTTTATTGCAAAAATAATATAATAACCATAAACAAAACTATGTATATTAGCCACTTGGGGGTTACCTTAGGCATTTTCTCCCAGTCAACCTTGGGGTGGAAAGATGGGGAGGTGCTTAGAGAGTATGTAAACAGCAAAGCAATATGAATAACCAAGTATTCTAAAAATCTAAAAATACATGATGTTAAAATACAAGTAAAATATACACAAATAATGTATAGTAGTCAAGTATATCAAGGTCAAAGTCAAATATCATTATTCAATATGGAAGCATTACACTTTCTTATTGATTGTCAAATATACTACCACAGGTTCGGAAATGGAAGCCTCTGACCTGAAAAGAACTAAGAAACTCAGCGGGACATTTTTTTCAAATCAATAATAGATAATACAATATAAAAATGCATCATATTTATAATTACAGAGAGCAGCGTGTTCCTACCGGACCGCAGCATAACGAACCTCTCCGCATTGGAAGCAGCCGAAAGGGAGATAGAGTCGTTCAAACGCTTCGAGTTCTACTTCGAGCCGCCTAGACACAAGCCACGAGTAACCTTGGACGTGAACGCATTGCGACCGGCGAACAAGTAGTGGTCGCATACCAGCCACTGTCTTTAATAATACTTGAAAAACAACCAGGTGACGGACAGATTGAATTGAACAATGTATAGATGTAGTGAGTAATTATTATCCTTCGGGTGAACTCAGATCTCTATAGGATTACGATGGCACACATACTATTAATGAATGATTGTATTAAACGAGTGACATTTTCATATCCATTAATATGGAAATTTATTCTTTAATATGAAATGTCATTGTATAATATAGAGTTTAGGTACTGAATTTATTTGAGACAGCATGATAAATACTAACCTTTCCGAAGAATTATGAAGGAAAATGTTTTCTCACCATATCTATAATAAGTAGTGGTTGTGCACTACTTACTATGTAGTTTATAACTGCTGTAACATGAGATAGAAGGGCGAGGAAAGAGAATAAGTCTTTTTTTTATTGTTATTAAGTTAAAAGAATGTAAAAATATATATATATATGTATATGTTTTGGTATGATTGAAAAGATTAATGCCTTTGCGAAAAGACATATTGTTCTGCCTCTCTTTACGTTTATTTTTCTTAAACAAAATTATATATCTTTAGTTTAAAACCTTTTCGTTGATATACAATTTATTGTGTTTCTGTATGTCAATATTGTCATTACAGCAAATGTATAAAGAGTCTGTATACCATTAAATGCAATATATTTGAATATGTATTGTAACATTACTTAATAATGTTATGTGACGCGTAAGAAAGAGACGAAGCGACATATTAGAAAGAGAAAGGTATAAGCTTTTGTTTCTCATTCATGTAGCCCTCTCCCTCTTTTTTTAAATGTTTCTGTGCAAAAGCGTTTGTGGTACTTGAGAGGGACAGCGATACGAGGTAGTTACGCGGCTCTTTTGATGTTGGAGAGGGACAGAGCTATATGAACGACGGAGATGGCGAATTGTGGGGACTTTATTGTAATGCATCTTTTGTTGAAGGAACGCAGCTATAATATACAAGCTCTTTTAACGATAATAGTTTGTAGGATGAAACTTGTTTTGTATAATATTTGTATGTGTAATTGTGACACACATTATGGAACTTGTTATTTATAGAATGGGTAAGATTAAATTCTCTTTCTTGCCTTTTAACGGCTAAGGCCTGATTATGAACGTTTAGTGTCTAAGCTTCACTGTTTTGTACGACGTTTTCAACTGTACGAAAGTAAAATATCACATGGAAATTGTATGAACATTGTCACCCATAGAATCGATGTTGCTACTTGTGACGTCATCAGAAAATTGACAATAGTATACTGACATTTCATTGACAGTTATGACGTCATTGCGTTGCTATTAGTTACGATGATCACGTCATTTCCATATTTTATTTGGCTTTTGTGTAGTGTATGAAAAAAACATAAGGATATGACATTATATGAATTGACAGAACTCTGGCGGGACCAGAGTTTGATACGTAAAGGACTTTGACGACCCCTCAAATGTTTGGTCAAACGTTTCGTATATTTGTGCAAACATTTGACAAGTTTGAGTGACGACTGAACCTTGGATGTGACTAAAATCGACTGCCTTGTGAAGTCTGAGTGATTACAAATTTGTATATAGCTGTGTATACTTGTCCCCTCCTCCCAACTCGTTTGCTAACGTGTGATGGAGATGGCAATATTCCATTCAGCCTTCGAGTACTTGTACATACAGTCGTGTACACTTGTCACTCTCCCCGCTAAACATTTTGTAACATGGGACGTTGATAGCATGTCACTGTTTTATAAAATTTGTATAGACAGCTGTATATACTTCTCTCTCTCCCTCCTGAGTTTTGTTCAGACGTGCGAGGAGATGGCAATATTTCATCCTGTAAGATTTTGATATTGATACTCCATTCTCGATGTAACTGTAATATATAAATGTGCCCACTCGTATATGTAAGCGATAACTGCATTATTGTAAAAGGCGAATGAATAGTCACAAAGTATTCGATGTGAAAGGATTAACGGGAAGCAAATGAAAAAGCGATAAGAAAAGTTACTTTTAAATCTATTGTTTTATTTCAACAAATCCCTTGTGTGCATTTTTTACCAGTTTTTAAGTTTTGTCCGGCATCGATTAAATCATTGATCCGGGGCTGCTTTGTATTTTCAATGGTGAAAACATTAGCAAAGTTCGAGAGCAAGGAAAAAAATTGCCAAAGTTTTCTTTAACAGATCGTCGTTGTCAAACGAAAACCTGCTATGTGTAACTTTTTTGAGATTTAGAGCTTTTCATCAAATCGGATAGCCCACAGCCTTATGCATCTTATGAAAGAACTTCTATGGCCCCATTACGACTATTGGCCGAGTTATGACTAGAGATGCAACGGATGTCCGGCCATTATTTAACTATCCGGCCGGATACCGAATAGTGATTCTGTTTGGTATTTAACTTTAAAAAATGGTTAGTTATTATTAGAGTCCGACGAAACTGTTTTTCCGGCGAAACCGAAACCGAAACCGAAAGTTGGTTGTGGCTTCAGTTCGGCCGAAACCGAAACCGAAACCGAAACTCACGTGATCAAGTATAAAAATTCTTAAAATACTAAAATATGGAGCTTTTATGCTTATTATTTTGCTTTATTTTGGTCATGGACTGGATACAGTATATTAAACGTGTGGTAATCGTTTATTACAGTTCTAATAATTTTTATGTAACAAAATATTAAAATATATTAATTTCTTCTTTCAAATAAATTTCTTATAGCAATATAGTTATTAATAAATAAATTAATAATTGTGACTGTTGCATTAAAGACTAAGTATTGGTATTTTGAAATCTTACTAATTAATACTTTGGTTTGTATTTGTAGTTCGAGGGGACCAAAAAGTAAAATGAGATAGAATATAATGACTATGATAGCTTAATTATTTATTTTTCTACATAATCTCCGAGTCCACCTACACACCAAGTCCAGCGTTCCAAGTTTCCAATGCTTCAATTCCTTTAAAAAAAGGATTATCTTGGTCCTGCGAAAAGGTCACCACGGCATCGTTTACTTGTTATATATAGTTTTAACACATGTTTCCTCTTAAGTATTGTATCAATTTGGAAAGAAGATGAAAAATAGCTAGGCGAAGATCTGGTGAAGAGGGGGATGCTCAACCAATTGTACGCTAGCATGCTGAACGGTGCCCATCGCTAATGCCAACCTATGTGCCGGTACGTTGTCAAGATGAAACAGCTCGCCCGTTCAAAGTTTGCCTCTTTTTATCATTGACGGCATTTTAACCTCGGTATTAAAGCTGCATAATCTGTAATGATGGTTCCATGCTCCAGGTAATCAAACAACAATATCACTTGAGTCCCAAAATATTAGGCCTTTACCCGGCCAGGCCATATACAACGGCACACGGCATGAAGATCCTTCAGGATAAACCCGTGTTTCGTCCACTGCCACAAAACTAGATTTAAAATGTTTTAGAATCTTCTTAAAACTTGTCCAACGATATCTTCGAAGTCGATTTTGTTTTGATTCTCGGCACCCATCTTGCGGAGACTTTTCTAGTATTCAAAATTTGTCAATACGCGATGAGTACTCTATATGAAATGCTCGTTTCTTGGATTAGGTATCAGATTCTTTAATCGCTGAAAACAGTTTTTCGAATATGGCAGCATATTCTTATTGTTTCTTGTTGATTACTGGCTTCGATGGACGTCTGCAATCATGTTCGTTTTCCATGTACGTTCTTCCTACTCGAACTTAGAAGCTCCATTTTGGACAATTGATTAGACAGAGCAGTCTCTTCTCATGTTGCCTTTGAGCCGCAATAAATCTCTTGCGTTGTTAACTTTTATAACAGTCGTTTTAATGACAAGGTCACACTTGGGTTGTGCACTTCTTACTATGTAGTTTATAACTGCTGTGACATGAGATAGAAGGGCGAGGAAAGAGAATAAGTCTTTTTTTTTATTGTTATTAAGTTGAAATTATCGAATAATATATATATATATATATGTATGTATATGTTTTGGTATGATTGAAAAGATTAATGCCTTTGCGAAAAGACATATTGTTCTGTCTCTCTCTTACGTGTATATGTAATATGTAATTATTTTCTTAAACAAAATTATATATCTTTAGTTTGAAAGCTTTTCGTTGATAAACAATTTATTGTGTTTCTGTATGTCAATATTGTCATTACAGCAAATGTATGAAGAGTCTGTATACCATAAAATGCAATACGGAAACCATACTTTGCTAGTATTTAATCCGAAACTTTAAATATGTAATGTAACATTACTTAATAATGTTATGTGACGCGTAAGAAAGAGACGAAGCGATATATTAGAAAGAGAAAGGTATAAGCTTCATTCATATAGCCTCTCCTCTTTTTTTAAATATTTCTATGCAAAAGCGTTTGTGGTACTTGTGAGGGACAGCGATACGAGGTAGATACGCGGCTCTTTTGATGTTGGAGAGGGACAGAGCTATATGAACGACAGAGATGGCGAATCGTGTGACTTTATTGTAATGCATCTTTTGTTGAAGGAACGCAGCCATAATATATAAGCTCTTTTAACGATAATAGTTTGTAGGATGACACTTATTTTGTATAATATTTGTGTGTGAAATTGTGACACACATTATGGAACTTGTTATTTATAGAATGGGTAAGATTAAATTCTCTTTCTTGCCTTTTAGCGGCTAAGGCCTGGTTATGAACGTTTAGTGTCTAAGCTTCACTGTTTTGTACGACGTTTTCAACTGTACGAAAGTAAAATATCACATGGAAATTGTATGAACATTGTCACCCATAGAATCGATGTTGCTACTTATGACGTAATCAGAAAATTGACAATAATATACTGACATTTCATTGACAGTTATGACGTCATTGCGTTGCTATTGGTTACGATGATTACGTCATTTCCATATTTTATTTGGCTTTTGTGTAGTGTATGAAAGAAACATAAGGATATGACATTATATGAATTGACAGAACTCTGGCGGGACCAGAGTTTGATACGTAAAGGACTTTGACGACCTTTCAAATGTTTGGTCAAACGTTTCGTATATTTGTGCAAACATTTGACAAGTTTGAGTGACGACTGAACCTTGGATGTGACTCAAATCGACTGCCTTGTGAAGTCTGAGTGATTACAAATTTGTATATAGCTGTGTATACTTGTCTCTCTCCCTCGTAAGGCTTATTCAAACGTGTGAGAGAGATGGCGATATATCACTCTGTTCTGTGCAATTAGTATAGACAGCTGTATACACTTGTCCCTCTCCCTCCCAACTCGTTTGCTAACGTGCGAGGGAGATGGCAATATTCCATTCAGCCTTCCAGTACTTGTACATACAGCCGTGTACACTTGTCACTCTCCCCGCTAAACATTTTGTAACATGGGACGTTGATAGCATGTCACTGTTTTATAAAATTTGTATAGACAGCTGTATATACTTCTCTCTCTCCCTCCTGAGTTTTGTTCAGACGTGCGAGGGAGATGGCAATATTTCATCCTGTAAGATTTTGATATTGATACTCCGTACCCCAATGTAACTGTAATATATAAATGTGCCCACTCGTATATGTAAGCGATAACTGCATTATTGTAAAAGGCGAATGAATAGTCACAAAGTATTCGATGTGAGAGGATTAATGGGAAGCAAATGAAAAAGCGACAAGAAAAGTTACTTTTAAATCTATTGTTTCATTTCAACAAAACCCTTGTGTGCATTTTTTAGCAATTTTAAGTTTTGCCCGGCATCGATTAAATCATTGATCCGGGGCTGCTTTGTATTTTTAATGGTGAAAACAATAAACGAGAACAAAGTTCGAGAGCAACGAAAAAAAATGCCAAAGTTTTCTTTAACAGATCGTCGTTATCAAACCAAAACCTGCTATGTGTAACTTTTTTGAGATTTAGAGCTTTTCATCAAATCGGATAGCCCACAGCCTTATGAAAGAACTTGTATTGCTATTGGCCGAGTTATGACTAAAGATGCAACGGATATCCGGCCATTATTTAACTATCCGGCCGGATACCCAATAGTGATTATTTGGTATTTAACTTTAAAAAATGGTTAGTTATTATACAAAAAAAACAACAACAAATAATCAATATCCGATTATTACCTTTAACGTACAACTTAAACTTATCGAAAAGCCTCATTTGAAGTAGTTAAGAAATCCTTTGATCGGCATTTGGTATCCATTCAACCAATCATAGCGTATGTTAATTTTTATTCTAATAGAACAATTGTTACCAAATAAAGAGAGCTTAATATTCATAATTAAGTAAAGGCAAATTTTGGTGAATAAAAACGAGATTCTCTGCACATTTGGGTAATAGACGATTCCTCCTATTTTCATAAACAAGTCCTGCTCCTGAAATCTCTCGCTATAAACACTGCTACACGGTGAGGACAGTTATATTTGGGCAAATTTTATGAATATTGGGAATTGGCGTTTGCTGCCCACCATGCATAAGGGTCACTCTGTCCATCAACTCGGATCATTTTTAAGTAAAAGTCATGCTCGTTGGCTATAGCACTATATGTCGCATCTTCGGTTCGTCAATTATCTTGAGCTACTTCGTTAAAGCAATCTCAAAATGTTTCCGTTCCGTTTCTTCTGTTTGTAGGTACATCATGAACGTAGCCACGTGTGACAGTTTCTTATATTTGTAGGTACCTCATGAACGTGTTGAATGACTTCGGAAATGCATGACAAAGCCGAGCTGGAAATTTTCGTTATTTCCTCGAAAGGAACAGTTTAAGAAGATTGACACCTTGCTCCATTAGGTTCCACTGACGAGAAGTCAAGTTACTTAATTTATCGTGGTCGGCCCGTTTCTGCAATAATAAACGCTCCTGTAAATAGTAGGCCGAGTTCCAACGTGTACTGACATCTTGCACCAACATGGACAGTTGGTCAGACATGACACAGATTCGGTCATAAATGTCGGGCACTATTTTTTCAGTCATAAATGTACAACTGGGGATCTTGTACCGAGGACTGCCTTATGCATAAGCCTGTTAAAACCAATTCTGTTCACCATTGACAGTGGCTCATTATCTAATGCAATCATTTCACCAAATAAATAGTAATATTCCTTAGATGTAGGGTCATTCATACCCCAATACTGTTTTCTTTCTACTGTCTCTGCCAAAGTTAATGTGAAGCCAAGTGAACAGGAACGCTCGTACCTGCAAATGAACTTGTAGAAGGAAAAGTTCTACTTCCGCCGCATGAAGTTGAAGATGGACCACCGTAAACTACGGAGAATTCGTCGATATGTTTGCTTTGCAAATGGTTTTTCATAAAAGAAGTCCCTGCCTTTTTCCCTTCACCACCACGAAATTGCATCGTCTTTTTCTATTACAAAATAGTTTCAGAACGGAGATCGTTTATTTGCCATTATTTTAGACAAATAAAATAAACTCGGAATGAAGTACAAGTTCACAAGCACGTACACACTACTATACTATACACATTAAACAAATAACAACTTATCTATTTAGCAAAATAGGCGGGTGCACGAGTAGTGCATACGAAATAGTAACGAACTGACGTAATAAAACTCGCTTTTTGCCTAGAAAACGGTCCGCGCGAACTTACAATGCGTAACATGTTGAAACCTGCACGACACGCCCGCCACCAAACTAAAATGTAGGTATCGTTTGGCTGGTCGAATATCCGGCGGGCGGATACCGGATATTCGGCCACGTCACCGGCCGAATATCCGGCAAAATTGGTCGAATATCCGGCGTTGCATAATTAGTTATGACCCGTTAAAAAAAATCTGCAATGTGCAGCAGCTAGAACTTTGTCAAATAAAAACTGTTACGTGCCATGTTGCCACACAGCACATTTTTTTTGACCACGAGCTATAACAGTACCTTATGTGCCGGTACTCTAAAATCTGCCAAGTGTTTAGTTTAAACATAACTTACTGCATCACACGCTCTTATTACAGCTTATTTGTACAAAATTTAATAACAACAATGCGTTGTTGTGGATAGCTCTTTGTTTTTAACCCTCTGCGCTATGATACACTTGTATCATAGCGCAGAGGGTTAAAAACAAAGAGCAACATATGAACGTGTTTAAATGAAGTAACAAAGAAATTACTGTTCATTTACTTACGATACACTTGTAACAAGAACATGTACAAGTTAAGCGAGTAAGCAATTGTTATTGTTAGTTTACTTTTACCCTCCTATAGTATTCTTGTCCTCATAGTTAAACCGTATTCGCACGCAGTCAGTTGAGCAGTTAAGTCAAAAGTGTACACGAGCTTTGCGATGAAAAGAGGCAAAAAATTCTTTATTTAGTTCTAAATTCAGAGAAACAACGATTACCACATAAAGATGAGCAAGAATTATGGCTACCTCGTAATGAGCCAAATTATTTAAATATAGGCCTCATAAATTACCATGCAGTTAATCAGCCGTCTAAGTCATCAGGTGTATTTGACAGCACATCGAGAAATGTGTCACCAGGCCAGAATGATGCTTCGTCTACTCCTACAGCCACCAAAGGAAAACGTTACATCATTTATAGAAGTAGCAGTGATTTATCAAATGAATCTTCAGTACAGGAATCGTCAGGGGATAGCGAGATACAAAGTGCGTCTCAAAATCTAAAATCAGGTCAATCTACGGCTAAATGCCGCCGTTTATTAGGAAAACCATATACGGGCTTTAAAAACGAAAAGGATAACGAAGAGCAGAATACACCAAAAGAAGCTCGTTCAGCAATTATTCTGCAATTAAACAAATATCTAAGCATAGTTTTATATGTAGATTGATATCAGAAGAACAACGGTCTATGTTGCATCACAAATTTTGGAATATGAAAACATGGAGTGAAAAAAGGCTTTCGTTCAAGGCTTAGTATCGAAAAGGAATTCGCGTAAGATAAAGGAAACTTGATAATCGTATCTCTAGAAAACAAGTTGGTTTTGATATTTTTGTGCCCAAGTCTGATGCTAAAGTAAAAGTATGCAAATCCTTTTTTTTAATCACTCTTGATCTCGGCCGTGATTCCTTTTAACGTTGGGTCAAAGATATACCAGTACCAGTGGTGAAGGACGGTATTACCCTTACCCTTTCTATGACTGAACATAGACACAATATCGTGTCTACCAAGAATACAAGTTTGCGAAGTACGGTATCTGAATGGTTTGATTTACTGCCTTCGTGCCAAGTCATTATTGTCGTGCACCCTCAAAGCGCATTTACGTCGAGTCAACTGTCTTATCCTATCAGCAGGCCGCTTATAAAATCTGGTGTAATGAAAATAATAAAAAAAGTTGCTCACGAAATACTTTTTAAAGTGTTCTTAGACAAAATAATATTTCGATACATAAAACCGAGAAAGAATCGGTGTGATGTCTGTTCTAAATTTCAGTTAAAAAACGTCTCACAGAAAGTGTATGAAACCCATATCCGAAAGAAGAATGAAGCACGTGATGCTAAAAATAGTTCAATACAAAATATGGAGAAACACCCCGACATCACAGTGATAACGGTCGCCGTACAAAGTGTCCTTTAGCACCAAAATTACTTGCCAATGCACCGTTTTATAAACAAAAATTACAGCGCCACAATTTTACGATCTGCAATTCTCGAACCGCAGATGTAACTGTTTACTTTTGGCACGAAACAGACGGAGGAGTAACATCGAATGAATTTACAAGCTGTGTCATTGATTATCTTGAAACATCATGCAGATCTTATGAACACCTCACTATAATTAGTGATGGATGTAATTAACAGAATAGAAATAAAGTATTAGCAAGTGCTTAAGCAACTTCGCCCACTTTTTCAAGTAGATGTGGAGCCACAGCCCACTTTTTTCATTTTAGAAAAAGGGCATAGTATGATGGAGGTTGATGGTGTCCACTCCACGATCGAGCATTGCATAAAACCACCAATTTATGCACCTCAGGATTACATACATAACAAAACTCAGAGTTCACTATGAGTTGTTTAAGGATTATGAAAAATTGTTGAACAATTACCAGTCTATTAGACCAGGTTAAAGGAAGGGTGATTCTACAATGAATGATATAGAGCGTTTAAATATACGACCTCTGGTGATATCTACTCAAACTCCGTCATCCAGAAGATTATCAGATTCCCAAAGAGTATCCTGCACCTTCACAATTATATAGGGTCCTTTAATAATGCTAATCCAAGTTTAATCACCTTATAGGATTGGAAACGTTTATAGATCGTGACTACCATCTAAAATTATAGTGAACACTGATTTTAATTCCTAAATTTAAGTGTGATTAATATCTACTGTTTTTGTATGAATGAACATTAAATGCGAACGTTAACTATTAGTTTTATTAAAACCTGTGTGTTGATCCTGATCCTATGTGCCCAAGATTTGACCACATAAAATCTGTTACGTGATTTTATTCTCTTAAATGAAATAATAAAAAATCTCTATTTGATATGTTCAGATTTAAAATAAATTTAGATGTTATACCTTATCTTTCATATAAAATGTTTTATAAGATAAACATTTCTAGTAATATTTTTCAGGAAAGCTTATTTTGTTAACATCTCAAAGCTTTACATTTGCCACAGAGCAGATTTTGGTTTGACAACGACGAGATGCTGTTTACATTTAACTTTAATGTAACATAAAAATTGGAAAGCCATAAAATAAAACCAAGATGGAGCGAATTGACGATTTTATCTATTTAATTATACTTAATTATTTACATCTATAATTACAATATACAAAACAAAACACTGGAGTTGTCCTAACGCATCCGAGCGAAGTGCGACGTTGCCGTTCCTCCTAGACGCATCTGACGAACTGCGACGTTGCCGTTCCTCCTAGACGCATCTGACGAAGTGCGACGTTGCCGTTCCTCCTAGACGCATCTGACGAAGTGCGACGTTGCCGTTCCTCCTAGACGCATCTGACGAACTGCGACGTTGCCGCTCCTCCTAGACGCATCAGAGACGAACTGTGACGTTGCCGTTCCTCCTAGACGCATCAGTGACGAACTGCGACGTTGCCGTTCCTCCTAGACGCATCTGACGAACTGCGACGTTGCCGTTCCTCCTAGACGCATCTGACGAACTGCGACGTTGCCGTTCCTCCTAGACGCATCTGACGAACTGCGACGTTGCCGTTCCTCCTAGACGCATCTGACGAACTGCGACGTTGCCGTTCCTCCTAGACGCATCTGACGAACTGCGACGTTGCCGTTCCTCCTAGACGCATCTGACGAACTGCGACGTTGCCGTTCCTCCTAGACGCATCTGACGAACGCGACGTTGCCGTTCCTCCTAGACGCATCTGACGAAGCTGCGACGTTGCCGTTCCTCCTAGACGCATCTGACGAACTGCGACGTTGCCGTTCCTCCTAGACGCATCAGTGACGAAGTGCGACGTTGCCGCTCCCCCTGGCCCCTCAGTGGTGCTGCCTCTTGGGCTGGTGCTGCGCCGCGGGCGCGCGCCGCTTCCTCCTGGCGGCGCGGCCACCAGCCCCGCGTGCGCTTGCGCCGCCAGCAGCATCCCCAGCTGGCACTGCGCCTGTCCGAGGGACCAATGACTCAGTGCTCCTTGTACGGGGAACTCAAGCAGTACCGTCTTCCGGTTTGAAGGGCAACGGCGTAACTACTGGGTGAACGAGACGGCACATTTTCTGTGAACCGGCGAATCGCTTACCTTACTTTAAGCGAGTCCTTCAAATCGTGGTCTAACGGTATTAGCCCTTGCATTATAAACGGGAGGTCGCAGGTTCGAATCCCGCGGGATAACAACTTTGCGTTAGCGTTGTTTTTTTGGTTGCTTAGGACAATTTGAACCGATTACCCAATTGTCCGAAAAGTGAGATGATACATGCGCCGGATGGGCATTTTAAAATTCGGTCCACCCACCAACCCGCATTGGACTGGCGTGCTGGGATACGGTTCAAAAACCCCCTAATGGAGAAGGCGTGTATTAGGGGAGGCCTATGTCCAGCAGTGGACTGACAGGGGCTGATGACGATACGTCTTAATAGGGAAAAAGCGACATGTAAGACCATAATGGCCGTTTTGGCCCCTAAGGACTGGGGTTAAATTATTACCACATTTAAATGCACAACGATTATTTTTCAATAATGTGTATTTACATATGAAAAGTAAGTGTATGTATTTGTCAGTCACCGAGCTTCCATAGTACAAGCTTTGCTTAGCTTGGGACAAGATGATGTTACATAATGTCGCCATAATTCTAAATAATAATTTTGACACAGGGCTGACATCCCCTCCGCCCACTTGAAGGCGGATCAGTCTTACAATGGGAGTAAGACAGATCCGCAGTACAAGTGCAATCAGTCAATTGCCAATCCGTCTCTCAGAGTGGCAATTATGAGCATCTCTTTTTGATAAACATACGTCTTGGCGTTCATTAAAAAGGAAAGCAGTGGTCTGCTGAAGGCTGTTGATGATGATGATGTTGTTACATAAAAATATAATTCAATCATCATACCTCCTCGTACATGTCTCTGGCCATCCTGTAGACACTGTGCTCGCTGCTGTTGTACATAAGGGCGTTGGAGAGCATCAGGAGGACGTCTCTCTGGAACTCTGCCGTTGTCCTGTAAATTGAACAAAATCATTAAAATGGTTGGGAGTTTCACAGACCTAGTTAGTTTTTTATCTATTCTTTGTATAGCCAAAAGTTATTTCAGTTTACTTTTAAACTTGTACACTTCATTAGGTTTATTTTAAGTACCCATTTCGATAGAGGAGTTCCAAGAGAATTTGTTGAATCAGAGGGTGTTTGAATTCCAATAGAATTTCCGAAAGGAGGTTCAAACGATTGTGGATATTCGCAAAATTGGGTTCAAACAATATAAATCTTAACAAAAATAGGTTCAAACGATTGGGGTTCTTTGCACATGTGGGTTCAGGCACGAACGAAAAGCACCCACCTGATCAGCCCCGAGTCGATGTTCCTCCTGATGGTGGTGAGGTCCATGGGCCTCTTGACCACCACGCTGTACCCTGGCGCCTCCTCGTCGCTGATTGGCCTCAGGAACAGGGAAGCGTATCTATGCGCGCACAGCCTGTAAGGAAAACGACACCAAATTATCATTACATAGTATAAAACAAAGTCCCTTTCTCAGTCCCTATATCGCTATGCATGCTTAAATCTTTCAAACTTCGCAACAGATTTCGATGTCGTTTTTTTATAGACAGAGTGATTGAGGAGGAAAGTTTATTTGTATAGCACATGCTTAATATTATAGGTATATTTTCTATAAGCATAGCTCCCGTGCGATGCAGGGGCGGGTCGCCCATATAAATAATTTTTTAATGTCCGTTTGTATCATTAAAATTTGGTTTTAAGGAGTACTCTGTGATATATAATCGGTACATATAATAAAACGACATTTATTTAGATTTTTTTCTGTTCGTTTGTCCTGGCCGATCTCTGGAATGGATGGTCACATTCTGAGAAGAGTCTGACTAAATGACAGCTGATAGAACTGAAAGTAACTTGGGCTACTTCTATATGAATATACATCATACATACATCATCAGCCTGTGATAGTCCACTGCTGGACATAGTCCTCCCCTAATACACCTATCTATAAGGGGTTTCTGACCGTATCCCACCACGCTGGTCCAATGCGAGTTGGTGGGTGGACCGACTTTTTACATGCCCATCCGACGCATGGATCATCTTACTTTTCCAAAACTGCCCTAACCAACTAGGAAACAAAATTGAATTTTTTTTGAGCCCCGCAGGATATATCTATATGAATACATTACAGCGTATTTAATTTATTACAATTATCTATACATTACCACACGGGCTAATACGAGCGAAAAAAAGAGTGTCATGTCAATGACAAAAATACTGCCATCGGCGAGCTATTCGGCCACGAAATACAAAACCTTCGGGCTGACAAATACGTAACGCATAACGATTACAGCACAAAACACAATCACGCAGATTGTGTTTTGTGCTGCAGCGGTACGAAGCGAGTAAGTAAATTATATATATATATATTAATATAACCAACGACCGACCTGCTGTACACCAGCATGACGCTCTTCCGCCAAAGCCGGTGCTGCCTCTCCGCATCGCTGGCGCTCGGGGAATCGGGCGCACTCGCCTCCGCCGCGCTCTCAGAACCGGAACACGCTACAACAATATATCATCATCATCATCAGCCTGTGACAGTCCACTGTTGGACATAGTCCTCCCTAATACACCCCTATCCATTAGGGGGTATTAGGATTATACAATAATACAGAAGGATATAAGAGTCAAGAAGGGGGCCGAAGGAATGTTTACTACGTTAAATATCATCTTTAAAATATAAGTGTTGAAACTGTTAAAGCACCGTAAAGAAATATTAAAAAAACATTTCAAACAGTTTTGGTAACGTTAATAAAAGATTATATTAATAGAGAAGAGAAAGTAAATAGGAAAAATAATAAATAGTATATAATACCATCACGTTGTGACAAGCAGGTAGGGATGTCAGAATGTAAAACAAAACACATCGATATATATATATTATGTCGATATTTTAGAATTATAACAATATCGATATTGATATTTAATTCAGAAAGTATCGATTTATCGATACATAAAAAAACATGTAGCATATTATCATTAGTTAATAAATCACGAAAAATTATTAAAAAAAAAGTATGATTATTATTTTAAAGCTATTTTATCTGATATCGAATAAAAAAACCTCTTCGATCGAAATACGTGATAAAACATTTATTAAGGAACAACAACTTTACTCTAGCAAAAAGAAAATGTAATTTCTTAAGAAAAACTGCTTTTTTTTTAGAACAAACATCAATTTGTAAAATTATGCCGTACGTGAAAATAGGCATATTTCCATATATCACCGCACAAAATATAAATAATTCAGCATTGACCTGAAAAATATCGCATTTTCGATACTTGCAATTGCATATCGATCGATGCATCTTAATGTTGAATATCGGCTAAAAATATCGGTATTTCGAAATTACAATGTCGATTTATCGATGTATCGATATATTTTCTACAAGCCGCAAGGGAAGGGTGAAAGAATCATGACATAACTGTGACGTAGTTTATGGATGGTTAACAACGAACGTAGTGATCACTGACGCCCAAGGAAATCGGTCAACATAAGGGGTATCACAAACGTGCCTACAATGAGACCACCGTCTAGTTTCCTCAGCGAATACGCTGGCCGAGATGCCCTTCGAACTGGAACACGGAAATGTTTTCACACTGCTCTACGGCAAAAGTAGATTTTTTTTATGGCATACGCAGGCAGACGAGCAGTCGGGCTACCTGATGGGAAGTGGTCACCGACGCCCATAGACCTCGGCAATACCAGTGGTATCACCAACGCGATGCCTACCGTGAGACATAGGCTGTTAAGTCTCGTTTACCCAGTAAATACGCTGGCTACGGTGCCCTTCAAACCGGAACACAGCAGTGTTTTCACAATACTACTTCGCGGCAGAAATAGGCACCGCGGTGGTACCCACCCAGACGGTCTCCTGTAAAAAGGGGACCTACCACCGGTAAACAAGTGGTATTGTAATGGTACCGCCACAAACGGCCCCGAGAAAAAAGCGACTTACCATCGGACATTTTGTACCGACAAACTCTTTTGACGTCGAGCACTATGTATTATTATTACGTTCAGTTCAACGCACCTAACTTGACCACTTCTAAATTTACTAGATGTGACAACATCAATTTGTAAAACCGAGAGAAATAAGATGCGATTCTTCTGTATAGTTGCAAAAAGCTAAAATTGTGATCCAACTATAATCGTCAGACGACTTTCCATAATAAAAAACACTAACAGCATTTCAATATCATAAGAAAACAGAAACGTCTATAGGAGAAACTGAAGAAAATTATCATTATTCTGTTCTCGTACTCACTTCTGGACTCCGACTTCTTCTTTCTAGAATAATCCCTCCTCTTCTTTCCGTCCTTCTCTTCTTCGCGGCTCAACTGCAATAGGAAAGATATCACATCAAATAAATGACTAGTTTACTTTTACTAGGTTTATATCATCAGCCTGCCCACAGCTGGACATAGGCCTCCCCTAATGCACCCCTATCCATTAGAGGTGTCCGGACCGTAATCCACCATGCTGGACCAATGCGGGTTGGTGGGTGGACCGACTTTTTTTTTTAATGAATTTTAATTAATTAGGAATAAATTAGCCATAATATTACCTCCATAGGAGTATCGTCATCAGTCTCCGTATGAGCGTCTTCTATGTCTAGTGCGCGCTCCGTTTTGATGTCCTCCATTGCTTGAGCCATCGTCCCCTCTCGTATCATCTCTTTAAGCGGTATTGAGTCCTGAAAGAAGAATATAACAGATCTTTGAAGTCAAACCAAACTTATTAAGTTAAGAAAGTAATTATAATAATATTCCCAGACAAATAACACAACATCATCTTTACATTTACCTTCCTTTTGTAAACGAATACATAATATATAGATACAAAAATCAAGACACTAGAAAAACACAGTGTTCTACATTATATTCTTTTGCTGGGAATCGAACTCACTACCTTTGGTGTAACAGTCAGGTCACGAACCACTACACCAATGCAACCAATTGAATAAAGCAAGCAAATTCGCAGGAGAAAATCAACATTTCTACCTCATCATCCTCCTTCTTTATATCTTCTGTAACCTTCTCATCCACGATTGCTTCTTCTATCTTCTCTTCTGCCTTCACTTCTTCCTTTTCCTCTTCTCTTACTTCTTCCTGCTCCTTAACTTCTGGAGCTTCCTTCTCTTCTGTGACTTCTTGAGACGGTGGCTCATTCACTTCTTCAACCGGTGGAGTTACTGAAATATAGCTATAGAAGATTTATAATTCATATATAACACAAACTGCCTCCGTAGCCTAGTGGTATGGGCATGTGCTTTAGAAACCGGAGGTCGTGGGTTCGAATCCTGCGGAGACTCAACAAATTTTCATTGTTGTTTCCTACTTGGTTAGAGCAATTTGGGCCGATCACCCAATTGTCTGAAAAGTAAGATGATCCATGAGTCGGATGGGCATGTAAAAAATCGGTCCACCCACCAACCCGCATTGGACCAGTGGTGGATACTGGTCCAAAACCCCTAATGGATAGGGTGTATTAGGGGAAACCTAGTCCAGCAGCGGACTATCACAGGCTGATGATATGATGATGATGATATAACACAAAATTGATTAATGACGAATCATCATCATCAGCCTGTGATAGTCCATTGCCTCCCCAACTACAACCCTATCCATTATCCAACCACGCGGGTCCAATGCGAGTTGGATGGACCGACTTTTACATGTCGCGCGACATCTACTTTCAGAATGCCATTGCCCTAACCAACTAGGACACAACATTGAAACATTTGTTGAGTCTCCGCAGGATTCGAACCCACGACCTCCGGTTTCTAAAGCACACGCCCTTACCACTAGGCTACGGAGGCAGTAACGACGACTACTGGAATTAATAATTCGCTCGACAAATATTTTCATTGATCTTTTGCATTTTTAATATTTACCATTTATAAAATATACTGATAATTTTTCAAGCAGTTTATCACGAAAATTCTATAAATTTTTACTTTTAGTTATACAAAACAGGTGCAGCATTAGCAATCAATAATATTTCCAAGTTACAATATGGTCTTGGACCAGTGCGGTGGGATACGTTCCAAAAACCCCTAATAGAGAAGGCGTGCAGTAGAGGAAGCATTTCTGATGATGATGATGATTTCACTTTAAATGAATTGAAAGTTTTACTTGAAAATTAGTATAATTTTTGTAAAAAGAGCAGAGAATGAGTGAGATAAATGACTGATGTATGACCTACACAGCCAAAAGTCAACAACATTCAATTCATAGATTATAACAAAAAAAAACTTTTTTAACCAGATTTTAACTACCACATTGCTTGACTGGTAATAACATGCATATTTAACTGCCCCTGTAGCCTAGTGGTTTGCTTTAAAAACCCAAGGTCGCGGGTTAGAATCCTGCGGGGACTCAACTACTTTCCACTTCCCTTCGGACTATTAACTTTGACACAGTACACTTGATATCTTCTGCAATAATGACTGATCTCTAATATAAATGGGCCAAGCCCCCTTCAAACCGGAACATGACTTTGCGAACAAACAATTCCTACCTTCTGGAACCACTTCACGTTGTTCTTCTTTGACCTCCTGCGGCAGAGGTATCTCCTCTGTTGTGGGAACGGCTTCTTCTACTTCTTTGTTCTCCGCTTCTTCTTCCTTCTTTTCCTCCTCTTGTTCTTCTGTAGGTGCTTCTTCTACATGTGGTTCTTCTACCACCGGTTCCTCTACGACTTCCGGAGTGCTGTTATTTCAAGAAAGATGATATTTAATTAATAATTGGGCAAATTTACAATATCCAAATGTTAATAAATACCACAAAATTTTTTTTTGGGATTTTTTAACTAAAAAAGCCGAAGTTTTTATTGATTCTAACGCACTATGGAAATAAACAACATGTTTTTTTCATTATCAGAGGTTTACAAGAGACTTTGGTTGCATAAAATTCACATCACATTTGGCTAATAACTGTTATTTCATCAAAATCAGTTCAGTTATTAAAACACAAACAAATGTCCATCCATATTTAAAAATTATCAATGATATAATAATTAAATGAAGCTATAATGCGATTGAATTTAACTAAAACATTAAATTGAATTAATAAGATTGATTTGAATTCAGATTGAGTTCAACTTGCCTCAATTCCACTACAGGTGGAGTAGTTACAATCTCCGGTTCTTCTTCTACAATTTCTTTTTCTGCTTCTTTCTCTTTCTCCATCGGTGGTGGTGTCTCTACTTCTTTCAATTCTTCTTTTACCTGCTGGATGTATTATTGAATTTGCAAATTATTTATTGATTAAAATATTGTTATTATATATTGTATTCACATCAATACAACTGCTTTCTAAAATATGTGATTAAAAAATTATCTTGACTTTCTTTATCACTCTGTAATAAAACAATCTTTTAATATTTTTTTTCTTGTTTACACATTGATTTTTGAAGAATTTTATTGCCACAAACATTTAAAACAAGATATAATTAAACATTAATTACTTTCTAGATGCCCACCCGACGCATGGATCATACTTTTCAGACCTACCCAACTAGGAAACAACAATGAGGTTTAATTGAGTCCCCGCAGGATTCGAACCCACGGACTCCGGTTTCTAAAGCACACACCCTTACCACTAGTCTACGCAGGCAGTTAATCCGTTAATAAAATAATTAATTCTATACTTATTTTGGATGTTTAATAGATTGGCCTCATACCTGCTGGTCCTCTGGCTGTATGACCTTGATCTCTGGAGTGGGGAACTTCACCTCCGGGAAGGATACAAGCACTTCTTGCTGCGGGCTCTCCGCTCGGACCTCTTCCGGTTCCCTTTCTTCCACTACCGCCTCTTCATTCTGTAAGGAAGTTGGCATTTATCGTAAATTAGAAGTACAAAGAGATTATGATATACTTGCAGTATTTCCACGGCTTTGCCTGTCTTGTTATTAGATTAGATTTTTAAAATGGATATTCTTTCGGTAAAGTAGACTGTGTCATCATCATCAAGGTGAATGTAGCTTTCTAATGGTGAAAGGTAAATTGGCAAAGTAGTTTTTGAGTTTCATCTTTATAAACACACAATATTGCAAATCTTTCTACTTGATAATATTAGTATAGTAATATACATATCTAGGGCAAATTATCACCGCAGACAATATATCTAGCAAAGAAATTGAAATGCGTGTAGGCCATGCATGGGACAAATATTGGTCTTACAAAGATATAATAAAAGTCAATCATATCAATGCGGCTCTTAAAGGCAAACTCTTTAATACCAGGATCCTTACTATACTAACTTACGGCTCCCAGACATGGGCTTTAACAAAATCCCAGCAAACTGAACCTCAAACCTGCCAGAGAGCTATGGAAAGAGCATGGTGAACAAAAAATAAACACAACCAAAACGATCCTTAATCCCAACTCATAGAGCACATTATGCAACAACTATCGCAAATAAAACGACAACTCCATTATCACTACACAAATCAACCTTATCACTATGTAATAAGGTCCATTTCACCGTTTTCATTATAAACTGTTAATTTTGTGTCACAGGTGCGCCGCATCTTAAAATTTCACTCTCATCATTTTTTCATAACGCGCCTAAAGAAGTATAACTTCAAAATGCTAGACAACAACATTAACTCATTAAGAAAGCAACGAAGACTGAAGATGTGGTCACAAAACTTAGACGGCTAAAGTGTAAGTGGGCAGGACCTCTTATAAGGGGAAAAGAAAAATGGAGCTAGTCCGTAACCATATGGTACCCTCGAGGTGGCACAAGAAGAAGTGGAAACCACTTAAAAGATGGAGGATGACCTAGTAAAGACAGCCGGGAAAAGTTGGACGAGAAAGGCAAGAGATAGAGACACTTGGAGCGAGATGGAGGAGGCCTTTGCCAGAGGGCACACAGGAAACTGAAGATTATACATAAATAGGTGTTATTGTACTAATTTATCTTTATGTTTTATTTACTTATTTTACTTAATACTTGTTACGTTAAATGAATTATACTGTACTACTTCTTCTTACGTTTTCTGATTAAGAGACTATAAATAAATGAATAATGTTAAAATAGCAACTTCGAGACATCGGGTACAATAGTGAAAAGTTTCATCCCCGCAGGATTCAAATCCACAACCTGCCATTTCTAAAGGTCAAGCCTACAGAGGTGGTCTAATGGGATAATCAACTCACAGCTTCCGTTTCTGTCTCCATTATCTCTTCTACCGCCTCCACAGCTTCTGGCTCGACCTAAAATAAAGGAAAGATTTAATAAAAATCATTATAATATTAATATGTGAATAAATAAATATTAAAATGGCCTTCGAACCAATATAAACCAAAGTCAAGTAAGAAATGGTACTGAAATTAATGAGTTAACAATGTAGTATGTATTATTATCAGTCAATACTTTGACTGCCTCCATAGCCTAGTGGTATGGACTTGAGGTCATGGGTTCCAGTCCTGCGGGGACTCAACAAATTTTTAAATTAGTAAAGTTTGGGCAATGTGGGCTGATCACCCGATTGCCTGTTAAAAGTCGGTCTTGGGCCTTGTCTCTCTCCGGTCGTGTCGGTTATCCGTCCCATCAGACAATGATAGTAATGTAAACATTGTCACCCGTAGCAACCAAGTGGCCTCATACATCTTACATCTGTTACGTCTATGACGACCCGCTTAGCGCAGTGGTTATTGACTCTAACTGTTACACCAATGGTCGTGGGTTCGAATCCCACTGCGGGAAATATATTGTGCGAAAAACATGTTGCTTTTCTCGTTGTATATGTGTTTGTGTCTATAAACGTATTTATTTACAAAAGAAAAGATAATCTTTGTATCTATCAGTCGTCCAGTTTAGACAGTACAAGCTTTGCTTAGTTTGGGACTAGGTTATTATTACGTCCAGATATATTATTATTCACACTTAAACTTTTTTTTTTCACTCTTTTTAGGGGGTTATGATATTTTCACGGGTTTTTGACCAAAACGGAACTATTTTTGATAGGAAACACTTATTTTAAAGGCAGTTATTTAGAATGGCAGCTTTTTGGAGTAGAAAGTAAGAGAGCACTATTATCATGTTTCCGAGGTCTGATTCGGCCATACTGTAGTTTAGTCGAATGTCGTCAATGCCGAATATTCGGCAACGCTGTCGGCCGAAAACTAAAAAAATTGGCCGTACAGGCCGAATACCGAATAGTAGCCGAATATTCGAAGCCCTTTACTATACATTTCATACCTTTATGTCCGGGTCGTTGATCGTTTCGACCACTTGTTCGGCTGGCGAATCTTGCTCCTTCTTGAATACGGGCTTCTCAATTCTGAGAAAATATCACAATACCTTAATATACTAAAATTGGGTATTTTTAAAACAAAAAAACAGTGTAAAATAAATATTTAGATATATTGAGAAAAGCCTCCGTAGCCTAGTGGTAAGGGCGTAAGCTTTAGAAAACGGAGGTCTTGGGTTCGAATCATGCAGGGACTGAATAGATTTTCATTGTTGTTACGTAGTTTGGTTAGGGCAATTTGGGCCGATCACCCAAATGTTTGAAAGGTGAGATGATTCATGCGTCGGATGGGCATGTAAAAGTCGGTCCGCATTGGACCAGCGTGGTGGGATACGGTCCTCCAATGGAGAAGGCGTGCAGTAGGGGAGGACTATGTCCAGCAGTGGATTAACACAGGCTTATGATGATAATGAATGATTTCATATGCGGCGGCAGAAATTGGGGGCAGTTTCGTGCAATGGGCACGTCGTTATCCGCTCATATCGCGCAAAATAATCATACATTGTTTGATGTCGGTCATAGCTTCGAAGTTACACTTCTTTCGGCGCGTTAGGTTAAAATACTGAGAGTAAATTCTGACTTCTTAAATTCTTTTTACGATGCGCGCGCACACCGTCACGACAAACCGACACCCCGAACTTATCTATAGTCAATTGACAACCGTATTTAGAATATTAATTTCAACAAACGTTGAATAAGGCGAAAGATAAAATCTACGAATAGATTTTATCTTGCTACGCCAAAGAAGTTTAACTTCTGACGCGTGCACATAAGTACACGCACGTTATTTTCTGTTAAAACTCTATATGTTCTTTCTTCTTACCTGGCGGCCGCTTTGTGCATGGCCGTCACTGGTGGTATGTGTATGTCTATATCTCGGAAGGCGTAGACATCTTCTGCCTTTATTTCGATATCGTCTATGTCCACCGATGGGGCTGCAGGGGGAGCGGTAGACGTACTCGCTGGGGAGAAGAGAGATGTACAGAAGTGTGGGGGAGGATAGATGTACAGAAGAGTGTGGGGAAAGATCGCACACTCTTCTGTACATCTTTCCGTTTCATCTGTTCGATTTAAACATTCTGTACAGAACAGACGGGCGGAGAAGAGATATTTACAGAGGCGTTTAGGGCGGGGAAAGGGAGAACACGTAAGAATGGGAGAAAAAGAGACGTAATATTTTGCCTAATTGGAATCGGAGTAAACAGAGAATGAGATGCCCGGTATAAAGAGAGGAAGGCAATAAGAGATACTCAACTACTCTCCAAACGTCTGCATGGCATATGTGAGGAAATAAGAGAGAGAGATGCTGATACAGACGGATAAAGAGAGTTAGGTGTATTTCAGTCAGAGATGAATCAAACAAAAAGAAAGAGTGGCAAGTGAAAAAAAGTTGAAAAGATAGAGAAACAGAAGATGTAAGCAGTGAGTGTCAGAGAGAGGGAGAGAATCTATACATATTAAAAATCAAAATCGCTTTCGGTGTTCGTTCGACCCTATGTATGCTTCATTTTTATAAAAACATATTCTAAGGCTGTTCGATAACTGGCTGAACCCCAGAGATAAAAAAGGAATATTTTCGTACAGAATTTCACACCTTAAAAAGGTCTACAAGAAAGTCCGCGACAGTACATGTCTATCACTTAAGCATAACCCGCAATAAAAAAATTTTAATTCTTTAAACTTTCCGGGACATCATGGCTTATTTACCAAGCTTTTTGAGCAATATTTCTGGTGCCTACTTCTGCCGCAACGGCAGTGTGAATACACTACCATGTTCCGGTTTGAAGAGCACCATAGCCAGTGTATTGGATAAACGACACGTAACATCCTATGTGTAATGATAGGCTGGGCGTTGGTAATACCCCTCGCATTGCCGATATAACTTCGTATGCATATAAAGAATACAGATGTTATCATTATCCGATTAAGTACCTTAAATATGTAGATTGTCCATTTAATATAAATTAATATGGCCCTGACAGCGTGTTTTATTTATCTATTTTCTTTTGCCTATGCAGGCAGACCAGCAATCGGGCCACCTGATGGGGAGTGGTTACCGACGCCCATAGACATTGGCAATACTAGTGATATCGCCAACACGGTGCCTACCGTGAGGCATAGGGTGTTACGTTTACCCGGTAAATATGCTGGCTACGGTGCCCTTCAAATCGGAATTATTAACACTACTGCTTTGCGGCAGAAATAGGCACCGCGGTGGTACCAAAAGTAAAATGTAGCATATAATTTAAATGGGGATTTCCGACGATATTACCGAATTTAGGCTGAGAGGCGAGTCGGGAGGAGGGGGAAGGAGAGGAGGGGTGAAGGGTGGCGGGGAGGAGGGGGAAAGAGAGTGACATGTACAGAAGGAAGAAGAGTAAGGTGTTCGAATCTCTTAACACTTTAAAAGTAAATGGTTTACAACAACAAAAAAAAACTGTGAGAACTTCGACGAGCTGAACAAACATAAACAAATCTTTAATAAAGCGTCTATTACAAAAACCGTAGAAAAAATGTTATAAATATACTAAGGTCGCCTTCGCGGCTTAGCAGAAATGTTATAGTGCAATAGGAGGCAGTGGGTTCAAATGCTGCGAATATTTTTATGTTACCATTATTGTCTGGTCACTTAAGTTCACTCAATTTCCTAAAAGTAAAACGACTTGTCGGATGGACAAGTAAAAAGTCGGTCACAGTTGTCAAGACCATCTTTGGCAGTCCTTATAGGATGTCAAAACCTTAAAAATTTACTGACAACTAATTCTATGTTAGAATGCAGTTTATGCCTTTGGGTTGATAAAGTCAGATGCCAGTCGCCCTACGTAAAACCTGTCTTTCAAGTAAATGTATAATTAATTATAATTAGACTGGATGTAATTACTCTACACTTACCTTTCAACTGTTGCTCAATCTGTACTAGCTGGCTCTTGATGTGCTCTATGGCAGCGTGTTTTTCGTGTGGGCTCGTACCCCCTTGGGGTTTCTCAAGAAGCATAGACAATGTGGCGCACCGGCGGATGGAGAAATCGTTTCTATGGTACAAAAACTTGATTATGCTCGACGACCCGAATGGCGCAGTGGCTAGTAACCCCGACCGTTCACCAAAAGGGTGTGAATTCAATTCCCATCACGGCAAAAGTATTGTATGTCGAACATAGTGTTTCTCGTGTCTGTCTGGCATGTATTTATTTAAAAACGTCTATGTATTTATAAGTCACCTTGGGCCTTACTTAACAAACCAAAGGCCGTGCGTTGCCTGAAAGAGATCCCTTAAAGCGTTAAGGCCGCCCCTGCCCAAATTTAGGATCATGTTAAGTTCAAGCGACTGTAGTCTACATTATTAATGTTGTCAATTGATTGCATTGGCAACATCGGCAAAAAATAAGTTGGCAATAATCTGTCCATCTATATAATTTCTTCAGAGGTCACTAGGCTTGGGTCCAATAGGACATCTTCGAGTTCACACTGTACTAGTACAATTTGTGCGATGCTCTAGTACGCACAATTAGTACTATCAGTACTAAGAGAACAGTTTCTTTCAAACACATTAACATAAACAAAGAGCAAATGCTTATGCATGTATAACTTTTAATATAAACAAACTGACACTGAAAATTTTGATATATTCTTTAACATTAAATCTTTTATGTTGAGTGAAACTAAAAATTCACTTTTGATAATCTGATATAATGTTAGCGAAAAAAATCTAACATGTTCATTCATCTTAGACATTTTTTTATATCATACACTAATGTACATTCGAATATTTATAATTGAAAGATTGTGCTTTAGCCAAGTAAATTTTGTTTTCTCATAACTTAAACTAAAAAACAATAATAAATGTTCGTAACGTAACATCACGTAAAATAAAATAAGAGACATACAAACAACATTAATTCTTATTATAAAGCGTTTTAATATATAATTCTGAATTGGGTGCGTTAAAATAGAAAACTGCGTTCGGTTTAGAATTTCGTCTGTACATCGGACGCGTACTACCCAAGAATACTGAATCTCGCTGTCCCATTTACCACCATACGGCGTACGACTGTACGAATAATACAAAATGTCCGATTGAGACGATCCGTTCGGAAACGTTGCTATTAGTATAGTGTCGCGTAACGTTGCCTATTAGTACACCGTACTTCACTCACACTACTTGAGTCACTTACCCACGACGTTGGCCGGATGCGATATGTGCTGGGGGGTGGTCACTACTGGGGACGATTTGAGTAGTGACGTCAGCAGCGGGGAGGACGGCTGTGAGGGGCTACCTGTATGAATATACACAAACATTTCCAGGTTTGAATATGCGCCATCTATATATAAGAGACCTAAACTTTTAGGAAGTATTTGAAAACAGCTCCATCTATATATAAGAGAAAAAGTTTAGCCAGTTTGTGACGTAAGCAAACAAACAGGCTATGTTACAGTGCCCACACTATAATATCTCCGCGTAGTTGGCTAATCTCTTGTGTAGATATTAGTAGTTGAAATCTGAACTGACAACTTTGGGGAGGTTATGATACATTTAGCGTGGTTGCATTTCATCATCATCATCATCATCATCATCATCATCAGCCTGTGTTAGTCCACTGCTGGACATAGGCCTCCCCTAATGCTTCCGATCTTCGGCTATTCTCATCCAGCCCACACCGGATCATAACAACGTTATGATTTTATAAAACCTGCGCAGTAATAATTGAACCAACTATGCAGGAGATATTATAGTACACAAGTGTACGCGCAAACACAGGCGCACTCCCTGTTCCTTTATACTTTCAAAGCCCGATGGGACAGATAACCGACACGACCGGTGAGAGTGAGGCCCAGGACCGACTTTTACATGCCCATCCGACGCATGGATCATCTTACTTTTCAGACAATATGGTGATCAGCCCAAATTGCCCTAACCAACTAGGAAACAACAATGAAAATTTGATGAGTCCCCGCGACCTCCGATTTGTAAAGCACACGCCCTTACCACTAGGCTACGGAACCGGTATAAAGGTCAGTTACCAAGAACGTTAAGTTAAATCTGTTCAGACAAATACAGGTTGATTAGCAGCCAATGATATCTTGTGAAGGTTGATACAGAAAAAGGATAACAAAGGAGACTAAAGGTCGACACTCAAAAGAGCCACAAATTTTCACACAACGCTCATTAGAGAAACACTTATAGAACCCACTCAAAAATTAATGGAACAAGTGCCATCCACTCGTTGTCCACGGGTGGGACACGGGTGAGAACGGCGTCAACCACCGTGGACAACGAGTGGACGCCGCGTTGAGGCTCTAATGAGCGTTGACCATAAATTTGATAAGAAGCTCACTAAGTAAACTTCAATCAAAAAGGAGAAGAGATATCGGTAGAGGTCCCCTTTTTACAGGGAACCATCTGGGTGGATCCCACCGCGGTGCCTATTTGTACCGCAAAGCAGTAGTGTGAAAACACTGATGTATTCCGGTTCGAAGGGCACCGTAGCCAGCGTATTTACTGGCTAAACGAGACTTAACACCTGTCTCACGGTAGACAGAGCGTTGGTGATACCAGTATTGCCGATGTCTATGGGCGGTGACCACTTTCCATCAGGTGGCCCGATTGCTCGTCAGCCTGCGAAGGTAAAAAAACAGGAGAGCATTACGTACCCCCCGGGGACCCCGGCTGCGGTGGTCGCCATGTCCTCTCAGCCCTTGCCCGTCTCTCCTCCCGTTCCTTTAACCAGGCGGCCCGTCTAGCGCTCTCCCGCTCCCTGGCTCGCTTCGCCGCTTCTATCCCCGACCACAACTCCTGGATTCTGTCCTCGGTTGTCGTCGGATTACTCACCTCCGCTATCTCTTTCTGATCAGGAATTATGTCACGAGGTAAGTGCTACGTAACGCTTTAAAATGAGGTGATTTTGTTTTTGTGCAGTATAGTTATCCAATTTCAACGGACGAAAGTAATCGTATTTAATCATCATCAGCCTGTGTTAATCCACTGCTGGACAAAGCCCCCTTTAAGCACGCCTTCTTAATTATGGAATTTTGGACCGTATCCTATGCGGTTGGCGGGTGGACCGACTTTTTACATGCCCATCGACGCATGGATCATCTTACATTTCAAACAATTGGGTGTTCGGCTCAATTTGCCCTAACCGACTAGGAAACAAGAAAGAAAATTTGATAGTGGTATCTGCTTGTGCTTTAGAAACCGGATGTCTTAAATTCTTCGGGGATTCAATTACTTTTCTAAGTAGTGTCTATGGGATGGGCATGTAAAAAGTCGGTCCACCCACCAACCCGCATTGGACCAGCATGGCGGAATACGGTCCATAAACCCTCTGATGATGGGGAGGCCTATGTCCAGCTGAGGACTTATACAAGCTGATGATGATGAGATGTTTTTCCAACCTTGACATTGGCTATATCATTAAGATGTTCTTGGTTGAGCCACTATAAATAGAATAAGAATAGAAGTTCCCGCCTTTTCGAATTTACATTTAAAAATTTTTACACAGTGTTTAAATTGGCTAAACTATAAATAGGACAGTATGAACATGTCACTTAATAAAACAAAATAATATTTCGGACAAATAATACAGCATTGCCTAGACCCAAACTCAGCAAAGCTTGTACTATGGGAATTATATGACTTTTGGAAATAACACATATAGTATAGGTACAAGCACCCAGACAAAAAAAAAACCTCATGGCCATCACACAAAATTTTTGCTGTGGTGGGAATTGAATCCACACCCTCTGGAGTAGCAGTTAGGTTACGGACCACTGCCAAGCGGGTCTTGTATATTGTCAAAATAGTTGGGCCTACCCCCAATATCGACTCGACATCCACTTGTTCTATAAATGTGAAGAAAACGGCATAAAACTGTTACTACAAATTCCAGTCTTAGTTGGCTTTAGTATTTCTAAAATACAATTCAACAGAATGCCGTTATACCATAACCTATACTACTTATATAAAGAGGAAACATTAATTTGCTTGTCTTGAATAGGCTCGGAAAATACTAAACCAATTTAGAAAACAATATCACTTCTTTGAGCTCTCGGCTGCATTTTGGCAACAAATACTAGCCATAATAAATTAAACAGTATTAACAGAGTTTACGTCTTTTTATAACTTTACTATTATTTAAAATAAACCCAACCTTTCAATCTCTTTCCATTATAGTCACGGGACTGACTAGTTGATAAAGGATCCAAGCATATTGTTACATTGGAAAACCATGATACATAGGAATACATCAAATATTTTGCCAGATGAAAAAGGAAATACCTGAAGCTGTTCATACTGCTGATTCATATCCGCGACACTCTTCTGTATTTCCGTTATCCGTTCCTGTGTCAATCTCTTTAAAATGCTCTCTTGCGGGGTCTCTACTGCTCCCTCTGAACTCCGCTTCTTTCTTTTCGGAGTCTCAACATGTTCCAGCAAAGCTCCATATTGAGCAGCACAACTGACGAAAGTATAAAAATCAAATAAATGCACTCCTATTTTTATAATCATTTCGAAGTATATTAAGTAATGCCATAGTCTTCTAATAAACATTCAGAATTTAACTATTAATAAATTTAAAAAGGTAGTCACAGAATGTTTGTGTTAAAGGTTATTACAATACTAATGAATTTTTAAATGGTATAAGCCTGGTAATGGAATGCTCGCTCCAGGTTTTGTTCCAATATTGCATAATATGTTATGTCTTCAAATTGTTTGTTATTTTCAAAAGATGACATAAAAAATAGCCCGCCGAGTTTCTTTCGCTGGTTCTTGTCAGTACTGAGGCATCATTTTCCAAACTGGTGGTAGCATTTTTGATAATCAATGAGCAAGTGTAAACTTCTGAATTAAATAAATATATTCAAATTAAAATTTCAAAAAGATTATTAGCCGATGGGCCAATAGTTCCTGAAGTGGAGGCCGCATTCAGGAAGTTGGAGCATTGGTCAGCCCCCCACCAGGTGAGATGCAGATCTCAGCGCAGTGGCGAGTTCTAATAGTCAGCTAGTAGCAAGGGTTCAACCGTCTTGGCATTCATTGAAAGAGGCCTATGGACAGCTGAAGACAGATTAAGAATGATAATGATATGAATGTATTATCATATTTTTTTTATGTATCGTGAATTGGACTCTGAAATATAAAACATAATTCTAAAATTATTAAAAAATAGTTATGTTTGAATTCCGCAAAAGGTGTGATCAATTTTTATGCATTCTTTTTTCTGACTTTGTATATATATTCCATTCTTAACATTATTATTACTGATTTTTAATATTAATCAATAAAAAAATTGATTTAAGCGCATTTCATTTTATCCATTGTTTATTACATGACATACAACATATTTTAGTTATTGTTTAACCTAAGTGGATCAGAATAGATGTAAACAAAGACATCTCACATTAAAATTGATTGTAACCAATACAACACCATCTTGGTGTTAATATAAATCACATATTCACATTAATTCCATCTTTCTTTTCAATCTATGCGATATCTTTATTATTGCTTTTTGATTGTCAAACACGATATCCACCGGTTTGGAATAGGACGCCTCAAAACTGTGAAGAATCGGCGAAACAAACTAAGCAGGTTATAAGACTACAATATAAGCATATATACTTTGTAAATTGAAACAAAACCTGGAGAACCTTTAGCTCGGGTATCGACGTTTAACGTTGGTTAGTTTTATGTCGATTTAATATCTTCTTTAGCCAAGTACAGATAATTACCTCTTCTGTGAATACCAATCCGGCGGTCTGTTAGGTTCGCCGACTGTTTTGAACGCGCGGAGACGGACATCCAGTTTTGGTCACCGCTTCTGACTACGGCCGACGCCAAACATAGTTGTTCCCTGATATTCCATGTGTCCAACGGCACCCGTTTTAGCTGCAGCCTCTCTTGTAGCGAACTCATTTTGAACACATTAATTAATGTCTTTACAACGCACGATATCTCAGTTCATTTGTTGTTCAGTGGATTAGATTCTGCTATATTTAACAGGCTTAGTAAATGAACAAGGTCACAGTTATAAACTAAGAATTGATTATGTGCTGAGTTGGAACATTTTCGGCACACATTGTTTGACATAATGACAACAACGCCGACATTTACTCGTTTATGTTTTAATTTTAAAGGCGTTGTGACACAAGGCTATAGACTGTAGGCCATAAAGCCATTTCTAATTTCTGACGTCGGCTGTCACTAATAAAATGAGCAAAACTACAAATGGAAGCATACACCTCTCTAAAAATATTCCTAAACCTATTAACATACCTTTCCTTTTAACCCTTAATGATCCCTTTCTTATAAAAACGTTTATCCATGTAAATAATAAAAAACTTTAAAACATTATGATACGCAATTTTATTAAGTAAATATTATATTTGTTTTGTCACTCATAATCTTTATTAAAAATTATTTATTTAGTAATTTATTGTTTTGAATTTGTACTAGGTATTTCAGCAGATTAATTGTGATAGTTCTTCTTACCGTACAATAGTCATTGTAACTAACCAATTATTAAAACCAGTTTTTCCTATCTTGTTATTGGCAGAATCGTCAAAATACTCTTAGTGGAGTCATATTAAATAAAAGAAGAAGAAAAGAAATGGAAGCAAGTTTTTTTTATTATTTAAGGGTATATTTTTACATTATTAACATATAAAGAAAAAGTAGAATTTTTTTTTAAAGGCAACTATTTAAACTTTGAATAAATGATTTAATACCGCTTCTAGGACGACTATAAACTGCTAAAATTAATTCAGGGTGAGTATCAATTTAGTAACAAGTCCAGTTCTGCCATTAGTTTAAAACAATAAACAGATCCGCAGGCATGATGTACCTTTAAATAACAGTAGGATTTCTTCTTCACCCAGCGCCAACGCATTAAGAAGTGGTAGTAATGTTAGCTAGAGCTCTTCAAGCTATGCATATATCCTTAAGAAGGCGTTTGATTCAAGCCGACGTCTCGGCTCACCTGGGTAGCCCTCGATTCGTCAATTCATAGCATACTTACTGGAAACTACAAAGTAATGGCCTAAGCCAAGTCTCCCTTGTGCCCTTTTGGGTGCCTTTGGTACTATCGTCAATTCGTGGGGAGACGTGCCTGTGGCAACAGGCCCCCCACATCAGGTCAAGTTCTAATTGGTTTATTCAGTAGTTGGAAGAGCTTGAGATAAAACTAATAACATAGAGATTTTATAAACAATATAACAAATGCGAACGGTTGAATAAAGATGTAATAGTTAAAACACTATTACACACACATCATCAGCCTTCGTTAGTCCACTGCTGGACACCCCTATCCATTAGTGGATGTAGACCGTATCCTAACCCACGAAAAGCGTCGCTAGAGTTTATTCATCATCTAAATATAGGTACTATTTCCCTCACTGATTCTATATAAGAAGTTTATTTAACAATCTTACTCACGATTGTCAACATTTAACATCAACTTAGGGTATTTTAACATTTCATGAAGTATTGCCAATAGATCACACATGTAACATTACTATTAATGTTTTATTATTGTAAAAGTAAAATAAGTGCAAGCTATTCGGGGATTTTAACTGGCAAGTAGTAAAAAATGCTGGCCGAATTTTATGTTACTTTCTATTCAATGGTAATGAATAAAATCTGTAAATACCTTATTGAGTAATTTTTTTTTAAATGTATATTATTCTATATAAATTTATTTCCACACACTTGTTTAATAAAAAATACAGTCAAAAGTAGTGTTAGACAAATTGTTTTGATAGCAATTATTGTTTTATTGATATAAATTAAGATGCATATATGCATCAAAATTGTTTAACATTTATATGTTTCGTTTTCACTACAACCTTTCTGGTACTTGTAACACTATCAGAGGGGATTTTTTTTTAAATTTCGTTTTGTCCGATGGTAAAATATGACGTGTTGTCAAATTATAATGACAAACAAGTGTTTATTGAAAAAAATCAAGATAAAGCCTGCTATCGATAACATATATGTTTAATGTTTCGTGTCAGTTGATCAATACATTGCAGCGTTGAATATAATTCCGTTCACTCGCAAGATGTGATTACTAAAAACGACTCAACACAGGTAAGGAATATAATAAAAACGAAAAACAATCAGTTTTCCACAATTGAATTTCATCATAATATAAATATATTTATGAAATACTTTATCATTACCATCTTTAAACATTAGTAAAGTTTGTAATAAGTCTGTTGGCCACATAATTGATTTTTCAGTAAAAGTTTAAATGTATTGTTTTGCTAAATTCATTTTTAATAATCTAATAGGACTTTGCCTTGTTTGTCTTCTTGTTTTTTAACCGGAATACTTGCATTACATTCCTGGATGAACAATGCTAAGTAAATAATATATCCAATCTTTAAAAAAAAATTGTACACCATTTTTAAAATGGCGGTCATAAATCGATTTAAAAAAACGCCTAGTTGTTATTATTTTAATGTCTTCGTAACATTTAATCTATTTGATAGAAAATGATACATATTTGATCAAGAGTATGACAAAAATTCTCGTCAAAGATTTAAAGATTTCCATATTTTATAAAATACGTTATATTTTCAACATTCGCTCTTTAGTTTTGAATTTAAAATGAAAATGTATGATTTGTGGAATTAGAAGAACAAGTTGTGGATTTTCACATTTAAAATATGAATATACTTTTATTGTCATATGGAAAGAAATTTATTAAGAAGACAAAGTTTATTCTGAATTATAATTAAGTGAATATTCATCATCATTGTCAACAGTCTTTAGCAGTCCACTGCTGAACATCTGATAATAATCATTATGATAATCTTGGTGCTGTCTAATATGAAGAGTTGCTTATAATTGCTACACTAAGCAAGCGGATTGGCAATTGACTTATTGCACTTGTACTTACTCCCACTGTAGGGCAGATCCACTTACCAGTGGATGTCGGGGTTGCCTTATCCCTAAGCCAGAGTGAATATAACACATAATTTAGTAATAAGACTTTCAATAAGTTTTGTTGCATCTATTTACTCATTCAAATATTTTTTCACACTTGATTTTGCAAAAAATTTCCAGTATCCGTAGTCACAGGTCATAGGGCCTGTAACAAAAAGAATTTGATTAAATTCAAGTAATTCTTCTCTATTTATTCTTTATGTAAATAAAATAGCCTCATACTTATCCTCCTCATATTCAATTAGTTATTGCATCAACCTTTCTCAATAAAAAAACATAACTAGGACATATTAATATGCAAACGGTAACAAAGCAAGCTTTATTAAAATTCCAATAATTATTATACCAAATTTTACACCACACTTTTTACAATAAGTGAAATTATGTTTATTTAACAGGTTAACCTGTAACAATCTTCTATTTCAGAAACCGTTTGTGAACAAAACAACATGGAATTTGTTGACAACAACAAGAAGTATATCATTCCGTTCGATTCGGTGGACTTATCTCTGCTACCGTCACTAAACACATCCCTAAAGCCTGGTAAAGAAATTCTACCATTATGGAGTATAGACAACTTGCAAAAGCGACAAGAGGAAAAGTATTTTGAGTTTGAAATAATTGAAAGGGATGCTACAGAAAGTGACATGGATTGCAGCAGCTTGACAGGTATATTATATGATGTTGAAAATTAAATATAGGATAATGTGTTCACCTCTAAGAATAATAAGCATAAAATAAGCATATTCGGTAGCTGATGATCAATTAATCATTATCAGCCAATGAGAAGTGCAATATTAATGTGATGGTTTGTCATCATCATCATCATCAGCCTGTGTTAGTCCATTGCTGGACATACACCTCCCTAATGCATACCTCCACCATTAGGGGGTTTTTGGACCATAACCCACCACTCTGGTGCAGTGCAGGATGGTGGGTGGACTGACTTGTTACATACTCTTCTGAAACATGGATCATCTTACTTTTCAGATAATTGTGTGATCTGCTCAAATTGTCCTAACCAACCACAAAACTTTGATAACCAAAAGTTGTTTCCCTGTGGAACCTGATCCCATGACATTCGGCTTATAAAGAAGGGCCAATACTGCTAGGCTACAGAGGCGGTTGATATTTTGTTATTGTTTTACATTATTCCATGAAGCGCAACTGGGTTTTCAAAATCTTAGAATACAGTGACTTATTTCTGCAGTATTTTGAGCTAGCTTTGGTTATGCGGCTGCCAAATTATGATTATATAATAGGCATGATGATAATAATTGAAAATGTCCAGAAATATATACTATTTACACTGAATAAGCTTTTTCTGCAGAAATTAAAAGTTTAGTAGGAAAAAAATGCAATTTAAAATAATAATTCAAATTTCCCCCTAAAACGCTTGTTAGTGTCATGTCGTCGCTTGTGACGTCACGTTTGAGTAATCAAAACGTAAACGCGCTGCGCGTCTGCAAGGATTTAGTTATTAAATATGAATAAGAAAGTGTATAGGTGTTTTGGGGTCCCCCAGGGTGAGAATACATGCATAAAACCTCCTAATAAGCTATTTGTGTTTGTTCCTCAAAATAAAACAATACGAAACAAGTGGCTTAAACTTGCAAGGAGAGATTCAAAAGGAATATTGCCCAGTATTCACCTTTATTTTTGTGGAGATCACTTTGACGTAAGTTTTATATATTGTATATAGTATTTGGTATCAATATTTTGTAAGGGTCTAAATGTAAAAATATAAAAATCTATTTCGAGGTTAGTTTTCATCTCAACAAAAACTCGCCCTGCATTATTTTGTCGAAACTAGGCAAATTGGTGGTGTTTGCCTTAGTAAATCTTTGACCCATGATTCGTGCTATTTTATATTCGAATTAATAATATTCACACTCAAACAGTACTTGGTATTCAAACAAAAATAATAAAAACAAGATGTTTGTGCGTGTTGCGCATGCATTTACTCAAGCGTGACGTCGTGCGCTTTGATTGGTGTTTAAGATATCATGGCGGATCGCTTTATTTTGTGGTTATATTTTATAAAAATAAATAAAAACAACAATGCATATTTTATATTCCAAGCTTCAAGTTTTATTCAATAGTCTGTGTCAATAATCTGAGTTTCTTTCACCGGTTCTTCTCAGGTCGGAAGCCTTCTATTCCGAACTGGTGGTAGCGTCCTTGAAAATAAATAAGCGAATGTTACATTGCTATATTAAATGAAGATATTTGAATTAGTATAAATATAACATTTCAGTAATTTTTAATTACTGTCATCATGCCTATTATTACCGGTTGGAACAATATTCGATTATTTAACCACTAATCAGGTGTGCATGCAGCAGAAGTATGTTAAGAAGGAACTTGAAGGCCTTATTCTGCAAGCAAAAAACATTCTGCCGAAAATCAATAACTGCCATTAAAAATCTTCTGTCTTATTACTGTTGTGAACTCCTTTTGTTTCGTTTATTCTTAATTTAACCACACAGTTTTGTTGCTCTATTATATGTTGCTGATGTTTAATGTGATTGTTTCAAATTATTATTATTTTTTTAAATTTTAAGTGTTATTTTTTGTCTTTATTATTCATATTATGAACTCTGCGTAACTTATAGTATATTTTGAATGTAAGTTTACTCTGTGTATACATTGGGTTATCAGATGAAACTCATTAGCTGTAGCCAACAAGATGCCGAGCTGAACCTTATTGGTTGGAAATGCTGGCATTTGGGATGGTTATTAGCTTTTTATTTTTATTTAGCTTCTTATGTTATTGCATTTGCGATGCATATTTTGTTTGTTGGTTTAATTACTTTGTTGTGTCTATCTGTGCCTGGTGGATTGATTAAATGAGTGTGTTATTATGATTTTACTATTTATTTTACATTTGTAAGTGAAACATTATAGACTTTGCCTCAGCTCATATATAATTGTGTGCTTTTAATAACAAATCTTCAACATACATGTTACTGATATAGGTGACTCAGAAGCTCCTGTGTTTGTAGCGATGTTAAAATTATTTAAATAATTATAAATAAATAAAACTAGTTTTTAATCTAAACGCTACTGCCAAAGCTGAGCTTAGATTTAAATTCTTCAATACAAAGCCTCATTTTGATCTTTGTTTTATGTCTTATATACATAAAATGTATGTATTTAAGTACATATATATGTTTTAATCATCACTATTTAATGCATATGGTGTTGCTTGTGTATATAATAGATTATCTAGGTGGGGATTTATACATCCTTTTATCAACTGACAGAGGTTTCTTATCCTGTGAATCCGGCACAAATTTATGTTTAGTTGTTTTATGGATTGTCACCAATGTCCATATCAACATGGGCAGTATATTCGGTTCTTTCAAATTTACATAAAGTTTGACCATGAAATGCAGTTAGTCCCTTTAGTTGTAAAAAACGCTATGCAGGTGGCACTAGATGATTTTTCCAATAATAACTTGGCAAAATGGAGTATTCAATACTGGTAGACGGTCTATGTCTATGCCCCTGTTATGTATGGATTTTGTGATGGATACTTTCTGGTGTAAAAGTAGTCTATATTATTTTAAGAAATAGCTTTCTTGCTCTTGTTAAGGAATAAGAAAAAAAATCCAGCTTAGTTTTTAACTCTTTGTTGAGTATGTTTATTCACAGCCTTGTAATAATCTTGTACTAGAAGGATATTATATGTGTGTTATCATAAGGAGCTATACCTCAGCTAAAGAAAATTTAATTCTATTAAAGCTTATTTCAACGTTAAACTCAAGTAATGGCATAGCATGTGGTGTTTTCTATACCAATATTAAAAAGAGGAAAGATTTGTATTTTTGTGTGTATGTTTGTAATGAATAATGTCAAAAACTACTGTGGCATTTTATTAATCTTTCACCACCAGAAAGATACATTCATCTTGAGTAACATAGACTACTTTTTACCAGGGACGGATTTAAACTTAATTCTAACTGCCCCAATACTCATCATCAGCCTGTGATAGTCCACTGCTGGACATAGGCCTCCTCTAATACACCTCCATCCATTAGGGGATTTTGGATCGTATCCCACCACGCTGGTCCAATGCGGGTTGGTGGGTGGACCGACTTGCCCTAACCAACTAGGAAACAACAAAGAAAATTTGTTGAATCCCCGCAGGATTCGAACCCACGACCTCCAGTTTCTAAGGCACACGCCTATACCACTAGGCTACGGATGCAGTTACCAAAACCAATACTAGATTGTTAGTAAAAGAGGAAAATTGTACAAAAAGATTTTTCTTAAAAAAAGATACTTATGATTGACAAATTATCGATGAATTATATTTCGTGCATTGTCAATTAAAAAGAAAATAAATTATTAGAATTAATTATGATATTGAGCAATCTTGATAAGCACAAAAAAGGGCTTTTAATTTTCAGAATTTTGCCGCACTGGGCACTTGTCTACTGCCCCATTGCTTTATACCCTAGAAAAATGTAATTAAAAATTTAACAACAGCATGGACATAGCCATGGAGTGTAGGCTGTTTGATATAATGCCAAGGTCATATGAACAATGGTCTCTCATTACTATGCACAATGCGTAACATAGTTCAGACGACCCGCTTGGCGCAGTGGTTAGTGACCCTGACTTGCGCCAAAGGGTGTGGGTTCGATTCCTACCCGGGGAAAAATATTGTGTGATGAACATAGTGTTTTTCTCGTGTCTGGGTGTTTGTATCTACATAATATGTATTTATTTACAAAAGATAAGTAAGTTTATGTATCCAGTTTCCACAGCACAAGCTTTGCTAAGTTTGGGACTGGATGATGTTGTGTTATTCGTCCAGAAAATATTATATCATTACATTTCATCAATAGATCTATATGTTGCCATCTATATGCTGTTGTCGCTTGATTGCCTCAGTAGCCTAGTGGTAAAGGCGTGTGCTTTAGAAACCGGAGGTCGTGGGTTCGAATCCTGCGGTGACTTAACAAATTTTTATTGTTGTTTCTTACTTGGTTAGGGCAATTTGGGCCTATCATACCATTGTCTGAAAAGTAAGATGATCCATGTGTAACCCGCATTGGACCTGCGTGGTGGGATACGGTCCAAAACCCTATTAAACCCTTCCCCGATTGGAGAAGGCGTGCATTAGGGGAGGCCTATGTCCAGCTGTGGACTAACGCAGGCTGATGATGATGATGATATGTTGTTGGATTGTTATTTCTCAATATCTACCACTAGCAGTCCGCCCACAGCTCTGCCTATGTATTTTTAGATTCATAATTGGATTTCTCTGGGATGATGATTTCAAAGCCTGTTCAAAAGAAACAAACAAATCTGCCTCCTTTTATTATTAGTGTAGATAATTAATTGTTCATGTCCTTTTTTTGATTATTGTTTACTGATTAATTTGGCAGTTGTAAAGATGTATTCTTCTTGTAATTTAGATTTCCTTTTTTCAATTTTTAAAACCGCAAATTTTGGCGTTGGTAAACATACATATATATATGTATGTTGTATATATATATATTTAAAGATCTTATTGGCAAATAAACTAATAGAAAAATGCAAACATTAACATGTCTGCATTTTGAATGATAGTGTTCATTATTATGTCGCTTCATCATTTTTATTTCTGTCCGATAAATTTTTTTGTAAAACTGGCATTTGATTATACTCATTTATATTTTTAGACGAACGCCCATCAGAGACGGGCACAAAAGAAAATAGTGGCCATGAAAAAGTGACCTGTCATATCTGTAACATAAACGTCCCGGCGGTATGTATTAGCGAACACGTATCCAGTTCGAAACATAGAACATTCCAGAAGATAGCGGAGATCTCATTAGACAGAGTGAAAAGGCAGATGAGTGTAAATTATAGACTGAATTGTGCACCAGCTGGATTCACGTTCTGCGATAACTGCGTGTGCTTAGTACCGGAGCGGGATAAGAATTGGCATTTTGCTTCTAAACCGCACAGAGACGCTGAACTCTTAGACAGATTCGCCGAAGACTTGTTAAAGATCTACTCCGCGGATGTGAACACGGTCGATTCGAACGAAAACAAGTCGCCAAAGAGAGCTAAAAGACCTACGTCTAAAGAATCGGTCGCAGACAAAACGAGAAGCGATGCGAATTCTCAGAAAGAGGGCACTAATGTAAAAAGCAGCGAGAGAAACGGTGAAATTTCAAACGGCAATGCCGATAATATTACATCAGAACAGGAGAGAGTCAGCAATGAAATGGCAGAGGAGAAAAGAAAAGAGAGCTCGGATGAAATGGGATTATTGACCTCAGATACGCCCAATTGCAAAGCGAACGGTGAGGTCAATAACGATAATGAGGATATTGACGCACTAGCGATGAGACAAAAATTGAATAAGAGAATCGCCAACAGCCTCGACACAGATCTAAACGATTACCTACACGAATTGAACTCGGCGAAGGTCGCGCACAAATTGAATGCGGTCGATAAGCGCCATATTGTGATCGAAACCAAAGGGAGACGAATGAGGGTAGAATTGGAAAACTTCCACGGCCTGATACCGTGGGGCAAACGTCACGTTCAGTGCAGTCTGTGCAAGAAGATCGAACGTGATGTCAAAGGACACATCTATTCGCAAAACCACTTGAACAACCTGAGACGGCCGATTGACGGGAACTGCATAAGAGAGGTGAGTGTGCCCGTGTAGATATCAGTCATTAGTAAATCGTACGAATCAGCAAGCACGCAACTCAATTGTATATTTTTGAATTGTTTCAACATCGGTTTTGTGATCAGGCACGCTTCAGGCCATCCGGCATGTGATAAGTACTTTCGAGGTGCGCATAACGCCGAGTCGACGCTCAGCAGCCTGGGCAATCTGATAGAATCGCGAATCGAGTTCGGCGGTCCCAGCGCTCGAGCGCTGGATAGTTTTACCAAATTAGCGCGAACCGCTGCTCGAGCCTTTAATGCTCGATAGCGTCGATTCAGCACTTGGCGTTCGACTCGCAGCGCTTATTTTTACCACACTATCACGACTAGTTTGAACGGATTTGTATGGGTAAACGCTCATGCATTAACTCCGTACCATCACCAGATCGCATCGGCCTTAAGGTGTCCGACGCAAAGTCATCTTTAATTTCCGCCAATTTCCGGTTATTTACATTTTTCATATACAAGTGGACCAAGTGACACCCATTCGTTAACCACGCGTACCCACTAGTTGACAACGCGGTCGCATCTAGTGGACAGCCTGTCAATTTTATCAACTAACCAGCCACCGCACCACATAGAAATTGCTCGATTTAAAAAAAAGATGAACGCGATGATTGCGAGTTTGGTGGCTTACGGCCCAGGCGATACGGTGACGCTACGGAGTTGATCTGGTGAGCGTTGACCAATACAAATTTACACAATCAGTTATAACCGCGCGAGGTGCGACGTAGCTGCCGATTGGCTCTTATTAGCGTTCGCCTTAAGATCTAAGATGTACAAAGTCTTATTAGAAACATCAATGGTGATCAAAACTTAACGTTATGTTTTGTCATTAGATTGTTTTATATACTAGACCGTTTAAAGTAGCAGTTTATTGTGTCATCCCAGTGATCTCACTCTCGTGTTTAATGTAATGTAATGTAAATAAAGGGACTGCCATTACCAAATCATGCGTAGTTACAGATTTTTTAAATTGTCATTGAACAGCTGCATATCATTTTATTCGTTACCGTCGTTGTAATCGTTTTAGGTAAAGCTTGAATAAATCTTCGTCTGCATTTCGTAGATTCGTGGTAATCAAAGGCGTTCAACCATATAAAGGGCTAATATTTTTTTTTAGCTATTAATATACGCAATTCGGATGTGCTTGCGCTTAATTTTGAATAGGGATAGGTTAATTTTTTAGATTTCTAAACTCGTAGCGCCCCTAATATCATAAAAATCATGTCCACGGAAGCGATTTTGACCCTGGCGCCTGATCTATATTGAACTGCAGTGAACAAGTGTAGGCGCAAACCCAGTAGCACTACGCCTTTCTTCACCTTCTCAAATCCGGTGGACGGACAATATAAAAACAGATGTGGTCGGGACCGAGTTTTTACATAACTATCCGACTATATAATCCGACTTAGATATTCGATTCATCATCTTTCTTTATAGACAATGAGATGGTCAGCCTACATTGCTCTAACCAACTAGGGAATAACAATGAAAAGTTTTCAAGTCCCCGCAGTATTCGAACACACGACCTTCGGTTTCAGTAGCGCAAGTTTATTCCACTAGGCAACGAAGGCAAGGCAGTTTGAGTTGAGCAGAGATTCTGCCAGTCATCACAAACTTTTCAGGAATGGAGTTACTTAATATACTCTATATAAGATTTTAGACGTCTACATAGTATATATTCTAGTATACAGGGATTCTAGTGTATAATTGTGAGCTTAACACAAGTTTAAAATGATCAGAATTTAAATAGATGACATCACGCTCATCTTGTTAAACATGAAACCTAAAATATTTCATGTACTCTAGAATTCTTTAATGTACATTTCTTTATTGTCGTGAGAGTGATGTAAGACGTCAGTTTCAACTGTCCATGGAATACGTTTAACATAGAAATACACGTCACGGGGTTCATATTTTCACGGCAACAATTATTGGCGGTTACACTAAAGATGTTTTAATATACATTATCATTTTAAAATATGTCAGCTAAGGTATTAGGACGTTTGTTCTGGAATGGTATGGGAAGAGAGAGCTGAACTAACCGCCAACCATCCACGCCAACAAATATGTATGTTTATGTCTTTGGTTATTTGTCTTCCTGGGGCCTCAAAGGCGCAAGAAAATTTTCGTAATCCTTTACAATCCTACCAGTGTTGCCGCAGACCCGTCCTCATCTCTAGTCTAAGGGCCCACTCGATATCCGGCCACGTCAAAACTAGTGTTATATATATCTTGGCTTTATATTGGGCAACATATAGTATCCAAATCTGTTACCCAACAAGCCTTACGAAGCCAATCTTCATGTTCGAGAATAAACCTTTCCAGTGTCGCGCAGAAGTACACCCAGCCCAGCTTTCCGCCAGTGTTGAAGAACATAGATAAAACCATATCGATTGCCTCCTTTTGTCATACCGCATCTGCGCTGTGGCCCCACTGAGTTACCGAGGGTAGGGATAGAGGCCTACGTGATAACGACCATCCTCTTCGTTATAGCAATATCACTGCTCGGTGTAAAGAAGCAAGACAAGCTCAACATATCCCATGCCTATTCTAAATTGCACCTAAGGCATCCATTAAGCGAATTAAATTCAGCACGCTCAGAGCAACCTCCACAGCCAACATTACTTTTCTGTATATGGCTGGCTAGGTTTCTAAGCGTCCTAGAAATGTCACTAGATCGTTAGCATATAAGCTTAAATAAATAGCAAATAAGCTCAACCGTTCGAGAAGAAAGATAGTCGTCAAAACAAAATGCAACACGTTTGTTTATATTATAATATTTGCACCTAAGATAATAGATATAAGCCGGAAAGACTTTAAATTATCTCACCGAACGTGCTTCATCGAAAATACTCTGAATTACCAAAAACACTTTCAAATATTGCTTTTCAGTTGGATGACGGGGAGGGCCATTGCGTTCTTTGCAACTGCATACTTGAAAATATCGGCGTGCATACGTTGTGCTGCAAAGAACACGAAACATTCTTCAATAAATCTTTGATGGCAGACGAATCACCTGATACGCAAAAACAGCTTTCCAAATCTAAACCCACAATAACGGAGACTGAACAAGTGAAAACTATTAAAACCGATTACGAAAACAAGTCAATAGCTGAAGTACAAGCAGAGGAAAGGACCAGCAATTTGCACCATGAGAAGAATTCCCCTGTCAAGGTCTTGTGCAACATCTGTTTTATGTCTGTTGATGCAAAAATTATGAATCCCATTGCGAATTGCCTATGCACAAATCTGTCGACGCCCTGAAATCGCATCACCTTTTAGAGTATTTCCCGGCCTATAATACGCTTAGATGTAAAGTGTGCCTAACCAATTTCCCTGTACAACTGATAAAGGAACATGTCACCGCTGACCTTCATCAGAATTGTTACAAAAAGCTACTTACCTCTAACAGCATGACACTCAGTGGTCAAAGTGTATTCTGTGCAGCATGCGTAGCGTATATGAACATTGGCGATGAGATAACACACCTCACCACAACCAAACACCTCTCTCTGACAGGAGATGCTATCGACAGACCCATTGAGACAGTTGAGGACACAGCTCAAACGAGTCCAATTTACCAGCGACATTTCTGCGAAGTGTGCTCAGTGTATGTTCCCGGGGACCCGAGTAATTTAGTGACGCATAACAACGGCGCGCGACATAAGAAGAATCTGACAAAGTCTAAAACTTCTAAACAGGTGAACGAGGGAAACGTTGTGGAAAAACATACGACAGTTTCGAAAGGAGTCACTAATGACGGCAATTTGCACCTGCACGATACGGTAGATAGTGTAATTGTGCCACAATTTGAGTATTTACAGCTAATACAAGCGACTGATAACCCAACGATCGGCGAATGCAAAATCTGCGTAGTACTGCTTTCCTTTTCTCCTGAGCGCATCAGAGAGCATTTGAGATCTAACTCTCACCAACACAAATTAGGCCTGCTGGCTGAAAATAGTATAAAGTTGTGTGGACATCTGTTCTGGTGTGGGCGCTGCGATGTGTACGTACCTTTAAGGGAACAGTCAAATCACATCGTTGACCCTGACCACGTCGCCAACATGTCTGTGGATGAAAAGGATCCCAGCCAGGCCAATAAGCTCTACCGTGTGGCAGAATTCTTTTGTGTCCACGCGCTTCAACCTACTATTAATAGACGAACTCTGCGCTGCCACGTGTGTGACGTACTTATACCGGACGTTGGTTCTGCATTGAAGACGCATTTCTGTGGCAAAAAGCATCGCACACATATGGCGGAACTATTCGAAAATAACTCGGTTACTGAGATGAACGGTAGCTTCAACTGTAGAGCATGTCGGCTGCGTGTGCGGAAAATGGATGTATTCTACCATATCGCGGAGGCAAGTCACTTGGCGAAGTTAATCCAATTAGAAACGGTTAGCGATAAATCATTGCAAGATGATAAAAAAAGCAACGTTAAGGTAAAATCTGTCAGTAAAGGTACAGAAATCGATATAAAAATCGCATCCACTAATTATACCACACAAAAGAAAGTCGATCGCAATAACCCTACAACAAAATCGACGGATAAGAATAAAGAAACGGATGTGAAATCTGCACAAGGAGGCAATGGCAAAGGGCTTAACATCAAAACTGAACCGAATACAAAATCAGAAATGCAAGGAGATCAGAAGGGCAAGGAAGGCGAGGTGCTTGTGCCTATACTCGTTCAGACAGAGGCCGGCGTAAAAGCTGAAAATGCTGCACCAGAAAACAACACCGATGCAGGTAATGATTATTATTGCAATCTGTGCAACGTACTTTCTATAGTGAGCGATACCGACCTCGCCCGCCACTAATAACGGGTACCGACATAAGAAAATTTCAGCGGTTTTATCGGAGAACAAGATAAGCCTCGTTAATAACACTTTCTACTGTGAGTTGTGTATAACGGAGTTCCCGCGAGATACATTACATCTTCATTTGATGGAAAAGGTCCATATAAGCATGCTAAAATACGTATAGTGATTTGTAGTGCTGCAAGTTTAGAAAATTGGTGTATAAAGGTTGTTTACGATCTATCAAAATTCTTAACTACCTTATTTTTGTGGTGTTGATCACCAATTGCTGTGAGTCATTTAGGTGACAAATTGTGCATCATTATTACTAATATGCCTGGCTATTCTTTAGGACCAACCCGCATTGGACCAGCGTGGTGGGATAACCAACCCGCATTGGACCAGCGTGGTGGGATACGGTCCAAACCCCCTAATGTATAGGGGTGTATCAGGGAGGCCTATGTCCAGCAGTGGACTAACAAAGGCTGATGATGTGATGTGATTCTTTAGGACCATCATTTATTTCAAGTAGTTTAAAATGGGTAAAATATTTTTGCTAAATGTCATGTTTTAACTTTACAAATTACTAAAATTGGTGTACCGTTAAATACCGTTAAGCCAATAAAAGATAATTATAATATCATTGACCGTTTCTCCAAAACTTTTTTTGTATAAATAAAGATGTAGAGTTTATTTCAAGTAATTTTGATGAATGCATAATGTATATTGGCTTATATATTATTTAAAGAAGCATTAAGGCGTGGCAGTGGTCTGACTTCAGGTGTTTTTAACTCTTTAACACTCACAAGCTATTTGAGTTAAAATACTGGCAATTTTTTTCAATTTTTTTTTATGGCATACGCAGGCAGACGAGCAGTCGGGCCACCTGATGGGAAGTGGTCACCGACGCCTATAGACCTCGGCAATACCAGTGGTATCGCCAACGCGATGCCTACCGTGAGACTTAGGCTGTTAAGTCTCGTTTACCCAGTAAATACGCTGGCTACGGTGCCCTTCGGACTGGAACACAGCAGTGTTTTCACACTACTGCTTAGCGGCAGAAATAGGCACCGTGGTGGTACCCACCCAGACGGTCTCCTGTAAACAGGGGACCTACCACCGGTGAAATTGGCACCAATTGCACCGATCGTGTCGTTTTTATTGGACTGCAGGTAGTTATTACCAAGGGGCTTTGTCAAATGAGGGTAGTTACACATTTATTTAACTCATTTCTATGTAGAATATTTTTTATACTTAACCGAATTTCGTTTTCCACCATCAACTTTTTTTGCTAGTGCGTTAATATTTAAAAAGAATTGAGCTCTTTTCTTGAGGGCCCTTAAGTTGTAGCAGTAGTCATAGATCTTTCGATTAATTAAGATCAAAGGCAACCAATAGTTACACACGAACACAATCTACGCGCAAACACTGTTAAGTTACCTCTTCTTTTTTCTCTTCCTTCAATTTTATCCGATCAGGCAGCCGACGCTTCACGTCGAGAACATCGGATGCACTGATCGTCTTCCTTATAGGCTATGGGTTGATCAGCCCGCATTAGCCAAACAAATTACTTAAAAATAAAGAGGAGTTGTTGAATCCCTGCAAGATTCGAAAATGACTTCTGGTTTTTGGCTATCACTAATTCAATAGAAAAAGTGCATTTCTAGGAAATAACTCCGCCGCTGCTTATCTCTGCCTCAAAGCTAGAGCTGTAAAATAATATTCCTTTTCAGTTTCAAGGACACCGTAGCCAGCGTATTCACTGGGTAAACGAGACGTAACATCCATTATCTCACGTAGGCAGCGCATTGTTTGTACCAATGGATACTGCCGATTTCCATTGATGTCTGTGATCACTTTTCATCAAGAGCCCGTCTGCTCGTCTGCCTTTGTTGTCAATAAAAAATAGCTATGCTAATATAATGAATATTATCTGTTGACTCTGTCCGGACGCAAAAAGCCTTCTCAGTCTTTTGCGATGCTACCGGTGCTTGCTACGGAACGCTCCCCTTTTCGGGTCTACGACTTACTCGTTCTATAGACAAGTCAAAACTAGCGCTACCTTTGTCTCAGTCCTTATATTTAGGCAACAGATAGCCCAAAGGCCTTAGAAGCCAAGGAAAGACTCTCAGCCCCCAATGGCGGCCTTGGTTAAAGGCTCTATCGCGAGTGCCGCATCCATTCCAGAAACAGAGTTCGATTACATCATAATAGCAGTCTGGAAGAACCGTAAGAGAAGCTATGATTCCTCCCCTCTCTTCCTGTGGAGCGACTCCGCTGAGTCGTGGAGGATATGGAGAGTGGCCTTTGTAACACCACCCATCCATTTCCGACGCAAGAGCACCTTAATTGCACCGTAAATGCGCCCACACCGGGTTTGTTCAGCTCGCTTGGAGCATCCTCCACTACCGGCCTTACTATTTAGGCTGGCTAGGTTGTTCTTAGCTTTCCAAAAACTTAAAGTACATCGTAACCATATAAGCTGTACATAATATCATTGTATGTTAAACCACTCAAGTCGTAGCGAAATTAAACTCGTATTTTATAATTATTTTAAACTATTAATTTATACGATAATAGCCTTTTATATTTGTTCTACTGTTTTCGAATAATGTTGTGCGTTAAACATCTTTAACGCTGCGATGGCAATTTACTCTGAATTATCAAATACTCCCAAATATTATTTTTCAGTTGGACGACGACAGGAGCCATTGCCTTGTTTGTAACTGCATTATTGGAAATAACGGCTTGCACGCGTTGTTCAGCAAAGATCACTTAAAGCTATTCAATATCTCTCTGATTGCTGACGAATCGTCTGCTACGAAAAAAGAAGTGCACGTAACTGGCCCTACAACAACAGAGATCGTTCAGTTACAAGCCATTACCACCGACACTGAACGACGTGAAAGCGACCCATTTGTTGAGGTACAAGAAGCAGAAACTAGCAATTCGCACCATACTGAGGGTGATCCTGTCAAGGTCTTCTGTAACATTTGTTTCGTGTCTGTTGATGCAAAAACTTACGAATCCCATTGCGAATTGCCTAAGCACAAATCTAACGACGCCCTGAAAGCGCATCACCTCCTAGAATATTCCCCAGCCTGTAATACACTTACATGTAAAGTGTGCCTAGACCTGTTTCAATTTAGACCTGATGAAGGAACAAGTCACCGCTGACTTTCATCAAAATTGCTTTAAAACGCTACTTAACTCTAACAGCATGATACTCACTGGTAAAAGTGTATTCTGTAAAGTATGCATAGCGTACATAAACATCGATGAGGTGATAGCACACGTCGCCACATCGAAACACCGCTATCTAACGGCAGACGCTATGAGCACACCCGTAGAGTCAGACGAGGCCACAGCTCAAACAAGTCCCATTTACGAGCGATATTTCTGCGAAGTTTGCTCGGTGTATATGCCCGGAGACCCGAATAATTTAGTGACGCATAACAATGGCGCGCGACATAAGAAGAATCTGACGAGATGTGCAACTTCCAAAGAGGTAACGGAAAAAGAAACGACACTTCCGAAAGTAGCCATCAATGGTGACATTTCGCGGTCGCGCGAAACAGTAGATAGTATGGTTGTGCCACAAATAGAGTATGCACAAATAGTACAAGCTACCGATAATGATAAAGTAGAATGCAAAATCTGCCTTACAATGCTGTCCTTTACTCCTTCGCACGTCACAGAGCATTGTGGCTCCCACCTGCACCAGGAAAATTTACGTCTACTTAATCAAAATAGTGTAATATTGTGCGGAAGCCTGTTCTGGTGTGGGCGCTGCGATGTGCACGTTCCTTTGAGGAATCAGTTTATTCACATAATTGACTCTGAACACTTAGCCAACATGTCTGTAGAAGAAACGGTGCCGAGCCAGGCCAATAAGCTCTACCGAGTAGCAGAATTCTTTGGCGTCCACGCGCTTCTACCGACGGTGACAGACGAACTCTGCGTTGTCGGGTGTGTGATGTAATTATACCGGACAGCGGTTCGACATTGTACATGCACTTCTGTGGAAGGAAGCATCGCATCCATATGGCGGAACTACTAGAAAAGAACTGTGTCGTTGATATGGACGGTAATTTCACCTGCACAGTTTGTCGGCTGCATGTGCGGAAAGAAGACGTATTCTACCATATCGCGAAGGCAAGACATTTGACGAAGATTATCAAAAACTATGGTATAGACTTTTGCAAAGACACTCAAAAAGCAACGGTCAGGTTAAATCCGTCAGCCAAGAAGAAGAAATCGGTACAAGAATCGCATCCAGTGCCCATACCAAACAAAATAAAGTCGATTGTAGCGACCCTACATCAAAATCTCTTCAGAGGGATAAAGAATTGGACGTTAAATCTGCACGTGAAGGCAATAGTAAAGAACCTAACATTAAAACTGATAGAGAGGTACTTGCCCTTAATAAACACGATCAAAATGCTGGAGCCGGCATAAAAGTTGTAAATGTTACACCCAAAAGCAATACCGATACAGATGGTAATGCTTATTACTGCGCCGTGTGCGACGTCCGTATGACCGTAAGCGATGCTAACCTCGCCGTTCATAATAACGGCTCACGTCACAAGAGCAGTTTTGCTGTTTTGGTGAAGAACAAAATAAGTCTCGTGGATAATAAATGCTTTTGCGATATATGCTCAACGGCGTTCTCCCGAGACGCATTACATCTGCATTTGGTGCAATCTAACCATATTATGATGTTGAACAACATGTGATGTTGTTTAATCATAGATGATTTGAATGTTGACGGATTCACGGTGTTATATTTAGGTCCAAGTGATCGTTTATCAATCAATTCTAATATGCCTGGTTATTCTAAAAAGCCCTTTCACTGCCATCCTGAAACTTCGCAAGTATTTTAAAAAGATGTACAGATACAAAATTTTCAAATACTATGTGTATAAGAACTGACCAAATCTTTTTAACTGTTAGAGTGAATACATTCATTTCTTCATATACTTTCCGTTTCACTGTACCTATTTTCTTATCTCCATTGGCTCATCGCTTCATTGTGGTCTTACTTAACTTTTTCGTCTTAAATGTCTTAGGTAACTTGTCTTTAATTTGGATGTGATGTAAATATAAGTTGCTTAGCCGAAATCTAGACTTGATGGTATCTACCGTCACACAATTCTCTTATTTGAATGGTGTAAAAGAGATTCTTAGTTTTTAACTTTTCATTTACCAATATACTCATTGCATTGAGAACTCGGGATATTCACCTATTTAAATTTTCACACTGCATCCCGTTTTAAAACAAGTTGGTTTTAAACATTACTGTAAAATTTTCTTGCATCATATACAGTAAAATCATCTCGTTAAATTTTTTCCCTAAAAAAAAAATAGTAATTAAAAAAATGCATCAAAAAAGTTGTTTGTAAAAAAATATGTACATAAGTTTCTTGTTACCTTAGAGATGTTATTAAAAATAACTGTTTTAAGATATTTTTGTAAGAACTTATAGTAATAACAGAGAAAATATTTATATCCTGTGCATTTGTCTGCTTGAAATCGTGATTTTATCAAACGAAATGCAATGGTATTGTTAAAAACATTGTATGGTTCTATAATTAAATGTTTAGAAACTTTTGGTGATTTCATTATAAAACTGTTCCAAGTTTTGATTAAAGTGCTGGCAGGTTATGGTCTCCTTATCTTTTATGATCAAGATCTTAGCTTGATAATAAAATAAGTTAAGGGCGAGGGTGCAAGTACTCAAAGGCAAGCAATAGACACGTGGATAGGTACTAGTAAAGTATTTGTATAGACTTGTTCCTATCAATACTTACTCATCTAACTTTTATTCAGAGCATATAACGAAATTTTTTATGAATACCAGTACCCTCAAAACATCGATTCTTAAACTATACTAGCAGACCCTGCCACGCGTTGCTAGATTTTACTTATTTTACATTGTAATAAACAATTAAAGGGCTTAAGATAAACGGAAAGAGAATATCAGTCATGAGGACCACCATGTTTTATTAGATAAATGTCATTTGTAAAAAAACAGTGAACTCGATGATGCTACCGTTATACCTGAATACAATGAAAAATAAAAGTGGTATAAAAATCGACTGATGACGATTAATCAAAATGTTCCTTCTGTCGATATCTTGCAAAATTCGACACAAAAGAGTTCATTTAACAATATTATTGTTTATTTAATTCTTACTTTTCTATTAAAAATGTTATAATTTGAATGGATATGGAGCACTTCAACCAAAAACATAATTTTAATGTTTTAGTTGCATGGTTATTAAAAAACAAAGAACAAAAGTTGATTACATTCGTCGCAAGCGTAAGGCAACAACTATAGTTTGAATTAATAAATAACGAATAGATAGTACATTCAATCATATCCGCCGTTGAATATGTCATGAAAATATTTCCTCTATATAGGATACAACATCACTTTTATTAATTTGGCTCTGTAAAAATTCATTTCAAATTTTTACATTTTATGTATTTGGCGCATGTTAGGAAGCTATTTTCATCATTCATCACTTTTTTAATTGATGGCCTGGTTTAAAATAACTGCGTTATGCAATTGCATTTTTGTTTTTAATAAGATTTTAATAATTCTTATCTATAAGAGTTATTATAAAATTAACTGACCAAAATGAATTATTTTTAGCAATTACTTATTATTGTCCCAATTCTATTATCATCTAAAAGTTAACACTATAAAACCGCGCCATCTATTGACAAATAACGCAATCAATCGCCAACTGTCACATTCGTTTTGTAGCTATCATTTTGCATCAAATAATAATAGAAAAATAAATTGTTATAAAACATTGTTGCGATTATAAATTTAGATGTAATCTATTCTATCTTTTAAGTTGGATTAAACTGCACATTGTGTGCAACTATATTTTAAAATCGGTTGAGTATTTTAGGAGTCCATCGCGCACAAACATCGTGACACGAGATTTATATATATTAAGATATATATATTTTCTAAATCTATGCAAAGAGAGAACGTGGAACGTGATGATAAATAGCTTATATTTTTTGACATGAAAAACTAATAAGGCTTGAATATACTAGACAAAGTCTATATCGAATCAGTTAAGCAGAGAATTGTGCAGAGCGCAAAATAGAGAGAGAGTGTGTGCAACATACAACTCAAGGAATGAGGACGAAGAAACCAACTCTATACAAATTTTTACCAAGGACAAGAAGTCATTAGTAATGAGAAACTATAAAGGAATAAAGGTCCAATTTCAATTCACCACCAACTATTTTATTATTTACTTCATACATTTTAGTAACACAACATTTGTATCGTTGCTTAAAGTTAAGCATATTGTTCACTCTCGAAACCGCCTCTGTGGTCTAGCGGTATTGGCTTTGCTTTATAAAACGAAGGTCGTGGGTTCGAATCCCGAGGGAAAACAACCTTGTGTTCCTTTGTTTTCTGGTTGGTTAGAAAGATGATCCATGCGTGGGATGGGCATGTAAAACGTAGGTCTCGGTTGTCAAGAATATCATTGGCAATCGTTACAGGATGTCGGAGCCTTCAAATTTAATGACAATTAATACATTCTTAGAATGAAGTTTACTCTTTGGGTTGCGGAGGTCAGATGCCAGTCGCTCTACGTAAAAACTGTTATTGGGGCAAGGGTAAATCTGGATTAGTGAGAAGTCGACCGCATTATAACGTGAGAAAATGGCTAGGTAGACAAGATCTTTTGTTCTATCTCGAATCCTGCTGATGCCTGATAGCCGAAAGTTCTTTAGGACTTAAAAGTAATGTAAGTCACGTACATCGAACCTCTGTAGCTTAATTTGTTTAGACGACCTAAGGTTCATTACCATTTTGCCTTGCAAGTTCTCACATTATTTTTTACTCAAATAGTTATTTTATGCGCCTTGACTTTAAAAGAAATTAATAATTATCTTAGTTTCCACTGACGGAACCACAGAAACAGCATTGAAATTAAGTCCAATGTCGTTTGCGGCAATACCAGTCCACGCATGATTCTTTCAATCCTTATTTCCATACACTTTTACCCAGATTTCAATTTCTCTTTATGTACAGTTTTCTTTCCTACGTTTTGTCTATTCTTGCCCTAAACACATACATTAGGTTTAATCTGCCCACTGTCGTCCTATTTTTATCCTTCCTTTCCTTTTCGAAGTGCTTGAGACCTTGCTATCACAATTTGACCAGTCATCTTCAATCTGGATTCAAACCATGGCCATAGCACCACTACTGCTTTCCTTAAAGTGATTATTCGAAAAGGCGTGAATAATAAGTAGTCACTGTTGTGGTCGATATTGACTTTTCAAATTCCTTTAATACCGTCAATCACGATATCCTCCTGCCCTTCCTTTCCTACTTGATCGTTTCTTGTCCTGGATGTGTTTCTTGCTCTTTATTTCTTCGAGAACGCAAACAGTTTGTCTTTGTAGATAAAATCTTATAAACATGGCTTGAGCTTAAAATGGCACTACTCAAGCAGTAATCTCCAAATTTATTAAGCTAAACTATCGGCAATTATTAGCTCAGGAGCATTAATAACATCATATAGGGTATTACTTTTTAAAGCACAAAAGGTGTATAACAGCGTTCAAATTAAAAGTAAGAGACTGTTGCAGAAATTATTTTAAAGAAAATAAAATTTTAACTTTGGCTTCACTATACATTCTCGAAATAGCGGTTTTTGTGTGAAGTAATCCGTCACTAACAAATTTTCATTGTTGTTTCCTAGTTGGTTAGGGCAATTTGGGCCGATCACCCAATTGTCTGAAAAGTAAGATGATCCATGCGTCGGATGGGCATGTAAAAAGTCGGTCCACCCACCAACCGCATTTGACCAGCGTGGTGGGATACGGTCCAAAACCCTCTAATGGATAGGGGTGTATTAGGGGAGGCCTATGGTCAGCAGTGGACTATTAAAAGGCTGATGATGATGATGATGATGATGATGTCCTTTAGTACCTACTTTCCGTAGAGAAACAATGATTTTAAATAATATCGAGTAGAATTAAAATCTTCTTCACCTATAAAAATGATGCAATAGTCATTATATGTAAAGTTCTCTACTTTTTTATCAATTCCTTGAATAAGCTCAATAGCTCCAATATTAGAATTTAAGTAACGATATATTTGAAATTTTTTTTAGGAGAGATTATGCTCTGCAATCGCTAGAACGTTGTTTCTATTGTCAGTACTGAGAATACAAATTTCACTTTTTATTTGTATCTTTTGTTGTAATTCAGTTTTGTTATTATTGATTGGATCCTTAACACTATGGTTATTCTTATTGTTTTTATTATCATATGAATTTGTAGGTTGTTTCAAAGAAGATTCTTTGATTGTTTCGGTCTGTGTTTGTTTATCGTCTATATTTTGACATAATGTTTTTTTCTTTGACCTCTTGAGCTCTTTGAGCTGGACGCAATTCTTTTGTAAAGCTCATTATTTTTTAATAGTTCCCTATTAGCACATTTTAATTCAATATTTTCTTATGAAAGAGATTAAATTTTATCATGAGCACTGTTTAAAGATATTTTTAGTTTATTTATTTCTTCTTTCAATTGTGCCACTTGTTGATTCATATAATTGTCAGAAATATCATCAGCTGATTGTAGTGCCATCTAGTGTGTTATCCGAGAACGTCAACTCATTTGTAGTACTAGTTTTTGAATGCCTCCTACTCGTTAAATTTTCTTTAAAACTTATTTTGTAATTTTACGCCATCTATTAATCACTTGCTATATAATTAATTTGTATAACTTCCTTCTGACAAAACACATTTTATTTGTTAAAACACTAAAAGACTTCAAAAATAATGGCCGAGTATAAAAAGTTAACGCTTGAAGAACAAAAAAACAGAAAATATTATGTTTATAGTTCTAATAACACTGTCACGGAAGATTTGCACTGCATTTAACACTTTGAAAATATATCTAACGTAAAATAAAATCGATTAATATTTTTATAATATAATGTAGAACGATCTTAACACGTTGATCATCATGTTGATAAGCTTTTTCTTACACAAGAAATTTTTAACTATTAAATTTTATTTCTCCTTAGGGATTAAGCTTATATTAATAACTAAAATCCGTATGTTACTTTTTCCAGTTGGACGAGGAGAGGAGCCATTGTATCCTTTGCAACAATGTAATCAATAATAACTGCACGCACGCATTGTGCGACGAAGAGCACGAGAAACTTTTGAATCTCTCTTTGGTAGATGACGACGGTAAAAGGAAAGAAGATTTTTTATCCGCTGACACAACCATTGAGACTATACAAGCGGAAGCAACCGGAAAGGATGATTCTTCTGTACCAGAACTGGAATCAAAATTAGACAACAATCAATACGACGTTAAAAGCGCTCTTGATCATTTTTGCGACGTCTGCTTCACTCTGATCGATTCAAGCGCCGATAAATCACACGGCAAATCGCCTGAACACAAATCTAATATTGTTCTAGGCACGTATCTTCTAGCGTACATTTCCAACATTAACTCACTTAAATGCAAGGTGTGCTTAAGCACTTTCCCTGTTGACCAGATGAAAGAGCACCTTATTTCAGACATCCACCAAAATAGCTACAGGAGGCTGCTTCTCACGAACAGCATGACACGCACCAAGTTCAGTCTATTCTGCTGCGTATGTCTAGAGGCGATCAGCATCGGCGATGAAATGGCACACGTCGCAACAACCAAGCACCTTACTGTAACGGCAGACCCTAGCGGCAGATCAATAGTGAACACCGAACAAACAAATGAATCATATCCGATTAACGAGCGTCACTATTGCGAAGTTTGTTCAGTATATATTTCGGGGGGGCCCAATAATGTGACGTCTCACATCAAAGGCGCCCGTCACAAGAGGAATCAGTCTAAAGCCGAAGAATCGGGATTGAAACAAGGCACACTCGTGGCTGCCTGTAGTCCGCAAGAAGAGGCAACTAGAATCACTGAGATCCTAGAACAGTATTCACACCAGATACAAGTGAATGCAAAGTTAACACAAGCCAAGTGCAAAGTGTGCTCCAAGCTGCTGCCGTTAACTTCCTCGCGTGTCAGTGAGCACCTCGACACCTACGCGCACAAACGTAACATATCATCGTTAGCTGCGAATGGTCTAAAGTTACGCGGAAACTTCTACTGGTGCCGGCGTTGTGATGTCCATGTGCCTGACTGAACAGTTTCACCATATTGTTGACCCGCAACATTTAAGTTTAGCCGGTAAACCGTTAAAAGGCAGAAACTCAACCAGAATGGCGATAACCAGTTTTTAGCTGACTCCTTTCAACTCTACGCGTTACTGCCGACAAGCGATAAAAGTCAACTGTTTTGCCGTGTGTGCGGTGTCGCTATGCCAGATGCTACTTCATCATTGTGCATTCACATAAACGGTAGAAACCATCGCTCTAATATGGCGGACATGCTTGCGAAGAACCTAATCAAACTGGCTAATGGTATATTCCGGTGCCAAGCATGTCAGCATCATGTGCCAAAGGAAGACTTATTCTATCATATTGATAGAGCAATTCACGTGGCTAATGTTCAGCACTCAGAGTCGGTTGTTGTCGAACCTTCTCCTGAAACCCAAAACGAGCAGGCACAGGAGGTTGAAGAACCCCCCAGTAAAAGCAAGAAGAAGAAAAGTAAAGCAGCATCTATTGGATGCTGCGTTACTTTTGCTTACAAGGACGAAGGAGCTTCGAAAACTGAAAGGACGATGAGAGTACAGTCATTGCGACTGAGAAACGCAAAAAGGCGGCCACTAAAGCAGAAGACGTCAACAAAAACATAATATCAAACGTTGATGACTATTTAATGTTAGGGTACGACATGATTAGAGTAATGGGTGACGTATGCTACTGTGATTCGTGTGCTAAGTCCTTCTCATTTGATGTCTTACATCTGCATTTGGTGGAGCATGTCACGATGGTGCAATTCAATTTTGGATAGTGACAAGTCAAACCAAACGGACGTCTAATTCTAATAGTTATTTAAAGAAACCACACTATCGCCAAGACCTTTAAGGAGAGATTTTACATCTTCTATAATAAAAATAAATGCAAGTAAACAAAAATGTGTGTGGCAAACGTTGCATAGCATTGTTCTAGACTTACTGTGGCTCGTATTATGACATCAATTCGTTCTGTTCCAACATACAAATCTTCTTTTATCAATGTTATACCTTTTTTATACCTGTACAGTTATATGATACGACAGTTTCTTAAATCCGTTGCAATATACCGGAGCCAAATAAGAAGTGAAATGTATGTAAAGATGGTAACTGTAGCATTGAGGTGGCGTCGTTTATACAGCAAAAATACTTCATTGTCGTTTTGTAATAGATGTCTACTCCTGATCTGATAAAAGATGGGCATAAAGGCGTTTATTATAAACTAATCCGTGGTAGTGAAGCGGTGTCGTACGAATGGTGCTGTCATTCGTGGACTGTCACTTACCTGACTGACATCTCGGTGACAATTGATCAATGAGCCAATTTCGAGATACAGGTTGCATAAATAGAGTTGTAATGTCAAACTCAATAGACCTAAAAGAGTCGGATATTCTTAAAACTTTAACATCGCGTTGGGTTTGAAAATAGCCAAGGTTCACCAATTTTGGCTTCTGCCGCCATTAGTGTATTACATTAAAATGGTTTACATTTATTTTGACTCCAAATTAAACCAGGGGCCGCAAACCCTTTTGCAAACATGGGCTGCTTAGTAAATAAAAATTCATAGCGGTGTGTACCTGTAAAAATCTACTCAATTATCTGTAGTACCCGCAACTTTGTCCGCGTAGAATGGAAGAAAGGAAAGCAAAGTATATTCTAATGTACTGTATAGTAATATAATAGAGGTTTTTATGCATTCTATGTTCCATCATTAGAAACAAAGTTTCATGGATTTAGCTTCGGTGACGACTAATTTCCACATTAACTTTCATCCCTATTTAAAGCCCTAGTTCGTACAGTTTGAAATTGCAAAATAGCTCGAAAAAAAAAAAACTTATGTTTCGTTTTATGTATCCAGATAATAATTTCATTGTTTTATGTTCAACAATAACGAATTTCCATAAAAACTTTCATCTCCTTTTTAAACCCTTTCAGTTATTTTTTTCGCAATAATTAATAGCCGCAATAATTAGATTTCGGAAAGGACATACCTTTCCGTTATAAAATGTGTCGTCTGAGAAATACTTCTATAGATTCAGTGAGAAAAGATTTTCCTTCGCTGTTTTTCGGAAAAGTTTATATTTATCGTGCTCTGTAAAATAGCTTCAAAACCTATACACTTTTTAATTTTACAGTGACATTATTCATCGACCACAATATACGATGATAGTAATACGATCATTCGTTGACAGTTTGAGTGTCGTCGTATTCCGATAAAGATCCCAGTTTTCCCGAAGAAAAATAATTTCTCACTACATTTATGTTATGTTGGAGGCGATTAGTTCATCATAATCATCATAAGCCTGTGTCAATCCACTGCTGGACATAGGCCTCCCTAATGCACGCCTTCTCCATTAGGTCATTTTTGGACGTATCACACCACGTAAGTGTATGATGCTCCTTCATTGCCACGGGATACAATGTTTACATCTCTTTACGATATAGATGTATATTACTAATTAGGTTATAATTAAACGATACAACTGCTTGCTTTTGACGCCTCTTCGTTGCTACGGTAGCTTAATGTTTATCAACTCCTAGTCATTGTATCTCATTATCTTTTATGTTATAATTTTACTCTAATTGTGAATGCTGTTCATTTTACATATGTATATATTGTGAAAAAAACTCTAGCTATAAGAATATGTAAATCAAATATACCCATGATTTAGTGTATAAGTTTTGTGACGATTTTGTGCAGGGGTTCCCTTTTAATGGATATAAAAAGTCCTGGGTCCTGAATAATAATTCACGAGGGTGAAGTGAAAAATAGTACCTAGTAGAAAAAAATCCTGATTCGTTGATGTGAATACTTTAAGACTGGTCACGAATGTGGAAAAGCACAAATGTATTTAAGACTCTATTGAATACTTAAATCTCTTTATACTTATAATTAATGTTACATTAAGTGATATTACTAATAGTTATATAATTATTACTGTACATAGTTTAACGTACAATGATGTAAAAACAAACCGGAATCTCGTTTAAGACGTTAACTGAGTGTATAGATAATGTTATATTTTAAGATATGTAAAATATTATTTCTCTTTACTTCATATACGAGTTTTAAATATGAAGTTGATTATATCTATATCTATCTATCTATATATATATATATATATATATATATATATATATATATATATATATATATATATATATATATATATATATATATATATATATATATATATATATATATAAAAGAGATTCCCACCTATATATTGACTCATCACGATGTCTCTGGAACCTTAAGGCGTACCGACTTAAAATTTGGTAGGAATATTCCTTTCGCCGAGTAGAGGTCAGCTAAGAGAACGGATTTTACGAAACTCCACAAGGGGGGTGTCGGGGTTGTTAGTTAATAATAAATTGTGTAATATTTTGCAATTTTTAACTGTTTGATCTTCGCTTGATCTGGTCTCTGTAACTTTATTGATCTCAATTAGACTTGTTTCACTCACCTTTCGAGGAACACTGTCCTTTATCTTAAAATCTATTACTAAGTTAATTAACGCATAAGATGGCGTAAACAAAGTGTAATGTCAAACACTAATAAACGCCAAGCGTATTTATATTTATTGATGTCGCCTATGTCGTATCCCCACGTGATTTTAACCAAGGAGTGTCCAATTTTTGACGACTATTAAACTGGATTAGGGGTTTGTGAATAATAGCGAACTTGCGAAGTATTAGTTTAGAATCTAATGTTAATATTCGATTCGTAATTCGAATTCTATGCAAAAGTTTCTGAATTTTAGAATGGTACCTGCCTCCTTTTGCGGCAGTTCCACCGCGGTGCCTATCTGTGCCGCAGAGCAGTAGTGTGTACAATACTACTGTGCATTCCGTTCTGAGCCGCCGGCCAGTACGGACCTCTTCGTGCGTTCCGCACGAGTTCATATTCGCTACGCGTGTACAAAGTTAGTTGGTGTCACGTGTGCCGTGTTAGTAGTGCTGTTTCGTCGTGTAGTGCTCGCAGGCAGGTTCCCGACTTAACTGTGAATACACATACACAAAAAGCCACGAGGCATTTATCTTTAATTTAACGTGCTGGCTGCTTAGGTGGCAGCTAGGTACACTCCAGTTCTAAAGCGCTTACACTTTTTAATAGACACACCTCCTCACGCAGGTGGGGAGGCAAGCTTTCCCGTGCCGGCGGGGTCGCCCAATGGCTAAAATGGACGGTTATGATCCGCACAACACCGCGATGCAAGATGACTATTTCCGCGAATCCGCCCGAAATTGGGCAAAATCCACGCTGGTTACCGTCTGGCCGTACTGAAGGCGCGCCGCGTCACCTAAAAATCGCCTTCGCCGCCGTCTCAGACACCCGACCGGACCGTGGCCCAGTATGTACACCTGTCCCGTGTCATTATCTTTCCAACAGACGCCGAAGCGAACCGGCCCTCAAAATGGACTTAACCCCCGACCGTTAACAGACGCCCGCCAACATAGCCGACCAAAAGGTTTTACCACCGTGGATCCGGAAAAGGGCCGCCCCGCCAAGAAGCGCAAAAACCGCCTACTCCCACGCCGTCACCACCGCGACGCCCGCGAAAAAGCCCGCCCGGGAGCTCAATTCCACACTGGGGGCGTTATATGGCCGAACGTAAGGAGCCCACCCCGGGTGAACGACAAAGGACCGAACTTTCGGTTTCGGTTTCGGTTTCGACGAGTTTCGGCCAAAAATCAAGTTCTGCGTCAGATTTCGGTTTCTGGCCAAATTTGCTTGAAACTTTTGCCAGAACCGAAACTGGTTTCAAAGTGTTTTCCATTTTAAAATAGTAGCGAAGGTTAAATGTATCATTGCTACAATCGAGCTCAGATTAGTCGATTTTAGTTCAGACAAACATTCCAAGTTTGACAAAAGAGATTGAGGAGGAACAATAGTAGTGAGATCAAATATATATTCAAATTCAAATATCTTTATTCAATATTAAAGTTTATACTTGCTTATTGATTGTCAAACACACTACCACCGGTTTAGAAAAGGACGCCTCAGACCTGAGAAGAACCGGTGAAAGAAACTCACGGGCTTTTTTTTATGTCATCTTTTAAAATAACAAACAATTTGATAATTCGGCATTACATATTATGCAATTTTGAAACAAGACCTGGAGCGAGCATTCCATTACCAGGCTGTGTTATCATTTAAAATTCATTAATATCGTAATAACCTTTAACACATAATCGTTCCTTGACTACCTTATTGAATTTATTATTAGTTAAATTCTGAACGTTTACTGGGATTTGTTGTAAAAAGTATACATTGTCCCATAAAGACTTACTTATTCTTCGCAGTCTAGTTGTTGGAATAATTAAATTATGTTATAGTCCTTGGTAACCAAAACATAAAAAATAATACTGGAAAGTGTAGCTCAGATATTTGTTGTGTTAATAAAAAAAATCTTCTAGTCTCTTTACTTTTTTCTAAATCTAGTCATTAATTTGCTGTTGGCGAAATCTCGAAAAAGGGAAAACCCAAGTGCTACCTTTGTCATTAAAAACCACTGTTATAAAAAGTTAACAACGCAAGAGATTTATTGCGGCTCAAAGGCAACATGAGAAGAGACTGTCTGTCAAATCAATTGTCGCAAAGTGGGCTTCTTAATTTCGAGTAGGAGAACGTACACGGAAGACGAACATGGTTGCAGACGTCCATCGAAGCCAGTAATCAACAAGAAACAATAAGAATGTGCTGCCATTCGAAAAAACTGTTTTAGCGATTAAAGACTTATCATCTGATACCTAATCCAAGAAACGAGCATTTCATATAGAGGTACTCAACGCATATTGACACAAATTTTGATTATGAAAAAAGTTCCGCAAGATGGGTGCCGTGAATCAGAAACAAAATCGACTTCGAAGATATCGTTGGACAAGTTTTGAGAAGATTCTAAAACTTTAAATCTAGTTTTGTGGCATGGACGAAACACGGCTTTATCCTGAAGGATCTTCATGCCATGGCCGTGGTATATGGCCTGGCCGGGTATGGCCTCAACATTTTGGGACTCAGAAGTGATATTGTTGTTTGATTACCTATGCATGGAACCATCATTACAGATTATGCAGCTTTAATACCGAGGTTGAGAAAAGTCGTCAATGATAAAAAGAGGCAAACTTTGAACGGGCGAGCTGTTTCATCTTGACAACGTACCGGCACGTAGGTTGGCATTAGCGATGGCCACCATTCAGCATACCGGTGGTAGGTCCTCTGTTTACAGGAGACCGTCTGGGTGGGTACCACCGCGGTGCCTATTTCTGCCGCGAAGCAGTAGTGTGAAAACACTGCTGCGTTCCGGTTTGAAGGGCACTGTAGCTAGCGTAATTACTGGGTAAACAAGACTTAACACCCTATGTCTCACGGTAGGCAGCGCGTCGGCGATATCACTGGTATTGCCAATGTCTATGGGTGTCGGTGACCACTTCCCATCAGATGGCCCGACTGCTCGTCTGCCTGCATATGCCATAAAAAAAGCATGCTAGCGTACAATTGGTTGACCATCCCCTCTTCACCAGATCTGGCGCCTAGCTATTTTTCATCTTCTCCAAATTGATACAATACTTAAGAGAAATATGTGTTAAAACTATATATAACAAGTAAACGATACCGTGTGACTTTTTCTAAGACCAAGACAATCCTTTTTTTAAAGAATTGAGCATTGAAGGGCAGGTTTTTGCCCAAACTAAATTTTTAATAGGAACCACCCTCCCAGGTGGGACAAATAGCCACGGGCCGGGGGGGGCCCCAATGGCAAAATGGCGGGTCCCAACCCGCCCCGGGGTATTTCCGCAACCGCCCCAAAATTTAAAACCCCCGTTACCCCTTTGGGTTTGAGGGGGCGCCCAAAACCCCGCCCGCGCCCGCCCCCCGCCGGGACCGTTTAAAACCCCTTCGTGTCATTTTTCGGCGCCCAAAAAAACCCCCCAAAAGAAACCCCCAACCCCAAAACCCCCCCAAATTTTTAAATTTGGGAAAAGGGAAAACCCCCCAAAAGGGGAACCCCAACCCCTCCCCGCCCGCCCGCCGGCCCGCCCAAAGGCGGCCCAATCCCCCGACGGGATAATATGGCCGAACGTGGGGTTCCCACCCCGGTATCCCCGGGTCACGATCCGTGTTCTTCTGGCTATCAAAGACGAAAATATCAAAGTTCTGTTCCGCTAATACACGTATAGGCACGCGGTCAACGTAGAGACCTCAGATGACTTCCGCGCGCGTTAACTCAACACTCCGCGAGGGTAAAATCGCGTTTCACACTTTCGCTTTTGCTGGAAGACCGACTCCTTCGAGTCGTCATTAGGGGAGTTCCGAGGAACTCGAATTAGACGAGGTCAATGCGGATCTCAAACGCCAGGGATACTTCCGTGCATAGGGTGCGCGCATGCACCACCCACGCCAAATTTGAAATGGACCTACTCATGGTCGAGCTTGATCTTTCCCCGAGGGAAAATCAATATTCAATGTACTTCAATGTAAATTAACCGGTTTACGGGTCGAAACTCCACGCAAGACCGGCCCTAGTCGCGCAGATGTCATAACCGCCAACATTTCGACACACAACGCGCAACTGCTTCGCGCGTGCACGTTGCGTGAAATGTGCCGGCCAGCAGCACCTGGAGTGCCCAAGGCAAAAGATTCGGTCGAGCCGCCCGCGTGCACAATTGCGAAAAACGTAGGTCACCCGGCTAGTTACAGGGGCTGCTCGAGACACGTAAAAACAATCGCGGCCTTCTGCCTCACGTTCCGCGAACTCCGCGAATTGCGGTTACTAAAGTTGAGCTTTTGTCCCTGCACCTGCACCGGCAGTTAGTGCGTGGACAAGCCAGTTGTAATTAAAAATCCGTCGCCGTCCCTAATGCTGCGGCGGCAACAATCAATAAGGAACCGACCAGGTGGGTCCCACAATGCGAGCAATAAACTCGCACCTGCGCCCGCTGCGCAAATCACGTCACACAAAGGCCCGGTAATTACGTCCGTCCGGCGCCCGTTGACTTAATCTCGAAATACTTTGAATTCGCACAAAAGTTAACATGTCTAAACTATACGATTTGGACCATAAATGCACCTGGCAATCAGCCCAGTTGAAAAATAAACGTCTTGCTCAGCTCACGCGAAATATTAGACGCACTAAGTAAATTCAAATAAGAACCGAAACAGAACACAAACGAGTAGGTTAACCGTTTAAGATGGCTACAGACTTAGGTAGGGCAAAACCGCGTTCTCTAGTCGTATCGTATTTTAACGCAAACGGCCTAAGAAGCAAAGCGATCCGAAATTACAAACTTGCAGGATTATAGTATAGACTTATTTCTAGTGCAAGAGACCTTTAAAACCCGTCAATAGCCAATCCTAGAATCGGCTATAACATAATTAGAACGGTTCCTATCACCTTTATTATTTGCACTCTACACGAGCGACATTCCAAAGCCCGACGAGTCAATCTGGCACTTTCGCCGATGACACCGCTTCTATTGTTCGTCGCTTGACCGAATTATATCTACAAAAGCTCCAAAACGCGATCAATCGTTTAGGCGAATGGTTTCGTAATGGAGAATCGACGTCAATCCCGATAAAAGTGTAGCAATACACTTTTATCGGTCTAGATTACGTCGTGATTATACGATACCCCCGGTCCTCAACCCAGGCGTCAGGATATGGCCACGCGCTGGGCGACACCAGACACTAAGGCAACTAAAACTCTACGGCCAACCGATCCCATGGGAAAGGAAGGCCAAATACCTAGGCGTGAGCTTCGACTACAACATGTCGTTCAAAAGTCATATTCAGGACGCTAGGAGAAAGGCTTTGTACGTTTCGACCAGACTCTATCACCTAACGAATTCTCACAGTAAAATGTCGCTCAAATATAAACTTCTTTTGTACAAGGAATGCATACGACCAAACATGGCTTATGCATGCCAAACTTTCGCTCACGCATCCTCCACACTCCTAAATCAACTACAAGTAGTTCAAAACAAATTCATACGCCGCGCCACTGGGGCGCAGTGGTATCAACGAAATGTAGACTTACACAGCGACTGTAAATTACGACACTCCGCGAGCACTTTAAAAGTTAACTCGCAAACACATAGATAAAGTAGTCAACCACAGCAACCCTCTGCTGGTAAAAGCAGCAACGATACGGCTGATCCAAACGCGTCTAGTCGAAAGCGTAGACCGCGAAACGTTCCGCTCGACCCGGACGAGGAAGGGTCGCCGAGACTCCGGACCCAACGGGGTCCGACATCAGACCCTCACACACCACACGAGTAGGGATAACACACACTCACTTGTAGTTCGCCCTCGCTTACGAGCACAGCGACACACACACCGCGATACTAGATACACCTGCGTTCCAGGACGGTTCTCACCGCCCCAGCAATCGATTAATCAAGTCCAGACCGTCGGCGTCCCGGTTCGTAAACCGATCGTCGACGATCCTAGGAGACATAACAATGCCTAACTCACGCACTTTTGCGTGTGGCCTCCATTTTAGCAAAATGGGCCACCTAGTTCGTGAGGACGGAGCTTTCGCGAACTCTGTGTTAGATAAAGCTTACTAAAGACATGAGTCTGGAAGCATAACATCAAGGATAAAAAAAAAAACTACTGTGTTCCGCTTTGAAGGGCACCGTAGCCAGCGTATTTACTGGATAAACGAGCCGTAATTGGAGATACCCATGGTACCCCGGTGACCATTGGCGTCAGGGACTACCTCCATCAGTTGGCTGACTGCTCTTCTGTCTTCGTTGCCATTAAAAAAAATAAAAAATATTAAACGTTCCAAAATAATTCGAAAAAAAAAAATCGATTCTAATGCTATATTTTTTTAATTATTCGATTTTATCGAATTTATTCGTCGAAAGTTTTGAATAATTTGAAAGTTATTGTTATACCAATTTCAAATTAAATATATGAATATTCACACCCCAGATCTGGATGTTAGACTTTGTTTTCATTGATTCCGTCTGGGTAACACTAAAGCCATCCTTGTAACGATTTAAAACTATCAATAAGATATTATAATAAATGTAAAATAATAAAGAATAATAGCGACCGTTCTAGTCAAGTCAACATTGTACTAAATTGTCGAATAATGTGAAAACATAGTTGTGTAAAACATTTATTTATTATATTCATAAATAAAACGTGTATTACTGGTACTTGTCATTTTATTCATTTTATTTTTAACTAGCGATTCGTCCCAGCCTCGCACGGAAGCTATGCTGATAGGAAATATGCCTACAGTGTAAGCATGTGTTATACATATAAACCTTTCTCTTCAATCACTCCATCTATTTAAAAAAACCGCATCGAAATCCGTTGCGTAGTTTGAGAGATTTAAGCATACATAGGGATATAGGTACAGAGAAAGCAACCTTGTTTTATACTATGTAGGAGTGATTATTTTAATGTCTATTTTTTTAACTATGTTCTAAAAAAAGTATGAATAGAAATATAACGTTTGAATTGTTGCATTAAAATTACTGGAGGAAAATTCTTTTTAAGTGTGATATAACTAAAGAATTAGCCGATTGGATTAAAGATTGTTTTTAGCCTTTATCGACGAAGTCATTAATGAGATGACAAAAAAAAAGTTTTTTTTTAAAGACATTACTTAAGCTTTTTCTTTTTTGTATTTACTTTTTCTTAACTTGTAAACACTCTCAGGTTAGGTAAGCAAATAATAGTGTAATAAAATAGTGTGTATTCACGGTGGTAGGTCCCCTGTTTACAGGAGACCGTCTGGGCGGGTACCACCGCGGTGGCTATTTCTGCCGTGAAGCAGTAGTGTGAAAACACTACTGTGTTCCGGTTTGAAGGGCACCGTAGCCAGCGTATTTACTGGGTAAACGAGACTTAACATCCTATGTCTCACGGTAGGCAGCGCGTTGGCGATACCACTGGTATTGCTAATGTCGGTGATCACTTCCCATCAGGTGGCCCGACGGTTCGTCTGCCTGCGTATGCCATAAAAAATAAATAAAGTAATTTTAATAGTAAAAAGAAAGATATTGGTTATCCCATAATTAAAACTAATGCACTGTATTTTTTTAATATATATTAGATACGTTTCTGACACCTCGGATCATCTGAAAGAAAAGCATTGTTTTAAAAATATATTCCAACTGCTTTTAAAGGTAACATTTTTTATAAAGAAACCTAATAAATTAATAAATATAAAGGTAATGCACCACTTTGAACCGAATTTAACTAATACTCTGCATTCTTCTTGTGTAAAGGATGTCACGTAATACCCGGTGATATACTCCTCTCAACATTCCATCTAAAAACGTGTCACTCTGCTATATTCTGGTTTGAAGGGCATCGTAGGCAATTGAATGTTTATTTATTAAACGAAGAGATATAGCATGGCGTTTGAGATGGTAAGTGAAATTCCGTATCCATAGAATAAGTAGCGTAAGACGCTTCTGGCTCCGCCGCTCTTAATCATTACATCATACATACATACATCATCACCCCTGTGATAGTCCGCTGCTGGACATAGGCCTACCCTTTTTTTTTTTTTTTTTGCTGTTGGAAAAATCCAGCTTTCGGATTCCCGCCGCCAAAATGAGGGGGCAGCGGGGATATGTGGGGCTCCCCGGACCAAGATGGAGCGGCCGGTATACCCACTAAAAACCAACGGTTGTTCCTTTCTCATGTCGCTGTAGCCGGGCCGCGGGCGCTGATGACAGTCTTCGGCGACCCCGGCGCGACGTGGCCCTCGCCTCTTTCGGGCCTCTTCTCACCGGGTGTGTTGGGACACCCGGATCGTCGCTTTAGGCGCCGTGCCGGAACAAACAGCACGGCGCTCCCTCTGAGCCCTACTCATGGCGGGCACATAGGCTCACCCTAATACAACCCTATCCATTAGGGGTTTTGGACTGTATCCCACCCAATGGTCCGAGGCGGGTTGGTGGGTGGACCTTACTTTTCAGACAATTGAGTGATCGGCCCAAATTGCCCTAACCAACTAGGAAACAACAATGAAAATTTGTTGAGTCCCCACAGGATTCTAACCTACGACCTCCGGTTTCTAAAGCACACGCCGATACCACTAGGCTGCGGAGACAGTTGATCACTTAATCATTGCTGTTGGATATTTTCCCCAGTGATTGCGCTGGCTATGGTGCACTTTAAACTGACACAGTAATACGCACCGCGGTGCTACTTATTAAAAAGGAAACCTACCATCTTTAAATCTGACAATGAAGTTAAAGTGGGTCATCTAGGTTTCCCTTTAAAAGAAGATGCGTACTAGAAAAGTTCGTAAGTATATTCAGCTGTAGGGTTTTACATCCTGAAAGGATGATCATGGACAAAAGCAAAATATGTGTGCTGCTTACTCTTATTGCTTTGCTCCTTGCACCTCAGGTAATTCAAAACCGGGTCTTCGTCACCGATCTCTCCGACCCGACCTTTAGCCTTGGGCATGTCGCTCAAAAACGGCGCGGACAACATACAAGGCTTTCGCGAAACCAGCTCCAGTTCTGAAAGCATTTATTTACTTTAATCTCTAAAACTTCACTACAGATATTGAATAAAATTACTTTTAAAGAAGTTACGAAAACTTTAGAGCGATTATGACCATATCGGGAGATAAAAATGTAAATTAACGCAGTAGAATCCGTTAAAAGTCATTTTGTTAAAAATATCTAGTATTAGCGTACTCAAAAGAATTGATTACAAAACCGTAGTATTAGTATTTTCCATCCATCTTTAAGAAGCATAACTATTAAGATATGCTTACAAACTCTTGTTTATGGTAATCTTCATCTAACACAGAGTTCGCGAGAAGCTACCGTTCCCACGAACCAGGTGACCAGCAGTGCCGTCGCTGTCGCATGGTATACATGGCTAATTGATACGGTAAGAAATGTTGAGTAACGAAAAAGCTTTACGTTTGCAATCTTGTTTTAAACGTAACGCTCATATATGAAATCGTGTGGATACAATTTATCAGACACCGTGACGTTGCTATGGCTTACATTGTCTAATAACTATAATATTTCACATATTGAACTTCTATTTTTACTAAAAATTAACTGAAATTTAAATAAATGTTCCGAGATATTAAATAAAAGATTTCCTGATGTATTGTGATAACAGAAAAGTTATTAAATTTGTAAAGATGATTTAATTATTTTTTTTGGAGATTTAGTTATCGTTAAACGGAATTTATTGCATAGTAAGTGTTTTCATCTCTTATTTGCCTTATTTGTAACCCAGTTAATTTCCGGATTATCAAAGAGATGCCTTACTCGTGTTGTAAGACTACAGAGCTAAATGTATAATATCATATATAATGTCCGTAATTGCCACTTAAAACTACAGGGTTGCATTGGTACTCTGTAGCAATATATAGCGCTGTAGCCACGAAAATAAACATACTTTGTCCAAGGGCAATATTTTAAATGAATCCATATCCGTAGCCGTTTGTAGGAGGATACATCTGTAGCGAAGTCGAACGAATATTTGTACACAAAGTCTTATGACAAACGCTTATTGGTGAACCGCGGCCATTTTTAATCCTCACGCGATGTTTAACCAATAAGAGTGCTTGAATTTTTGTTTACGTAATTTTATCACTAAATTGGCTAAACTCTAGCACTCAGGCAACAGGATTGCTTCCTACATGATGCTCCCTAATATAACATGTTACTCACTCTCATCGGGATGGCGGCAATTGAACATACGCAAGTGGCACGCGCTCATGAACGTCCTGTATACACCCTCCTTGCACCGGGCACAGAGCATCACGTCCCTGACCGGGCAAATGGTGGGACAGTCGCTTTTATATTCGTCTATATCCACTGCAAATCACCAGTTAATGTTAGCAATGATATTTCGATGTGGAACCGGCACTATAGATAGCTATATAGCGCGATGTAAGGGCAAAATAACAGCAACATAGCTTAAGTATCCTGTAAGGACAGGAATTAGATAACAATTGCAAACAATAACTATGCTTTCAAGAGTCTTGTTTTTGAAAGGAAGGTTACAAGAGGCTGTCGCTTTAACAAAGTACGCAAGGATGGAGATCGTGAAGTCGATGAGACCACATACACAAGGTTCTAACAGGATTTCCACTACGAATTCCAGATTTGCTCCTGCGTCTATTTATCGTTTAGCCAAATCAAACTCGGAATAGATGTGAACAACGTAATCTAGAGCAACGAAGTGGCATTGTACGTAACGTGCTTTTATACTTTTACTGACACTGATTGACAACATCGTGAACGACACACGATGTAAACTTCCTGCTAATACTCAATGAAACCGCAAAAATTTAAAGTTGGTTAATACTGCCATACCTATCATCTGGAGGGTTTTGTTATATTCTATAGAACTTGAGGAATAAGTAAGCCAAGTGAGAAGTATATGAATGAGATAGACACAAGACTAGCATACTTTTAATAAATTGAATGATGAAATCATTAATCCTCTCTTTAAAGCTTTTCAACTCATGTTTAAGTCCACTTTAAAATGTAATATGCGGTTGGTAAATATAATGACTATATCTACGCCAAGTAAAGTAAATAATGTAAATCATAGCAACGTCATGGTTATGGAATTCTTATTGAACAATTATTATTACCGATCTACATACAATGCCTTTAGAATTTCGAAGTCTAATTTATATCCAAGCTAAACTGCATATTATATGTAAATAACATACCATCCTCATAATCCTTGGGCTTACTAGTGACATCGTAGTTTTCAATTAACGATTGCTGTTCAATATTTGGATGTACTTCTTGAGTGGCATCTTCATCAGGAAAAGGTTCACTGCCCTTAGTCTGATCTTTATCTTCACTATCAAAATTTTCTTTTTTTCCCTCGTCATCATATTGATTATCTGAATAACCTTCTGATTCCGAATGTTCTGTTTCTCCAACCGTTTCCTTTAAGGATGTCTCTGTTTTATCTTCAACACTGTCGTCATAATTTGGGTTGCTTTTATATATGTTAATTCTGGTCTCCTTTGAATTTATAGTTATAAGTGGCTTTAATGGCGCCTGATCTGGTCCCAAGTCCTCAGTATTATTAGTGGAAGAGAAAACGGTTTTATCATCTTCGTCCTTATTCTCCTCTTCTTGATCTTCCTCCTCACTTTGATCTTTAATTACTACACCGAGGTCTTCAACATTTCCTTCTCCGTTTTCTTGCATATCTTCCTCATTGCCTTCTTCTACATTTTTTGAATCAACAGATTCAAAGTTCTCAGTGCTATTAGTGAAAGAGGAAACAGTATCATCTTCTTCTTCATTGTTCTCCTCTTCTAGATCTTCTTCCTTGCTTTGATCGTTATTGTTAATTACTACACCGATATCTTCTACATTTTCTTCTTCATCTACATGTATATATCTTCATTACCTTCTTCTATATCGTCTTCATTACCTTCTTCTATATTTTCTTCATTACCTTCTTCTATATCTTCTTCATTACCTTCTTCTACATTTTTCGTATCATCATATTCAATATTATCTTCGTCGTTATTAACAATAGTTTCGCGTTCTCTTCATCATTACTTATTTCCTCGTGTTCGTTGGATTTTTCTTCTATTGCTTGCTGAGTGTCATCATACGTTCCATTTTCAACATCACCGCCATCAATTTGTGAATCATCCTCAACTGTCACAATTGTTTAGATACATGCAATGTCATAGATTACCTTATTTATATAAAATGTAAAACTTTTAGCGGAACATAATAAAGCTGATATTTCAGAAAGGTGGTTTTTCCTATAAAACTTAATATTTAAAAAAGCTTACTTTAGCTTCTATTTGATTTGTAATAGAAATAAGTAGAAGTAGTCATATCAGTTTACGCGTTTGGGCCGATAAATAAAACGTTTCACTATGGACTGTTTTTTTATATTTATATTTTAATTGGCAATTTTATATTTTTAATAAATAATAATTGCAAAAGTGCTTTCTTTACTAAACTTTAAAATGTAATACATACCTTCAGCTTCATTATTATTACCACCAATAGCAGGGTCTATAAAAATAGTATCGATACCATTATCTATCATATTAGGTGCAACTACCAAGGAGATCTTTTCTGGCCTCTCTCCTTCCTGTACGTTGTCTTTATTACTATCCACCGTTTCTTCAACACTGGCGCCAGAATTTACAGCGTCATTTTCTGAAAGTAATTGAGTTTCGTTTTCTTTATCATCGCTTGGTTCTTCTTCAGCGTGCTTCCTACTCTTCGGTCCGAAATATAAGGAGCTGTAGTCGATCTTTAATGGATTGTTATTTCCCTTCTTTTCACCACCTTTCGGCGTGGGATTGTTGTTACGGGGTAGTCTTGATGCTGAAATTAAACAGTATTGTCAGAAACTCCATGGTTATGCCAGGAAAAGTCATATTAAATTTATTGTTGGTTCAGATTCGAAACTTGGTGTATACCTACCCGAAAATAGCAAATTTGTTTTATGTACGCATTGCAATAATATAGAAAACATTATTAGGATAGGAATTTGGTATCCAACCGCTAACAATGGATTCAAGTATGATTTGATTAATAAAACCTGATTCGTTTACAGGGGACCGACCAAAAAAATAACATCGCGGTGACCATTTCAGCAGCAAAATTAAAGTGTGCAAGCACAATAGTGTTTCAGTTTCGTGTACATTGTAGCTTGTGAAATTAGTGAGCATGCGAAATATTTCATGTCTCTGGTTGTAGAGCGGACTTGGGGTGTTTACAAAACTTTTTATATGGCCAGGACGTTTCGCCTTCCATATGGTTAACTTTGTTATCTTCTATTTACAGCATCATCATCATCAGCCTGTCATAGTCAACTGCTGGACATAGGCCTCCTCTTATACACTCCCATCCATTACGGGGTTTTGGACCATATCCCACCACGCTGGTCCAATGCGGGTTGGTTGGTGGACCGACTATTTACAAGCCCATCCGACGCATGGATCATCTTACTTTTCAGACAATTGGGTGATCGGCCCAAATTGCCCTAACCAACTAGGAAACAACAATGAAAATTTGTTGAGTCCCCGCAGGATTCGTACCCACGACCTCCGGTTTCTAAGGCACACGCCTATACCACTAGGCTACGGAGGCAGTAGCATGGAGCATGTAATACTAAAGAATAATAAAACTCATGACAATAAACTGAATATTTATACTTACCGATTTCAGGACTTCGTTTCACCCGCTTTTTTACACCAACATTTGCTAAGAAACAGAATTTTTGGATGATTTTTATACTGTATGCTGTAAAGGAACCTTAAGCAGTTGATGTCATGTTTTTCTGTATATTACTTTTATTCAACGTTAGTTAACTTAGAAACTTTTCATTAAACTACTTGTTTTAAATTTTGAAGTTGCATATTTTCACAGTTTATATTTAACATTGCCCTTCAAAGATATTTTAGCTCTTACTAATTGTTAATTTGCATGGTCGTAATTAATTTACTCGTTAATTGCACTGAAAGTATAGTCAATGCGCATTTTTACGTAAAATGATACAAAATTGTTATTTTTCATATTCTACTCACAGTTATCCAATGTATGTTTATGGAGGCAATTTTTCATTGGTACGACGAACGCCTCTAAACCTGGGAGATAACAATATTTTTATAAAATTTGTGTGAAGTTTTAATGTTACATCTGGTTGCTTATGTCATGGTTTTTCCTCTAGTATACTCTCGCGGAGGCATTAAGGGTTATGTCGGACACGCATCGACTCAAGCAATCATTGTTTTTTCGTGGTGCCTAAAAGATGGGGTTATAGGAACGCTTTTTCAGTCTTCCGTGACCGGAGCCGATCGCCGAAGCAGCCTCGCCTACGGCCTAGGGTTAATATGTTCACCACTTGCGAATCGAAACGAGCGCGCCTATCTAACCTTGTCCCCTATACTTCGGCATCAGATTCCTTCGAATCTTGTGGGAACCAAACTCTTAGCCCCCAGTGATGGCCCTGGTGAAATGCTCCCTCTCCTTTCCCCTCCACCAGCCCAGCAAAATAGCCGAGTGTAGTAACAGTAGCCTACGAAATACTGACAGTTCTCTTGAAACAACTCAAAAACTTGAGTTAGTTCTAGTTCGTCTACATTTCTACAGAGTGGGTTGTTGTTAAGGGCGCTGTAAAAGGCACGGAGAAGCTGACGAAAACGACCAAGTGAATGAATATCAAATGCAGAAAGCAGTCCAGCACTAAAATAATGCGCGCCGCGCCTGATGGCGCAACATCGTGAGTTGAATCTGCTTGCTTTTACGTAAATAAATATTAAACTAAATCAGTAACAACTGACTGAAAGAAGATAAAAACCAACCCAAAAATGTAATTTTCGATAGATATCAAATACATTAATGACCTTTATATATCTCAAAAGTCATTTTGTTATTGGGCTATATTCAGGGTAAAAACAATTAAGCAACTAAAGTCAAGTTAGAGTACTAAACAACCCTATGTTGCTTAGAATAATTTTTGAAGAGATATTTAATCATTTTTTAAAAGAATTAATAAAATATTTAGTGCCATATATATTGCTTATTTTGTATTCCAAATATTGTTTAGGACATTGTACGGCAAAATGCCATTGCTTAAGAAGTTATTATTTTTAAAATCATAAAGTAAACATTTAAGAATAATCGAAATTTATAATAATTATACTGAAATAATTTATTTATTTCGCTAGAGTATTTATTTATTTATTTAAACTTTTTGCACAAAGTATACATAGGCGGACTTAATGCCAAAGGCATTTTCTGCCAGTCAACCTTGGAGTGATGCAGCGATAAAAAAGTAGGGAGATGCAAATATTTGTAATTTAGAAATAGAGAAAGTAATTTAAACATATACTAATACATACATATTTAATAATACAACAAATACTATAAATATATATCTAAATATATATATCTGAATATAGTTTATACTCTTACCTTTCTCTTAAAGACAGCAACTTTCTGACGCCTCTTGATTTCAGAGGTAACGCATTCTATAAGAAGGACAGACTGTATGAAAAAGGAGAGCATGGTCAGACCGATGAACAGAGCATTGGAGCAGACAGTATAGTGGAACGAAGATTTTTTTGACATCACATAGTTTATAAATGGAAGATATATAGGACGGGGCCACAGCAGAATTAAGAAACGAGTATAGAGTGTATTTCGTTGATGTCATGCTGTATATACTATCATCAGCCTGTGTTAATCCACATCTAGACGTAGGCCTTCGCTACTGCACGCCTTCTCCATTAGGTGGTTTTTGGATCGCCCACGTTGATCCAATAAGGGATGGTGGGTGAACCATCCGACGCAAACTTTATATAAGTACTAGTTAATTACCTTTATGACATTTCATATATTCCATTTCGCACTTGTTAATGACAATGACGTAAATGTTTTTAACGGCACTCTTCAGTTTGACACAGACCGGTTCTTCTGTCGTCGGACATTTTATGTTTGGCACTTCATTTTTTATCGTCATCTGATATTCTGAGCTTTGAGTTTATCATATATGACGCTGCTCGATTAAGGTGTTTAAAGTCTTGAAATAAAGATGGCGCTGATCGATTGGCTCGATTCAAACTTGACGCTGGGTTGGTGATGATTAGATGGCTGACTGCAACAAATTATAATTCGTATTAGCTCTCCCACTCTATCACAAGTTTGCGTAAGTTGGCTCTTACATAATGTATAACTTGTTTTAGAAGTAAGGTAAAATTCTTTTATGTGGCCCGAAACAGTACAATAGCTTTAAAAGTTTAGTGTCATAATGGAACAAACTACATCGTGACATCTTAGTATAAAGTATACAGATATATCTTACATAAAGATATATAGATACAGTGAAAACAGATTTTCCTTAGGTAGGGGAAGGCCGGGCAAAGCGAATACTCCTCACTACTTCTAAAATATGAGTTGTTCATTCAACACATCATCACTTTTGCGTTATGCCATTTTGATAAGTACGTGGCAAACAAGTGAAGGGCCGCGTTACGTCTTGTGTGTAGTGGATATTGTAAAATTCTCCAATATTATTACTTCTTGATTTTTAGAAATGTCTTAATTCAGTAACATATCAAAGTAGCCAAAATTATTAGTTTTTGTATGAAATGTGCTAACTGCAAAACTTACCGAGTGGGGCAAAGTGACACATATCCACTTTGCCCTATTCTTTTGCCCACCATTTGGATATGGTATCCACTTTGCCCGCCATTTATAATTTTTATGGCATTTGTATTAGACGAAGTCGATTCTACCTGATGGAAGTGGTCGACGCATAATTAAAACTGAAACGATGGATCGCCAACCAACTGCCAAAACCAGTGAGACACTCAGGTGTCAAGTCTCGTTTGCGTAAGACGCTAGGTCTAAATTCTTGCACTAACTGAGTGTCAACACTTTTTGTGGAGAAATAGCAAAACGGTAGACGTAAGACCAATTCCGTAAAAGATCTGATTCAGTGATAATTTGTGCTTGTATAAAATGCAGTACCATAGATTGATATTAAAACTGCTGAGAGTGCCATCAAAGCCTACACAGGGTCAACTCAAACAAGATGCACTCCCACCGTTCATTAACCTAATCTTCTAATGATTCGCATAAAGTGAACAATTATCAAAGTTTTCGGAACAAGGAAATGAGAATCAACTTAACAGATTATTGATTAAGTAATAGAAAATGTTATAGAAATTAGAAAATATTGGCAATATTATTGTTTAAATTTTGATTAATCTTGATGAAAGATTAAAAGCCAGATAAAACAAAAGTTTAGGATATTTACAGTTGTTTTTTTTGTAGGAAAAATACATAAGAGATCGATAAACCAATCGTAAATTGGATTCAATGTGAAATTTGTCAAAAATGGTGACAAAGATTTGTTTTGCTTTTGATGGTACTCAAGGGTCCTATGAAATTTATCAACTTTAATTCTCTAATTTTAAAGTTTAATTGTTCACTTTATCAAAGTTTTCAAAGCGGATACAGTATCCGCTTTATCCGCAATGCGAATATTATCGTACTTTTAAAATTTTAATTGCATTTGATTATTGTTTAAATATTATTGATTTTTTTACTTCGTATTTGTAAGAGCAATACATAAAGACTGATTTATGATAGTTGTTTGTTTTTGCATTGTACACTTTTTCTGCTATCACCTTAAATATCTAAACGGTTGCCCGGTCTTCTCATATTCAAAGTGAATTACGACAGTTAATATCTGTTTGCCTGTACAGAAGTAAGTTTCGGACTGATAGTTAGTTCTTAGTAAAGTCTAGATTGCATAAAACATTGTTGACTTTTTGTTGTAAATAGCTATATGTCATAGTAAGACGTTTCTTATTGGTACATTGCAGAAACTTTCAATCCTACACCAATTTAATCCAATAGTGGGCTCAATATTTAAGCGCCCATTGATTTCTACATGAAACTATTTTTAAGTAATGGCCATCCATTAAATACGTCACATGATTGTTATGATTTCTTGTACTCGAGGAGGTTGCATTTTGTCACAGCTATTTAGAAACAAAAAAATATATAATTACTTCTTATTCTTTCTTATTTGTAACTCTGAATCTATTATTTTTTCTATATTGGCATAATATTACGTTTATACCAATAGTGCATCGAATGTTATCAAATATTTCGTTTATGATGCTATTTTTAAAAAATAATACACATTTCGTTCTCTTCCTCTCATAACATGTGACGTCCCTAAAATATCTTTTTTGGCTTGGCTATAATAATAACAATGGATAAAGTGTGATAATTAAGGAGTGACCGTTAAAAATTGATTTTTTACACGTACCACCGATAACAACCATTATGTGCCAGAGCTATCAAATAATTTTTATTTAATATGAATAAATCAGTTTAGTAGATTTTATAATTATTATATATTATTATTATATATATATATTATATTTTATAATTATTATTATTATATATATTATTATACACTATAATATTTTTTACGATACAAAAAATACGATTAGTAAATATAAAAATAGTGATTTTTATATTTAATAATATTATGATAAATTCTATATTAATAAAAAAACCATACGATTTGGCGTAAAAAAGAAAATAATGATAGTCTCTGCACCATTTTGCTGTTTACACTAACTGCGAGTTTTTATCAAGTTTGACCACCTAGATATATATTTTTTTTAATTTACAAGATGGTTTTAGTCTTCATCTGTCCCACTCTTATTATTTGCGTATTTATCGGTATTTTAATAAAAGATCTTAACTTCGACGTTAAAATTAATCTCGATCAAAGACATATATATTAGTTATTTAATAATACTCACCTATTAAACATAAAACCGTAGTATGTTTCATTTTTTAATCACAGTTTTGTGACATGAAAATGTTATCATTATCCTCGGCAGTATGAATCGGTTTCGCCCGCTCCACTTGTTTTGATTATTAATTTTTTATTGCATAAACAGAACATGGGCTGTTGTTGGGTGACACTTTATAGGAAAAAGTAAAATTTTTAGAGCATACTTACATATTTTTTTCGTAAAAAAATCATAGCCAATTAAATAACCAAACATAACAGATTTTTTCTCAACAGCAAATACATTTCAATATTTCCGTAATTTCAGCATCTTTATTTTTAGAGTAAGTTATGCACCGAGATAGAAATATTATTCAAAAAGAAATATCGTATCGATTACTTAAAGTTTAAGCTGAAGACAGTGTTTTCACATAATCATAATGGTACCCTTACATTTAAAATGGTCTATACACTTTAGGATTACTCAATTTAAATACAGTACCTATATTTAAAGTACCTATTGCGTTGTGTAAATGGTAATTGTATTGCAATGCAATAAATTCTATATTCTATTATTTGATAAGTATATTATATTCTGGACTCATAAAATAGCCATTAAATGAAGTAAACTGCTTAGGCACTTCAACGGTTATTTTCATAGCATTCGTGCTTGTAAATACATTTTGCTTGGTCTAATAGTAGTGGAACTTGCCTAAGAAACGTTCGTGGGTTCGAATCCTACGGAAAACAATTTCGAGTTATTGTTATTTTCTAAATAGCAGGCCTCATATGTGTCAAACACCATAATGACTAAAGAGCAAGATCTATGGATAGGAACAGAATTTTAAAAGGTTGCAGTCGTTTTACGAGTAGTGGCTTCGACTAACTGTCAATTAATCCACATATCGAGTGCAGTCTACCACAAGAGTTATCTTCTGTTACCTCCTATTGCATTGTCAGGTGTACAACCAACTAGCAAATAAGGTAAGGCTGGAACGACTTGAGGCGCTCCACCGCAGTCCCGCAGGCAGCCACAGATAATCAGGATGCTACATTATTATGCAACATATTATAATTTAATGATTGTAAAGTATTGAAGTGGAGCAGGAGTTTCGGCAAATGTAGTGTGAGACGCGCTGCGGCAAGATGACGGAGTGATGACTTCGAAAAGTGGCCTGTGTGGGCGACCTATGTCCAGCTGTGGACTGACACAGGCTTATGATGATGATTGTAATTAGTTATTCAAACATGTTTATAGTATCAATGTAATATCATTGAATTTCATTTGGTTTCATATAGTTTTGTAAAAGAAATGGTTGTATTAAAAAGTAATCGGTACATGGTATACCAACATTCGATTTTCGATACATCATTATGCTGCCCGAAATGTAAAGTGTTGCTAATAATAGTATTTCTAATACAAAGCCTCGTTTGTTATCATCATTAACAAAAACGCGTTATTTTCATTTCGGACTTGTGGCGAGTCGCACTGCATTTCTTCAAATCAAAATTTATATTAGCCAAATTTTTGATTTGAAGAATTCAAATCAAAAATTTGGCTAAAATACATGAAGGTGGTAAATCCACAATGTATTTAAACGCTATACTTTAATTTTAAGTAATATTATTTTATTACTATATCATTTCTTTTTTACAATAATTTTAAATTAAAATTTAAATCAATATTAACGTAAGCATTCTCGTGATACCTCAGTTAATCGATAGCGTCAAAAAAAATAAAATTATACTAGCCTTTGATTATAAATAGTTATTGACATTATTATTAAATATTTCTGAACTACCACATAGCTTGTCACTGATCGAACACTACAAAATCAGTTTTTGACACTGACATATAAAATTGGCCGTAACTAGTAAAAGCCGATAAAATTTGCTATATAATAAATACAATGTATACATGACTGATTATATTAAGTATAAATATGTATTCTAACATTTGTAACGCTACGTAATAGTTAATAAATAAGGAAAATGTAAGTGCGTAACGCAGTACAATTTATCTTCAACAATGGATCAGTTCTTAAGCGCGACTTTTAACAAGTTGGTAAGTACAAAAATCGGAGAAAAAATGCAATATTGTAAGGATGAAAAACATATTATTTATGATCGAATGCGAATTTATTATACGATGTTTGATTTAAAACTGGTGTAAAATACGTGTAACAATTTTTAAATGAGATTTTTTAACGATATCCGACGCCAGTAATTCTATTAGTAATTCAATATTTAATATGATTTGTTTTTAAACAATGCTTCAAGATTACTAGGAATAATTAAATTCAAATTCAAATATTCTTTATTCAATATAGGTTCTGTCGACCTTTTATAATGCCTAGAAAGGGCATTATTTTTTCAAAGCAAAAAGAAGACTGAGGGTTTGGTAAATGAATAGCTCCCCTTGTCAATGTATAAATTGATATCAATTAATTTTTTTTGTATTATAACTAATACATACAAGTGTTGTTAGATATGTTTGTTAAAATATTTCAAGCGGTTTAAAAGTCATGTAAATGAAAATGGGAATGGTGGTAGAGTCATACTTTTCAAAAACATTATTTGACTTCCTTTAAATAACAAATAATTAAACAAATGGACAGTAGAATTGATCATTAACCCTAGATTTAAAAAAAATGGTTGGGGAATCATGTGAGTTTCAGAGTTTCTTTAATCCTTTTTATTGTTAAAATGAGTACTATAAATAACAAGTAATAAGATTTTAAGCGACAGTCTGTCTGTCCTGTGACCATATGTTCTGTATATTCTATAATGTTGGTTATCACTTAAAAATAATTATAAAGTAATCAAATCTGATGAAACCTATTAAAATGTGTTGTGAGCTTTTCTTTGCATTTCATCATTTTATCCACCAAAAAAGGTATCACAGTGCACTACTTATACTCATTTCAGCTTACTTTGTGGGTTTTTAAGATAAAAGATACCATTGTGTCATAAAGCAGTTAGAGAATTTGTGGTGCCTCCAAACTACATTTCTTATGAGCGAGCAGTATCAACTATGAGCAAAACTATGGTTAGTGAACAGTAAACAAAAATTATTCAACATACTTTTACAGAAAACCAACAACTTCTCGAAGCTGAGTATTGTGCTAGGCAATGAAAGCTGCGACTTGGACTCCGCAGTCAGCGCTATTGTCTACGCTGTGTTCTTGAACTGGCAGTACATGCAAATCCAGTGTAAAGATTGTGCCGGCAGTAACAAAGATGCCAGTCAATGCAAAGAAGACATCTTTGTGCCAATGTTGGATGTTGATAGGCAAGATTACGCTTTGAAAACGGAAGTTGCATACTGTTTGAAGGACCATGGAGTTAATGAAGAGAACATTGTGTTCAGGTAGAGTTTTCTATAAGTTATTCTACGAGATGAGACATAGTTAAGTCTTGGCATACATGTGAAATAAATTAAGCAATTTAATAGCGATGAATTCCTTATTGTTTTTCTACAATATAAAGCAACTTTTAGTGTTCTACTTTAAAGTTCTATCGGTAGATTAATGTTTCAGTCAGTTAATGTTTTCAAGCTTGCAACTTTATTTTTTACGTCTTAATTATCTCTTCTGGGTTTCCTGAAGGACATCTCTTATACCAACCCTTACCGTACCTACTTACTTTGTTTTTAAATCAGTTTAAGGTAATGGATTATAACATTTTTAATGTGAGCCATAAATTTTTTATTTATTAACATGTTTCGTATATATGTATAAACTGAGATGCATTTATATATCAATGGAATAAAACAAAAACTTACAAAAAAGATATTGTTAACCAGAGTCAAAAAATAATTTAAGCAATAAATATTTTATTATAAACAAAAGAATATAACAAAGAAGAAAAAAATTAACTATACATCAAAGTTAGGACCAAACAATTTTATTTTTTATTGTTTTTTCGTTCAGATGAACAATTGAAATTTTGTCAATAATGACATTCATGTTTCCTTGGGTCAATATAATATTACCATCATCAAACATTCCAGGGATGACATAGACATACAGAATCTTCTATCATCACACAAAATCAACATAATTCTAGTGGACCATCACATTTTAGCGGAGAGGTATGCCTACCTCGCCCCGTATGTGACAGAAATAATAGATCACAGGCCCTTTGACAGCAAATGCTGGTCTTATAACAAAGATATGAGGTGTTTGATAGAGACTGTGGGATCTTGCAGTACTTTGGTTACCCAGAGGATAAAGGATTTGAACTCTTCCATCGGAAATGAAGGAGATTTTCTCTCAGATTGTCCGAAATGCGCCAGTATGCTGCATTGTGAGTATTATAGTTAAAATTAGTAGCTTAGACATAGGCATGTATAACATGCCTCCATAGCCTCGTGGCGGGGTGTGCTTAGAAACCGAGGTCGTGGTGTTCGAATCTGGGAGACTCACAAATTTTCATTGTTGTTTACTAGTTGTTTGGCAATGGACTGATCACCCAATTGTCTAAGTATAGATCCATGTCAGATAGATGTAAGTCGTCCACCACATACCGTGGTGGTCTCAAACCAATGGACGTGTTAGGGTAGTCAGCTGTGACTCCAGTGATGCGTATGTTGTACAAATATTAGACTTTAATATCTAAATATTTAAATTTATAAATTTTAAAGACTAAATCTTTTGGATTATTCCGATAATGTTGATTTATTTTCATCATAATTTTATTGTTTCATACATTTTATCATTAAGGACTATTTAGACCTAGGTTTTACATAACATTTCATCGAAATATGCCTGTAAGTTTCATATTTAAACAGTTTGAAGCGTTTTAATAAAATTTACTCCGAGTCTCGCTCGGTAAGCAATTTGTTTTTGCAACTATTTTTATTTGTAAGTCTAGTCTTTGTTTATAGGACTACTACTATTGCTCTCATCAAAGTGACAATGTTAGTTTAAATATAAAATTTGACGCTCTTAAGCAACCTTACTCGGGGCCTTTTATGCCTGTTTTATTTTCAATAGATGTAAACTATCAACAAATTAAATTTGCAAATTTGTTACATATATCTATATTATATATTTCTTGACATAAATTTTATAAATTATATAAATATTACGCATTCTTCTTTATTTAATACATACTTTGTGCCTTCTTATCTCGACACAAGTCAAAGTTCAATGGTATTATTGACAATTAGTCTTTGTACATGTTTTCTGCGCATTGCTTTAATACATCTATTAAATTTAACAAATCACTATAGTTGTCTGTCCATCCCTTTATATGCCTAAATCTTTAAATCTACATAACGGATAATAAAGTGAATATTTACAATAGATAAAGAGGTAGGTGTATGCAGTGGTTGCCAATGTGATGTCGTAAACAAACACATTTTTTGCACTTGCATTGCAAACTCAGGCTAAACCTCACGAGATAAATAAAAATAATGTTTAACGGTATTGTGCATCTTTAAATGGTCAACAAAAAAGTTCTCAATGATGTATGTATGTCACTAAAGGATAGCCTACAATTATCTTTTTTATATCCTTTACATTTCACTGGGAAAAATTTACTAAGTTATTTTAAACAATAATTATATTTATTAATACCTTAAATACATTATCTATAAATAAAGATCAATACAGCTCTACAGCATGTAATTTTAATTAATATTTCCGAAGATATTACAGATAGCAACAATGCTGATGCATCGTACATGTACGAAGCAGGGGCTGATAGCTAGTTAAAAATTATTTTTTTCATATAAACCCATGCAGGTTGTAACTTTAAGCTTAATCTTTAGCATGACCATGCTATTGTTAATAGGTGGATTGGAGGCAGGCTTCATACAACTTTGGTGAAGTTAAATGTAATTTAAAAAATATATCTTAAATAAGTTACAACTGCCTCCGTAGCCTAGTGGTATGGACGTGTGCTTGAAACGGAGCTCGTGGTTGAATCTGGGACTCATACAAATTATTATCATTGTTTTTTCACTAGTTGGTTAGTAGCAATTTGGCAGATCACCCAATTGTTGAAAAGTAAATGATCTCATGCGTCGGATGGACAATGTAAAGTCGGTCCACCCAACCACCATTGACCAGCGTGGTGGATCAGTCCAAAACCTCTAATGGATAGGTGTGATTAAGGGAGGCCTCATGTCCAGCATGGACTTTCACAGGCTGATGATGATGAAATAAGTTACAAAGATCTCTGTTATTTGTGTTATTATTATTTTTAGTATAGGAGTGGTTTGAATAAATTAAGAGGTACATTTTTATTATGATTCAATGTGTGACAACATAATAATATGCTTACAATTAATTGATTGATTATATATTTTAAAATACATTATCATATGTAATATAATTTTATTTCCAACTAGCAGACTCGGTAGACTTCATATTACTTCAATTGATAAATCATCATCAGCCTGTGATAGTCCACTGCTGGACATAGGCCTCTCCAATACATCTTATCCATTAGAGGGTTTTTGACCGTATCCACCACGCTGGTCCAATGCGGGTTGGTGGGTGGACCGACTTTTACATGCCCATCCAACGCATGGATCATCTTCTTTTCAGACGATTGGGTGATCGGCCCAAATTGCCCTAACCAACTAGGAAACAACAATGAATGAATGGTGAAGCACACGCCCATACCACTAGGATACGGAGGTCAATTACATTATATATATATATATATATATATATATAAATATAGATTTTTCTTCAACTAAATGCCCTGAACAACTTTTGAAAACATTTTTGGCACACTTTTCCACTTTTGTTTTATCTAAGGCTACATCTGAAATTAATAAATATAGTATTTAACTAAGCAATGTTGCTGCATATTTATTTCAGAAAATTGTTTTTTTTTTTATTTTACCCTCATTTTCCATTCAAGCAGAATTGAATCATGCATTTCTTTAATATGGCCCATTACCGTAGGTGCAATTTTATTGGACACTGTCAACTTTTCCGAGAAACTTAAGAAAACAACACCTCGAGATGTGGAAATGGTGGCGTTCCTAGAGGAAGTATTGAAACCGGAAAGCGTGGAATCTATTAGGTTTGTTTTATAATACTTACTTAATTCTATTCCTAAAGTATAAATAGACCGACAGAAAGTTTAAAATTTTGATTTTTGTTTAGTACAAAGCATTTACAAGAAAAGTTTCACTTCGAAATGTAGTATAAGAAAAATTAAATAAAAGCAATGAGAACTGACAATTAACAATGGTTTTCCAAAAATTATTTCTTGCACAATTGTCTCGGCAAAAATATTGACTGGATTTTGGGGCAAAAGTTAAGCTAGTTTAAAAATCTGTTTATTGGAATATGTTACTGATTTTGAACAACCTTTTTTAAGGTTTGTACTATACATATTACGAAAAATACTATATATATTACGAAAAATCGACCTGTATCATCATCAGCCTGGGCAGTCCACTGCTGGACATAGGCCTCCCCTAATACACGCTGGTCCAATGCGGGTTGGTAGGTGGACCGATTTACATGCCCATCCGTAGCGCAGGGTATGGGCGTGCTTTCAGGAACCGGAGGTCGTGGTTCCTAGTTGGTTAGGCACATTGGGCCGATCACCCATAGTCTGAAAAGTAAGACTGATTCATGCGTCGGATGGACAACCGCATTGACCAGCGTGGTGGTATACGGTCCAAAACCCCCTAATGGATAGGGGTGGCCTATGTCCAGCAGTGGACTATCTGAGACTGATGATGTATTTATGTAATGTTGTCAATTTAAATTCTGAATAAATGAAAACCAGTCTAATGTCAAACAAGCGAACGCTTCCTTATTGGTGGATTGCGGCCATTTTGAATGCCCACGCGAAGTTCAACCAATGGGATTGTTCGACTTTTGCGCTTGTTGAGTTTGACATTGAGATTGGATTGGCCCTGACTGTTAGGGCAAAGGGTGTGGGTTCGATTCCCAACGCAGTGTTTCTCCCGTGTTAGCGTTTTTGTATCGGTATTATAAGTATTAATTAATAAAAGAAAAGGTCTATGAATTTATCATTCATCTAGTTTCTATAGTGAGTGTTTTCCTTAGTTTTGACTGGATGATGTTCTATTCGTCAATAAATAATATTCTTATTAACCTCCTCCTTGGCCTACGGTAGTGGCCCCTGCTTTACAAACTGAAGGTCGTCAGTTCGATTCTCGCGGGGAAACAACCTATCTTCCGGTTGATTAGGACAATATGGGCCGATCACTCAAATGTTTTAAAAGTAAGACGGTCCATACGTTGTATGGGCATGTGGAAAGTCGGTCTCTATTGTCAGGACCGTCTTTGGAAGTCGTTATAGAAAGTCAGATCCGTTAAATTTTCTGACAACCAATTCATCCTCAGAACGCAGTTAACCCTTTGGGTTGCGGAGGTTGGATGCCAGTCGCTCCGCGAAAAAACTGTTATTGACCTAAATCTGGATGGATTAGAGGCCGACCCCATGATGAGTTGGGAACATGGCTAAGTAAAAATAATATCTTTATTTATAACTTATAAAAGTTTGGTAACAGGAAATCGAAAACGGAGGACTTGCTGAAGGCACGAAGCGATGTGAGCTCACTCAGCGCGGCACAACTCCTGAGGAAAGATGTGAAAGTTGTGGGCGATGTATTAGTTCCCAGTTTTCCTATACCAGTAAAGGTTAGTAAATTTTTAAGTCGACAGCAATACTAATTAGGTTGACTTGATTCGTAATTCAAAGTCAAATTTAAATATCTTTATTTATATCCCTATGTATGTATAATGTAATACTTGAATAAATAGATCTTCACTATAAAGTAGGGTAGTAAAAAACTTCGGATATGATCTTTAACAATTGTAAAGCGATAAAATCAGTTAAACTATTAGTTATCATACAAATTGCTTATTATCACTACATAGTATGAAACAAAGTCGCTTTCTCTGTCCCTATATCCCTTTGTATGTTTGAATCTTTCAAACTAGGCAACGGATTTCGATGCAGTTTTTTTGTAATAGATAGAGCGATTGAAGAGGAAGGTTTATATCTATACACATGCTTCGGAGTATTTTCTGTCAGCATAGTTTCCGTGCGAAGCAGGGGCGGGTCGCTAGTTCGATATAGAAGCATTACATTCGCCTATTTATTGCCAAATAAACTAGCACCGGTTCGGAAATGGAAGCCGCTGCCCTGAGAGGAACCGGCGTGAGAAACTCAGCTGGACTTATTTTTTCCTTTTGTTTCTGTAATAAATTGTTTACTAAATAAAAAACGATGTAACATATTTTTCTCATATAGTCTCACAATCATTTCATGTCATAATTGGTAGGTAATCACCACCTGGTGGTGAGTGATACGACCTGCACTGACATGAGGTGTTATGTTTAATTTACCCAGTAACTATGCTGGCAACGGTGCCCTTCGAACCGGAAGACGGTAGTGTTTTCACACTTCTAGTACTAGAAATAGTTACTATGGTGGCGCTATCCCAGTTCAACGTTTCTCGTTAAAAGACACTTTAGATTATGATTATGCTGTTATCATCATCATCAGCCTGTGTTAGTCCACTGCTGGACATAGGCCTCCCTTAATGCACGCATTAGGGTTTTTGGACCGTATCCTCCCACGACACTCCGATGCGGGTGGACCTACTTTTTACGTGCCCACGTGACGCATGGATCATCTTACTTTTCGGACAATTGAGTGAACAACCCAAATTTTCCTAACCAACCAGAAAACAACTATAACACCAAATCGTTTCCCCGCGGGATTCGAACCCACAACCTCCTGTTTATAAAGCAATGGCCAATACCGCTATGCCACGGAGGCGGTCGATTATGACTATACTGTATAATTTAATATTGTATAATTTGAACAACCTTTTGCAGGACTTTCTAAATAAGAAGGATGCTTTGAAAGCCGTTAAAGAAACAATGCTGCAAAGAAATTGCTCGATAGCTTTACTACTGGGGATGAAAATAGAACCGGAGCTCAAGCGAGATGCGGCAATTGTTTGTAATGACAAAGGGAAAGAGAAAGAGGTACGGGGTGTATATTAAAACACAAATCAATGTAATTTTAATGAACGGTTTGAGTGTTAAGATGATACATGTATCACACACATCACACATCATCAGCCTTTGCCAGTCCACTGCTGGACATAGGCCTCCCCTCCCCTCATACACCCCATTAGGGGGTTTGGACCGCATCCCACCATGCTGGTCCAATGCGGGTTGGTTAGTTGACATTTCGACAAATATAATTAACTCTATAAAAAGCTAATTCAATGTTAGCTTTATAATATAGTTTAAGAAATAATCCTATTAAAATTTCAATAATTAGACATAAAGCTAACATACATGTATGGTAACTCTGAATATTATCTATTACAGTTGGCAGAGTTCCTGCAATCTTGGAGTCCGCCATTTCAACTGAAAGTCGTCGAAGGAGAAGGATGCACTCACTTTAGCCAGTCAAATCTGTCCGCAACGAGGAAGCAGTACATTCCAGCCATATCGGACTTCATCAGAAGAAATCAGTGATCTAATATGAAATGAGGATCTTTAATTTTTTGTAATTAATTTATATTTATTTAAAAAATTTTGAAGCTATTTATAGCTATTTTAAAAATATTACTGGAGCTACACTTAGTTAGGGGCTATTTTTTAAATTACATTATAATAATATCCTGATTTGATTATTTATAAATGTTATAGATAAAAACACTATCAGTAAATATAACGCTTAAAACAACATGGGACCTGTAGAAATTATAAAATTTAAATTAAAAAATTGGGAAAGCATCAGATAAATTGTATGCAACAACATTTAGTACTGAACGATAATAGTTGATTCATAAATATACATTACACTGCATTAGTGGTTAAAAGTATTTACTTTATTTATATTAAATAATCAGCTGTTGGCTGCGACTTCGTCCATGTGGTAATATGAAAAAAAATTAGTGAAAATGTATCCTAAGTTACTCCTGTTTACATCAGCTTTCTTTCAGTGAATGTCCCGTCAAGATAGACAAGCCATTCCGGAGATAAGCCTAACCAAACAGAGATACATATAAAAATAAGAAAAATGTCGTTTTGTTTTGTGTATTTGTTATATATTACAATGTAATCGTTTAAAAAACAGTTATTTTGATGTTACCTATAGACACACCAATTTTATTTGTTTATATAGATTAGTAAAAAAGATGTTTATTACTTGGATAAAATAACTTATATTCTGCATTATAGAGACATAGGGACTTTGTGCAGTTTTGATAATATATATAATGTTAATTAAATGGTTGTGAGTGACTTTTGCCTGCCTCTGTAGCCTAGTGGTATGGGCATGTGCTTTAGAAACTGGAGGTCGTGGGTTCGAATCCTTCGGGGACTTAACAAATTTTCATTGTTGTTTCCTAGTTGGTTAGGGCAATTTCGGCCGATCACCCAATTGTCTGAAAAGTAAGATGATCCATGCGTCGGATGGGCATGTAAAAAGTCGGTCCACCCACCAACCCGCATTGGACCAGCGTGGTGGGTTACTGTCCAAAACTCCCTAATGGATAGGAGTGTATTAGGGGAGGCCTATGTCCAGCAGTGGACTACCACAGGCTGATGATGATGAGGATGAGTGACTTTTGAAGTTAAAATCGTGAACACTTTCTTATTAATGAATATCGGCCGTGTCGAATCCTCGCGCATCGCGTCCGAATTTTTGGTGCCAATTTAGTTTGACGTTAATTTTTTTTTAAATAAATTTTGTCTTGAAAGTAAATTGTTTAAACTATATACTAGAATTAATGAAGCCTTAGTTATGTTAGTTATGTTTTATTATAGAATGTTTAAGAAATACATATTGTTTGTTGTTAAACATTAGTCGCTTGTACTCAGTGTTTCCAGATTGAAAAAATTAAATTACAGTGTAGGCTATTTTTTTATTAAAAATAATGTTTTCATATTTAAAAAAATAAAAATCTTCTTTTCCAGACGTTTATATGTTATCGCTGTCACTTTCGTTTAGTGCTGGCTTAGTTTCGTAAATACTTGAATTAAATATAACTTGAACATGGACTTGATAGGCTTGTAATTAACTCGGCTACTTGCATGACGTTTAATAGACTGTTGTGCTAGAATATTTCTTTTTATGATATTTGTGGAAAGGCGGTTTCTTTTCTTGGTGTTTATGTCCATTTTTTACTGTCATATTTATCATTGACATTATTTTGTTAAAATTACGATTAATTATTTTCGTTTTGTTTTATGAACGAAAATAATAGCGAAAAAAGATTACAGTAATATACTGGATCTGGGAAACGTACTTGTCCTCATATTTTTTGGAATTAGGGACGATCGGTATAATCCTGCCTCCGTAGCCTAGTGGTGAGGGCGTGTGCTTTAGAAACCGGAGGTCGTGGGTTCGAATCCTGCGGGGACTCAACAAATCCATTGTGGTTTCCACCCATTACCCACCGTATCTCGCTGGTCCAACCCGCATTGGACCAGCGTGGCGGGATACGGTCCAAAAACCACCTGATGGAGAAGGCGTGTAATAGGGGAGGCCTATGTACAGCAGTGGACTATAACACAGGCTGACGATGAATACAGATTAGACATCGCCTAAAAACAATTTGATGAATTTTCATTGATATTTCAAAACATTATTTATTTATTCATTTAAACTATATGTACACATGAATTGGAAAAAATTAATACCCACCTTTGTACTTAACGCCGATGGCATTCTGTCCTAGACTATCATCCCATATTGTTCTATTTAATTAAACAAAATAAAAACCACGATTTATTTAGTATTTATTTATTTAAAAAAAAACATCTGATCTTTAATTGATAACAACATACAAAAAAGGTAATTTAAAATTGTGACATAATTTTAATTTCCCAAAGGAATGTAACATTTCTCATAAATTCTGTAAAACCTTGATATAAAAAACTCGATTTCATTGAAACTGATACATTTAAATCATATACTAACAATGAATTTAATTAATTAAAGATAAAAATTAAAACTTGATTAAAAACACAAACTGCTAATTAAGTATCATTAAATAAACAAAAATAAATAAAGCTTAAATTGTAGAGAGTATTCTTGTCAACTATTTACTTAAAAAAACATAAAATATATCAGTTAATGAAAAGAAAAATTATTCAATATCATACTTTATAATTTGTTATAAAAAGATTCATTGTTCTGACAACGTTTTAAATTTATAGTAATATAAAAAATAGATACTAAACCTTATATCTAGAAACTATTTTAATACCTAAAGATATATAAAATTAAGGCACTGAGGAATGGAAGTACAGTTAATTTTAACAATGAAAAACTCAATCAATAAAGAGAAAAATTATTTGATATCTCAATATCCTGTAAACATTTCAACATATTGTATAATTATATGTTTTGTAATTAAATGTTTTTTAAATATAGTTGAGCCAAATTAAAATAGATGTAGTGAGAAATTATTTTCCTTCGTAAAAACTCGTAATCTTTAACAAAGCTATTTGAGAGAGCACAAAAAATCCATAAGTAGCTATTAGTCGATGTCACTCAGCGGTTGACATCTCATTGTGAACGATAGATGTATGACGAATCTATTACAAAACAAATTTGGCTGAACCATATTTAAAATCTAATATTTAAACATTTACATGAAATGAATTTTTAATACAATATAAATTATATATAAAAATTGGTTTATGATTTTACTTGCAATGCTATAAGATAGACGTTAAGTAAACATTTATCAATAGAAAATAAGATACTAAATAAGAGGCATACATTTTATAAATGAATACATACATCTATCTGTGATTTAGTATCTGAAAGCTATCATAAAAGGTAGCTTTTATGAGGTATTTTTGAAAGATAAAAAACTTTATAAGATTCAAGTATTTTGAATGAAAATTTCAAAACAATCAATCTCTATAAACAATAATTTCAATCGAACATTATCAATAATTGTCACAACACATGTTCTAGTACTAAACAAAGGCAATAATTCTATTGAATCTTCTAAAACGTAATAGCTTCAATAATATAACTAAAGTTGAGCCAATTTAATCTCTGAATCAATGTTAACGATATAATATTATTGATGAACCAGCAGTTGTCCGCTGCTTTGTTCTTAATATATGAAAGAAATCTATTTCAATACAAAGGAGCCTCGGTCACTGTCAGTTATATTAGCTACCATTTAGAGAGATTCCTATCAAAATCATTAACCAGAACAAAAAGACAGATAAAAATTAAAAAATGGTTATTTTTGTGTTACAAACGGGTATTCCAATTTTCTTTGTTTGTATAGATTATGCATATTCATTAGTATTTTTCTAGTAATGTAAAGTTGACTAGATTAAGTTAACGGACACATATTTAACTAGCAATATATCGATATATCCGAAATGTAATATCGATATTGATGTTTTAAAAATTTTAACAAAACACGAACCGACTTCAAATAGATAGGCGTGATGTGATATTGAGCCATTAATTGTCCATTTGTTGAGCACATGATGTAAATTTCAGACTTATTCACTTTTTTCACGGACGCCACTGTCAGAACTGGACCAAATTGCTGTGGGACCAAACGGGAAGCACCAGCTTTCAAATAAAAACAACAACATCCAAATCGGTTTAGCCAGGCGATAGTTCTGATATAACAAAAATAAAGAAAAATACAGACGAATCGAAAACCTCCTTATTTTATCGGTTAATAAATACCGATATATTATAGAGATTCTGACATCACTAGTTCACATTAATTCCGAGTTGTAAATTGGCTTTGCTATAGTATATTGATAGTTCCATACATTTAGATCCCTTTTTTGTATCAGAATATTTATTCTTTCACATGTTCTGTCTGAACATGGCGGTGATCTCCTCGATCGTCTTGTTCTTCGTCTCAGGAACCTTCATCTTGATGAAGAGGATGAACAGGAATTGGAGGATCGCGAATATTATAAAGGTGTTCATTCCAAGGACGCTCTGAAATGGTAAATAGTTATTGAATTGGAAAGAATTAAAGATTTATTTGGTAATTAAAATAAACAACATTTAGTACTGTTGTATTGAGTTAAGGATGCCAATTTTATGTTTGTTTGGTGTGCGTATCGATTCTAATAATAATAAGTGATATAAAAACATCAGAGAAGGTAAAGTAAACTTTAAAAGAATGTAAAAAAAATAATAAAAGTAAATAACGAGCGGCCTAGCGGTATTGACCCTTGCTTTATAAACCAGAGGTCGTGGGTTCGAATCCCGCGGGGAAACAACTTTGTGTTATCGTATTGGATTGCTGGTTTAGACAATTTAGGCCGATCATCTAATCGTGTGACAAGTAAGATGATCCATGTGTCGGATGGGCATGTAGAAAGTCGGCCCACTCACCAATCAGCATTGGGCCAGCGTGGTGGGATGCGGTCCAAAACCCCTAATGGATAGGTAGTTACGGGAGGCCCAAGTCCAGCTGTGGGCTAACACAGGTTGACGATGATGATGATGAACTGTAAGTGGCGTACAGACACACCGTGACAGGAATCGAACCCACACCCTTTGGCGTCACAGGCCTAATAAATATAATAACTCACAGAGAGAGGCAAGAAGCTAAGTCCAACGATGAAATTGGCCGTCCAGTTCACTGTCACCGCCACCGAAGAGGCGACGGGACGGGCTGCTTGGTTGAACAGCTCTGCGGGTTGAATACGAAACAACATTTATATATATTGTTACACAAAATGGACATTAAAATAAAGGTATACATATTATACATCATCAGCCTGTGTTAGTCCACTGCTGGACATAGGCCTCCCCTATCCATTAGGGGGTTTTGGACCGTATCCGTATCTTCCTTTTCAGACAACTGGGTGATCAGCCCAAATTGCCCTAACCAACTAGGAAAGAACAATGAAAATTTGTTGAGTCCTCGCAGGATTCGAAGCCACGACCTCCGGTTTCTAAAGCACACGTCCATCCCACTAGGCTTCGGAGGCAGACAATGTAAGTACTTTTACCAAGACTATATTCAAATTTAATAAAATAGAGAGCATCTCTTTCTCTTTTATCTATATTATTCTATCAAAATATATATACAAAGGCCTTTTATAAAGGTTATTCTTAGTTTGCAAGTGATAACGGACGCTGGATAGAGTTCGAATGGTCGAGAATAACTATAATGAACGCAAAAAACTCGTAAAAAGTGGATTTAATACATACACATGGATGATAATGTGAAAGTAAGGACCCGGACAATACAAATATTTAATGATGTAGGCATTTGTACAGGAGACAAAATAAATAAGAAATTTTAAATAAAATCTTTAGCGATACCGTCAAACTGTACCCATTTATCATACTTTCGGATTACAGAAAAACATCGATATATTCAAATTTAATCAATAACAGTAATAACATTCCTGAACGAAGAACACAACACCATCTAGTAACCAAACCAAGCAAACATGTATGGAAACTAGATGACTGATGAATTGAACTCACTTTTCTTTCGTAAATAAATATATATATAGATACAAACACCCAGAATCATCGTCAATATTTATATTGCGCTAATGAACTGCAATTTTAGTGTGTAATCCAGTTTTAAATACGCACCCGTGACCAAGAACCACGGGATCGAACCTGGACCCACGGCGAACGTCACCACGAACAGGATGACGAGAGCTATGCACAAGTACGACACCCACACGTGCTCAGTCTGAAAGGAAATAGGTCAAACGTTAATAATTTAAATGTTTATTAAAGAAAAAGTGTATATGTGTGATAATCTTTAATTGTTTTTAAAAATAAATATGAATCATTCACATATAACTCTGCATGGTTGAAAACGATTTTTAAATCAATATATATTTAATTGCCTCTAGCCCAGTAAGGGCGTGCTTTAGAAACCGGAGGTCGTGGGTTCGATTCCTGCGGGGACTCAATAAATTTTCATTGTTGTTTCCTAGTTTGTTAGGGCAATTTGGACCGATCACCAAATTGTCTAAAGAGTCAGATGATCCATGCGTCGGATGGGCATGTAAAAGTCAGTCCAACCACCAACCCGCATTGGACCAGCGTGGTGGATACGGTCCAAACCCCTAATGTATAGAGGTGTATTGGGAGAGGTCTAGGTCCAGCAGTGGACTATCAAATTCTGATGATGATGAAGATGATATATTGAATACTGAACTTTGAACAATTAGACAATTGGACAGACATACATACATGTACTAATTCTGAGCTTTTTAAACATTCTATATCACTATTCCGCTCCTATTGGTAATTGAATTTAATTTTCTCAATAAATTACTCATACGAAATCAAGGATATCTTTGAGTGATGATGATATAAACTTATAATATTATCTTAATTTGGGACGCAACTTGATTAATTCTCAACAATTAGTTCCGGCAATACACTTAAAAACGATTGTTCGAGACATACAAGTCTATAATTAATTTTAACACCAAACTCCAAAATGATATGATCCATGCGTCTGATGGTTATGAAAAAAAATTGTTTCCATTGTAAAGAATAATTTACTCACTAACAAAATCTCAATCGATCGCATTCGTAGATATAGTTAAAAAAGATTTTGCTTCGTAATTTTTTAAGTCAGTATTTATCGCGCTCTCTCAAATAGCTTCAGTACTTATACATCTCTATATTATACAGCGGCTTTATTCACTTTGACATTTGAGACTAAACAATTAAGTTACATATTAATAGGATATGAAAAATTATGGAAAAGTCACTCATTCAATACGATGATTCATTGACAGTTCGGGTGTCATCGTAATCCGATACAGATCCGAGTTTAACCGAAGGAAAATACAAAAAATTATAACTCGCATTTTACTACGGAAATAATGAATTAAAATTCGATTCACACTCCGAAAATGATTACCAGGTTTTTGTGGGCGATCGAAAATAGTGTTCCTTTACACCTTCTTGTTTTACATTGTCAAGGAAGGGCATAAAACTAATAATAGGAATTCATTTTCTCTCTTACCCAGTCATTTTCTAAAGCTATCATGGGGTCGGCTTCTTATCCATCTACATTCACCCAGAACAATAAAAAAAAAGTTGTTTCCCCACGGGATTCGAACCCACGACCTCCGACTTACAAAGCGTGAGCCGTAAGACTTAGTACGTAATGTATTTACATGGAGATGTATTCAATACATGTACAAGTCATCGCTCCAATATATTTAAATAATCAATATAAATATAGCTCACGAAGCCACTGGCGACGCATAGAGAGACAGAGCAGAGCAGCATCCCTCCGAAACCAGCCAAGAGAAGGGTCTTCCTTCCAGCTATTTCCACCAACAGCAGACTGATCACCGTCATCACCACGTTCATCGCTCCCATGCCTGGAGCAGTTTGAAGAGTAGCTATTAATTATTTATGTTTATATTAAAATATGCAGTTGTTTTGGGTCGTTGGGACAGTGGTCGTGGGTTCGAATCTTGGAAGTGACTTTCCTTCGTAGCCCAGTAGTAAGGGCGTGTGCTTTAGAAGCTGGAGATCGTCGATTAGAATCCCGCGGGGACTCGACATATTTTTCATTTGTTTCCCTGGTTAGTTGGAGGCAATTTGGGCCCGAACACCCAATTTGTCTAAAAAAAGATGATCCATGCGTCGAATGGGCGTAAAAAGTCGGTCCACCCCAACCCCATTGGACCGCGTGGGTGGGATCGGTCCAAACCCCTAATGGATGGGTGTAAGGGGAGGCGTTTGTCCAGCAGTGGACTATCACAGGCTGTCGATGTATTCTAGAACTTATATAATGATGGAACTGTGTTTTAGTACATATCAATATTATAATTTAGAAGATTATGTACTGTTGGACTGACACAACCTGGTGATGATAATGAACCGTTTTTAACAAATAATTATAAATATATTCAAAACACACCAAAGCAACATTTACTATTTTTTTGTCTATCAGGCGTGCTATGTCCAGCAGTGGGGCGGCTGGCTGACAATACCCACCTAGCGTTGCATACTGCGAGTGTTCCTCAGTCAGGTTCGCCTTCCTGAAGATGTCAGTGGAGAAGAATATGACGGCGTTGATCCCGGAGAACTGCTGCGCCACCATCACCACCAGCGCGATGGTGAGCGGCTGCCGGAGCTGCCGGTTGGCCACCAGCTCGCGGAGGGTCACCGTCTTCGATACCTTGTTCTTCTCGGCCTCCTGAAAGTATTCATTTATTTATACTTCCTCCTGTCTGCCGTAGCCTGAGGAAACCGGCGGTCGTTGGTTCGAATCCCGCGGGGACTCGACAGATTTTCATTGTTGTGTCCTAGTTGGTTAGGTCAATTTCGGCCGATCACCCAATTGTCTGAAGAGTAAGATGATCCATGCGTCGGATGGGCATGTGAAAAGTCGGTTCATCCAGCTCGCATTGGACCAGCATGGATACGGTCCAAATAATGGATAGGGGTGTGTTAGGGGAGGCCTATGTCCAGCAGTGGACTGTCACAGGCTGATGATGATGATGATGATGATTTATACGTCTTGCACAAGTACAGAGGCGTACTTAATGCCTTAGGCATTTTCTCCCAGACATAACAGAACATAGACAGAAGTATCACTATACTAGCGACCCGCCCCTGCTTCGCATGGAGGTATGCTGATAGAAAATATACCTACAGTATACCATGTGCTATACATATAAACCTTCCTCTTCAATCACTCTATCTATTAAACTTTTCTAAAATTGCATCGTAATCCGGTGCGTAGTTTTAAAGATATAAGCATACATAGGGATGTGGGGACAGAGAAAGTGACTTTGTTTTAAACTATGTAGGGATTGAACAGATTATGAATCTTTGTACGTATAATATTTGTCGATGGCTTTCATTGTATACCTACTAGATATCGATTTTTTCGTTCGATACTAAGAATGTATCGATACTTTGGATTCTTTACTAACTAGACATTTTTTTTAATTTGATACGGAGAATGTATCGATACTTCTCGTCAAACACTAAAAAATATATTGATACTTTTTATCCAATAACGAGCAAGAATTGATTCTTTTCATTCAATACTTAGAATGTATCGATACTATATATACTCGATACTCAAAATGTATCGATACCGCATAATCGATATTCCCTTATTTAAACAAACAAATCATATCATAATAAGTATATAAACAATAATAATAGCCAAAGTATTTTTTCCATATAAATACGATACCTGATGCATTTCCTCCATCTCGCCGTGCACCGCGACATCGCCTCTCAACCAATTTAAAGCTGTAACAGACAAACATTACAAAATTATATATATATATATATATATATATATATATATATATTTGTTTAACAGCTTTTTTATTATATTTATATAAGAACTTAATAAAATATGGAAACTTTGTAAAGGGAGTAACGAAGTGGCGTCATACAGAGTTCTTATTGACAACTGTTACTAAGACTAATAACAAGTAATAGTGACATAGTGAACAATTCATTATGCCAGTGTGGCTTAGCTTAGTAAGTACATTAGTTCATTTATTTTATTCTAAGAATATTCCAGACCTTTCAACATCCCTTCCCTTTTAATTTTCAATGATCCACCCTCTATTAAAATTAGTTGCAAATATATAATATAAACATTCCTCACATTGAGCATACGTTACCCACTGAGCATCGGTTCTTTACTGAGCGTCCGCTACTCACAGAGCATCAATTAATTACTGGATGCTCAGTGAGTAACGTACACACAACAAGTAATGGAATAACTATCTGAGCGTCCATTACTTACAAAGCATCCGCTAGGCTATAGTCATCCCTAACTTTCTAAATATACATTACTTATTAAGCATCCGTCATTCTCCGATCATCATCATCATCATCATCATCAGCCTGTGATAGTCCACTGCTGGACATAGGCCTCCCTAAGACACTCCTATCCATTAGGGTTTTGGACCGTACCCCACCACGCTGGTCCAATGGGTTGGTGGTGGACTGACTTTTACATGCCCATCCGACGCATGGATCATCTTACTTTTTAGACAATTGGGTGATCAGCCCAAATTGCCCTAACCAACTAGGAAACCACAATGAAAATTTGTTGAGTCCCGCAGGATTAGAACCCACGACCTCCGGTTTCTAAGCTCACAAGCCTTCATACCACTAGGCTACGGAGGCAGTTCATACCATTCAATTCCTCCGATCATACCTTGCTAATTGAGCATCCATTACTAACTGAGCATCCATTATACCAACCTCTTTGAGCGTGCAATTCCTGTCCCTTATTCAATAACAGATACTTCGGTGACTCAGGACAGTATGGCAATGTGGCGCATTGGATCAAAGCCGGTATAGCTGTCAGTGCGAGCAGCCATTGCCAACCGTGCTCAGTCCCGAGCACGGATTCCAAGCCGAGTATTTGCGATAGCAGTATAGTGATCGTTATCACCAGCTGGTATACTGTTCCGATCTGTGAATAGAGAATTGAGTCGTCGTTATTATGAAGTTTCGGTGGGACAAATAGGTTTTTTGTTTTAAAGTAAGATTATAAGTCTGTTTTTTCAAGTTAAAGATTATTCTTCAATATAAAAGCTACATTATAAATTATACAATCGTTGGTTAAGTTTGTTACTAAGAAAAAAAATATCATTAGTTATTCCTACTAAAAGACAACCCGAGGTGTAAAAAGAAACTCGAAAAATGTCCCCAATCGTATGAGCTGCGAAGAAAATTCATCATCATCATCAGCCTGTGTCAGTCCACTGCTGGACATAGGTCTCCCCTAATGCACGCCTTTTTTATTAGGTAGTTTTTGGACCGTATCCCACCACGTAAAGTATTGACAATATAACAATAAAATATCTTTTATATAACAGAACTAATAAATATAAAAAAAAAACCTTTTTTGACTAAATATGTTTACAACTCATTTATTTAACTTCTCAGATAATTGAGTGATCAGCCTATATTGTCCTAACCGACCAGAAAACAACGATGACAATTGTATTAGATAATCAATCAATAATTCTAGTGCTTTAACGTCGTTTGCCCGCGGGATTTGAACCTACGACCTCCGGTATACAAAACAAGGACCGATACCGCTAGACCAAGGAGGCGGTTTCCAATACAGCAAAGCCAATGTGTATGTATCATAACTAAATTGAACTAGGAACAAATGAAGACAATGTATGGCGTCAAATACTAATGGCGTAGCAAGCGAACGCGTCCTCATTGGTGGAGCGCGGTCATTTTGAATTCCCACGCGATGTTCGACCAATGAGAGAGGCCGATTTTGACGGTCTCTTGCTTTTAGTACATCTAGCTTGTCGAGTTATTAAGGTCGGCAGTTCGAAACCCATATAATTGATACAAATCGTAACATTAATATGACGGATTTTAACACAAAGTACATATACAGTAAATATGGACAAAAAAATTGCTATTTTTTTTCCTGTCTGTCTGTCTTTTCCTTTTGGCTAATCTCTTATTGACATTTTATATTTATTATATTTATTAATTTCAAATTTGGACTTACCGAGCCTCGTAGAGAGATGGGTGATATTTCAGCCAAGTACAAAGGAGCCAAGCCGGCGTTCAGGCCGCTATTCACGCCGATCAATAGCCTGGAAGGTGAAGGAGATGTGGAAGGTAAGCAGTATTTAGGTGTTCATGAGTTATTAGTATCGGTTTTTTCACAAGTGGAAGAAGGTCGTAGGTTCAAAACCCGATTGGTTTAAGTGTACATTGATATAAAAAAATATTCTTATTGAAAATGAAACCGATACCAATAATACGAGGATATGTATTTTTGTATGTAACGAATGTACTCGTGAAACTTCTAGACCGATTTCAACTATTATTTTTCTATTGCAAAACCAATTATAACTAAGTAATATATTAATCCACGCTACGGAGGCAGTTGATTATAATTAATAAACTGCCTCCGTATCTAAATTAGTGGCGTTTGCTTCAGAAACCGGAGGTCGTGGGTTCGAATCATACGGGGACTCAACAAATTTTCATTGTTGTTTCCTGTCAGTTAGGACAATTTGGGCCGATCACCCAATTGTCTGAAAAGTAAGATGATCCATGCGTCGGATGGGCATGTAAATAGTCGGTCCACCCACCAACCCCTAATGGGTAGCGGTGTATTAGGGGAGGCGTATGTCCAGCAGTGGACTATCACAGGCTGATGATGATGGTGATGATGAATATATTAATCAGCCTGTGTTAGTCCACTGCTAGACAAAGGCCAACCCAAATGCTCCCACAGTATCCCACCACGCTGGTCCGATGCAGATTGGTGGGTGTACCGACTTTTGACACGCCCATCCGACGCATGGACCATCTTACCTTTCAGACAATTGGGTAATCGGCCCAGATTGCCTAAGCAACTAGAAAACAACAATGGAAATACGTTAAGTCCCCGGGTTCGAACCCACGACCTCCGGTTTCTAAATCACACTTAATAAATAGTAATAAGTAATATAATAACAACCGAGACGATCAGAAAGTAATTGCAAAAAAAATCCGGATCGACTGTCATCATGTCCATCCGACACATGGATAAGTCCTGAACAACCAGAAAACAACAATAACATATAGTTTACTCACGGGCTTCGAACCCACGACCTCCGATTCGCAAAGCAAGGGCAATACCACTAGGCCGTAAAGGCGCTTTACAAGCCAATATTTAGCACAATCGTTAAATCCAATGTCAATATATAATTTAAATCGAAACAAAAATATAGAAAAATCCAGATCACCTCGCAATGTCCGTTCACTTTATTGTTTTAGTACATTTACTTTATCGAATGCTTAAGGTCGGCGGTTCGAATCCCGGATATTTTATTGAAACGTAATTAAAGTTATATAAATTACACAAATTTCATATCTTGTTAGCAAATATATTGAAGTAGACTTCTCCTCAGGCCTAGTGGCTTAACAAACCGGAGTTCGTGGGTTCGAATCCTGTGGGGAATCAACAATATGGGATTAGATGCCGTCTATGGAAAATCAAAAAGTTCTGCTTTGATTTTGATTTTTTTTCTCAGAAGGTCATTGCGATTTATACATTTAATGCATAATAAAATATGAAATAATATTTTTTCGCGGACCTTATCAACGCCAAATCTTTTATACCTTAACAAATGTAGAACTTCAAGATTCCAAAGTGTAAAACACGTGAAGTCACTTCCAGTTTGGCAGCGATCGTTATAAATTGACTTTAGCCGATTTACCTGCTAAAGTATCAAAAATAAAAGAAAATCTTTAATGTAAACGTATTAAATGTTTATTGTTTCGTGCAATATTTATTTTATATAGTTTCTTCACTTTTCAACTATAATATTAAAGTAAAATCTTCAACACACCAAAGTATGGAACACGTAAAGTGACTTCCACTTTACCTGTTCCCGTCATAAAGTGACATTAGCCGACTCACCAGCTCAGTACCAGCCCAAAAATGAAAGTGAAGCCTCATAGGTGAGCGACTTGCACTTTACCATCCACCGTCCTAAAGTGACTTTACCCTTACCTGCCCAGTATCAGCATCTCCGCCGAATTGGCCACTTTCGACGCGCCCTCAAGCGCCGCACCGACAAACACCAATACATTGTTCATAAGAAGACCCCCTTTTCTTCCGAACCTTGGAAGTTTTATTATTTAATATGTATATTATTATAAATATATTATTATCTTAATATATATATATATATAAATCACGTGTCACGATGTTTGTCCGCGATGAACTCCCAAACTACTTAACTGATTTTAAAACATAATTGCACACAATGTGCAGTTTAATCCAACATAAAAGATAGAAGAGCTTTACATCTTTATTTATAGTCGCAATATCGTTTTATTGCGATTTATTCTTCTATTATTATTTGATGCAGATTGCTTGCTATAGAACGATTGTGACAGTTGGCGACATCTATTAATTGCGTTGTGTTGACACACACACAAGAGGGCGCTATTTAATAGTATAAACTTTTCGTTTATAATTTCATAGGAGAATTGTGACAATAAAAAGTGAGTGCGTAAAATTAATTAGTTTTGGTCATTCAATTTGATAAAAATCATTATCTATTGTTGAAAACAAAAATGCAATTTCATAACGCCGTTATTTTATACCAGGCCATTAAGTAAAAAAATAGCTCCAAAGCATGCTTGTATATGTATGCATAGATCTTTCAAACTACGCAACGGATTTCGATGCGGTTTTTAATAGATGGAGCGATTGAAGAGGAAGGTGTATAATGATGGTGTATCATGAAGATGATGATGTATAAAACATTGTAGGTACATTTTCCATCAGCATAGCTCCATCGAAGCAGGGCCGGGTCGTTAGTGATATACAGAATAAAGAGTTTTATTATTATTATTTTCATATTTCTAGCTGTTACCTGCGTCTCGTCCGCGTGAAGTAGGAGCAACGTCTGCGAGTTTATTGAAATATACTGTATAGTATAATATAAATGATCTGTTTTTATTGTATGTGCCTATCTTTAGACACAGAGTGTTACGGCTTTTGGCTTCGAGTATGACGAATTTCTATATTGGCTTTCATACATTTAAAGAAATAGGTTCATTAAAAATTACAAGAATTGAGGCTCGTTTCAAAGACGAAACTTTCATCCCTTCCGACCACTTGTATCAAAAATTCGTAGCTTACGCCGAGAGTACTGGAGGTGTACCAAATTTTATCTAAATCGGTTCAATGTTTTAGACATTAAAGACGGACAGACAGACAGACAGAGTTACTTTCGCGTTTTTTTGTCTGGATCTAGTGCTCTGTGGAGTAAACCTCAGAACATACCGGGTTTTGGGGGGCATGCAAAAAGTCGGTCCACCCACCAACCCGCATCGGACCAGCGTGGTGGGATACGGTCCAAAAACCCCCTAATGGATAGGGGTATATCAGGGGAAGCCTATGCCCAGCAGTGGACTATCACAAGCTGATGATGATGGCTGTGGGGGCCGTTGACACAGGCGCGTCTCCCCACCGAGTGGCCTAACTGCACCAAGGGCCCCCAGATGGGGAGCTAAGGCTTGTGCCGTCACTTTCTGGTTCCCGTTAGCATGCTGAATCGAGGGCTGCCTTAGTGGGCCGACGCCTCGGCTCGATTCAGACGCTTTCTTAAGGATAGTTTAATAGCTAGAAGAGGTCTATCTAGACTTTACTACCACTTCTTAAAGCGTTGGCGCTAGGAGAAGTGGCGCAAGAAACTCCAGCAACGCTAGGAGCGTTGTCTAGTTTTGTGTTAAGCTACATATAGCATTTACTTTCGCATTTATAATATTAATAGCCATACATAGTATAATATAATAACACATAGTATAATAGTAATACCAGCTAACGGCCAAAACTTAGTCGATAACATAAAAAATTCTCTATTCGATATATAGTTGTAGTGCGATAGAAATCTGTTTTTGTTTGCGTTGTTAATTTATTTTTACAGATTTTCGTTTTATATATAACCTTCAGCATAACCGACGAGGCTGGTAGTTGTCCAACGATCGGCTAGCTAATAATTGAAAGACGTTATCTGACATTAATTAAAGAGTTCAATAGATTGTTTAATTTCTACGCCATATAATCAAAATCGCTTTATAATTACCCTATTTTGTGTGGAAAATAACATCTTAGGCGATATTAATCAAAATCAAAATAAAGAAGATCAGAGTTAAATGATTTTTCGTGAATTATTTAACTGCCTCCGTAGCCCAGTGGTAAAGACTTTAGAAACCGGAGGTCGTAAGTTCTAGTCCTGCGGGGACTCAAATACTTATCAGAGATGTGTCCTAGTTGGATTGGGCAATGCCGATCACCCGATTGCCTGTAAAGTAAGATGATCCATGCGTCGGATGGGCATGTTCAATGGCGGTCCCGCAATTTATCTCTCTTCGATCGTGTCGGTTATGTGCCATCGGAATATGAGGGTGAAGAAATGGAGTGCACTTGTGCATGCGCGTACTCTTGTGGCTTGACGGTGAGTTCTGGGACACTATTTGTATAGATATTAAACTAATATTTAATTGCCGATCTATATTTGAGATCAGCCAATGCGCAGGAGACATTAATGTGCACAAGTGTACGCGAAAACATAATTGCACTCCCTCTTCTTTTATACCCTCATAGTCCGACAGAAAACCGACCCATCATCATCGTGCACACACACAACATCATCATCATTATCATCATCAACCTGTGATAGTCCATTGCTGGACATAGGCCTCCCCTAATACAGCCCAATACATTAGGGTGTTTTGGACCGTACCCACCACGCTGGTTAAATGCGGTTTGGTGGCTGGACCGACTTTTTACATACCCATCCGACGTATGGATCGTCTTACCTTTCAGACAATTGGGTTATCAGCCCAAATTGCATTAACCAGTAACTGCAGTAACCGCAGGATTCGAACCCACGACCTCCAGTTTTTAAAGCACACGCCTATACGACTAGGCTACGGACGAAGGTACGAGAGAAAATATATTTTATTTTCGTGGACTTTAATTCAACACTATTTCATCCGATAATAAGCAAAGGTTGTTTTATGAATGCCAAACGCCCGGATAAATGCTTATTTTTTATAAATATATACATATCGTATGCATACGAACATCCAAACGCACAATATTTATTACGCAATACTTCTCCCGTTCTGTGAATCGAAGCAGGGTTACTAACCACTGCGCCAAGTGGGTTACATTCCAATTTTTCACTCAACTTGCTTAACATTTTTCTTTCAAATGATAACACAGCCGGATGGACACAGATACATAGATGGATTCTGTTCCAAATTGCAATAATATATATGCGTACACTTTTCGTTAATAATTTTAAAGATGGCATAAAAAATAGTCCGCTGAGTTTCTTTCGCCGGTTCTTCTCAGGTCCGAGGCGTCCTTTTCCGAACCGGTGGTAGTGTGTTTGACAATCGATAAGCAAGTGTGAACTTCTATGTTCAATAACACATTAAATCCACTTATTAAAGGATTTTTTTCCCGTTAATCCAAACTAATATTATAAATGCAAAAGTAACTCTGTCTGTCTGTCTTTACTGTCTGAACAATTGAACCGATTTATATGAAATTTGGTACATACATAGAATAGATGCCAAGAAAGGACATAGACTAGTAATCAATGCGATAAAAGTGGTTGAAAGGATTGAAAAAGGGCATGAAATTTTGTGTGGAAATCGACTCTGTGGAACATTAAACAACATTTTTTTGTCTAGACACTCGAAACGAGCCATAAGTGGTGTTTTTGTAGCAATTTCGTAGTTACAAACTGTACAAGAATAAACTTGGGGTTGAAATTGGTAAGAAAGTCGAAGCCAAAAGCCATACAACTTTGTGTCTAATGATAGGCACATACAATAAAAACACCTCATTTATATTGTACTCTTCAGCATATTTCAATACAACTCGCGGAAATTCCTCCTATTTCACGCGGACAAACACGTAACAGCTAGTTGTTTATATTTGTTTCGCACTCTTTTCACGATCCATGATGACGGGCAGACTACGATGATGTCTGTACTTCAACTATTTAACAATGAAATACCTTCGATTGATTTTATACGTATGACTAGCAACCCCGCAGCCCCCCTTGTGGGTGGAATCTCGTAAAATCCGTTCTTAGCTGAACTCTGCTCGGTGTAAGGAATATTCCTACCAAATTTCAAGTCCTACGCCTTATGGTTGCAGAGATATCGTGATGAGTAAATATAGGTGGGAATCTCTTATATATATTCTATATATATATATATATATATATATATATATAGATAAGAGATTCCACTTATTACTCTGAAAAATCGCTGAGAAAATGTTTACAGAAATCAATGTAATGACTGTTTTTCTCAATACATATGTGAAAATATTATGTATGTTCATAAAATAAAATGATTTTGTAAAACATTGTGACACATAATATAAATACTAGGAATAACATAATTATGTTCTTCCAAAACTAGGCTCCGAAGAACAATGAAATCTTTCATGGGACAATGTATACTCTTCTTCAACAAAATCCCAGAAAACGTTTAGCTATTATCTGTAGATAAATTTAAAAAGTTGTAAAGGAACGTTTGTGTGTTAAAGGATATTATTTTAGTCATAACTACTAGATAGATAAAAGACCCTGGTAATGAACTGTTCGCTGTCCAGGCTATTTCAAAGTAGTAAAATGTGAGGTTTTATGTAAAAGTTTTGTAAAATTTATTGAAGAAAAAGGAAAAAGGAAAAGTCCCGCTGAGTTTCTTACCCCGGTTCTTCTCTGGTCAGAGGCTTCCATTTCCGAGTGGTAGATTATTTGACAATCAATATGAAAATGTAATGCTTCCATATTGAATAAAGATATTTGACTGACTTTGATATATATATATAGATGAATGCGTTAATGAAAGGAACAATTGTACAAAGATTTAGATTTCGACTCACCTGTCTGCCACCACTCCGGTTAGCACGCCACCTATCATCCCCCCAACGCAATATATCGATACGGTTATCGACCATATTGTGGTCACTTTGGGGTCCTCTTTCGCGTCCATCGTTAAGTTCGTGGAGCGTAAGGCCTCTTTGTGCAACCATTCAGACATCACCTGCGAGGTTATTATTTACTTTATATTATATATATATATATTAATACTGAATTTAATAAATTGACTATGTGTGAGTTAATTTGAAGAAACTGACGTCCCATAACGACAATCATTGTCTTGATAGCCGAAAACGACTTTGACATGCCCATCCGACGCATGATTTATTGTTCTTTTTGGACTATTTCAAAGAAACAGAGACAACAAATGAAGTCCACTTTATTACAGATATTTCGCGTTAATTCTTTATATGTTTTTAAAACGTTGCGGACTCTTTCCATGGTCCATAATCACGGTCAGACTCATCATCATCATCCTGTGTTAGTCCACTGCTGGACAAGGGCCTCCCCTACTGCCTCCATTAGGGGGTGTTCTGGACCGTATCCCACCACGCTGGTCCAATGCGGGTTGGTGGGTGGACCGTCTTTACTTGCCGATCCGACACATGTCAGACAAAGATGTCTATATTTGGACATTTTCACATTAAAAAACAATGTTATACCCATCTTAGTCTGCCCGTGATCATGGACTATGGAAAGAGTCCGAAACTTCGCAAATATATAGAAATAATTAGAGCGGTTATCGGCCGTCTTAGCGTTCATTGCAAAAGTGTAGTCCAGCTGTGGACTGATAAGGGCCGATTATGATGATGAACGCGAATATCCGTTAAAAGTGGGATTTAATATATATAATTGAGTGAATAGAAAGAATAATTGAATAAAAATATAAATCGCATCACTTAAGATGGGATGTATATGTATCTATTCTATTTTCTCAATTTTTAATATTGTTTTCGCAAAATGCCTCGTAGAATCCACATGGATCAAACCCACGATCTTCGGGTTGTAAAGCGAGCCGTTACCACTGCGCCGCGTAGGTGGCTACGATGACACTTACCGCTTGTGGTGCGTTGATGACGCCCGTGTTGAAGCCGTGCTGGAAGGCGGACCAGCACGCCGAGGATATGATCGCGAAGGCAAGCCGTATGTTCATACCCTGCGAAAGATATTATCAAATAAATAATAAAAATAACAGAATAATATGGCAATGGAATGATAAGCTGCGAATGTGGTCTCTCTTGCATAGGCCAGAGTTCTGTCAAGGAACGTACCGAAGTAGACATAGCTGATGTGAGCACAGACGGTTTATGAAAATGTAGTTTCTTATCATGTTTTGGACGTAAACATGACAAGATTTGATAAACCACGCAAAAGAACACCGATCCCTATCAAGGATGTTTCAGGAGGATAGTGAAATTAGAAAACATACTAATTTCGATAGAGAAGATGGTTTGGTACTACCACCTAGGGATGGACATCGATATTTTAGAAATATATCAATATCGTTATTGATATGTAATACAGAATATATCGATATATCGGTATATAAATAACTGTGTAGCTTATTATGTACTTCATCTTAAATTACTACAGAAAACCAATGCACAACTGTCATTTGTAAATGAATTAAGAAAATTTATAAATAAAACTACAATTTTATATGTTTAAATCTACATTCATCTGATACCGACATAAAAAGACCTCATCGACCGAAATACGTCATCAATTGAAAACGACTAAAACATCAATTAATCATCATCGATTGTTTTTATTATGAAAAACATCGATTTGTATGTAAATATACTTTACAAATAGGGGTATTTTGATTTAGCAATGTACAAAATATAAATACATACATCATACATCATCAGCCTGTGATAGTCCACTGCTGGACATAGGCCTCCTAATACACCGCTATCCATTAGGGTTTGGACCGTATCCCACCACGCTGGTCCAATGGGGTTGGTGGTGGACCGACTTTTACATGCCCATATAAATAATTTGCCTTAATTATTTCTTTTGTTTACGCGAATACTATACATTATAAAATAAAATGACTTTACGGATTATATCGCGTTTATTTTACATTTTTAATTCCGACGTTTCGAACACTTTCCAGCGGCCATGGTCACGGGTAGACTGATATGTCATATGACTTGTCCCCAGTGCCGAAGCGGGGTTTCCAGATCTTAATTGTAATTAATTATTTTTAGTCTGTACTCCAAAAAGTCAAATTGAACTGGTTTTATCATACCAGCCAGCAGTGGTATTATGCTAGGTTTACATTTTAATTTATTAATTATGGGGTCTCAAGAAGGTGGTAGAACCCAACCATCTTCTATTGAAATTTGGATGTTTTTAATCTCAATAGCCTCACGGATCATCCTTGGTAGGAATCGGTGTTCTTTAGCGAGGATTTGTGGTCCATCAAATCTAAGGTAATGGTTTGGGTGATTTAAGGTATGGCCACACACTGCCAACTTGTTAGCTATATGTTCCTTCACGCGGGTTCTTCTTGCTCGCTTTGTTTGTCCAATATAAGAGAGGCCGCAGTCACAATCTAGCTTGTACACTTGTAGAGGATTATTGCACTTGACAGGTGGTAGGAATTGACCAATCTTCTTCAGCGGCTTGAAAACTTTTGATTGAAGCCCGCCTCAAAATGTAGCCAATTTTGTCAGTTACGCCTCTCACGAAAGGTAGAACAGTAAACGCGATAAAATCCGTAAAGTAATTTTATATAATAATTTACCCTTATCCTGAAAAATATCGCATTTTTACTTTTGCATGATATACAAACACTGGCGCGCAATCCTCCTTCACTCTCCGATGGGACGGATAACCGACGCGCAAAGTGATCATGCGCAGTATTGAACCATGTCTAAAGCTTGGATTGGCATGACCCTAACCGTCTGGGTAACTAAATATATTGATTCACCATTGGATTCGAACTCACTACCCTCTATTACAATAACGCAAGTCATTAGGCTACGGACAAGTTACGCAACACGTAACGAAATTAAGTTATACTTTCGGTCGTTAAAGTGAACAAATTCAAAATATCAACATAATTAATTAATCTTTTTATCTGAAACAAATCTAAGATGGAATTCACATGCACAAATGTACATTAAGTTTGTGTAATCTTTGGCTAAAGCGTAGTTTAGAAAGCTCAGTGGCGATAAGATAATATTTATTTAATTTTAAGAGGCAGCTCAAACACTGCTGTGTTCCGGTCTGAAGGGCACCGTAGTTCGCGTAATTACTAAACGATATGTATTATAAACGTAGTGTAGGACGCCCTGCGGCAAGATGGAGTGACGACATTCGCAAAGTGGCCGGTGGGCGCTGGATGAGAATAGCCGAAGATCGGAAGCGGCGGCGTGCATTAGGCGAGGTCTATGTCCAGCAGTGGACTGACACAAGCTGATGAAGATGTTTTATTAAATAAGACAATTTTGTTTACATAACAGGTTCTTAGTGTTGGACAAACTGTGACCTAGTTTTAGTTCATACATCTGTACAGCCTAAAAACTTAACTAAAGGCATGCGATAATAGTTAAGCCAAATGGAACTCGCAATTAATGTAACAATGTAACCATGGCAACGGATCGGCTTCATGCTTATAAGCCGATTCTTATTAGTCGAATTTCAGTCAGTATATCACTCCGCGGTGACAATTAATCAATAATTTTATATTCCATAAAAACTTAAGATGCTATTTATATTACGTATCTTAAGTTAGTCCAAAAACCCCCTAATGTAGAACGGGCACCCTGTGCTCCAGCAGTGGACTTACACAGGCTGACGATGATGACGATAATTTTAAATAAGTCAAGCACAGTTCGCTCAACCATATCGGATTACAGTTCGTTTGCAATGTTCGCTTTTTATTACAAGCCCCGCTCGACATATTACCGCTGTAATTGAACGCGACTTTCCCCGTAATGAACCGACCAACCGAGAACCTGTGTTTGTTAAAACAAAACGGCCAACATGGTGTTTCATATAAGAATCGAGTGACAGTATCGTAAAGATGACCACATAATACAGCATTAGCAAATTAATGTGCAAATTTTGTTTATCTATATATATAAAAGAGATTCCCACCTATATATTGACTCATCACGATATCTCTGGAACCGTAAGGCGTAGCGACTTAAATTTGGTAGGAATATTCCTTTCGCCGAGTATACGTCAGCTATGAACGGATTTTACGAAAATCTACTAATACTAGTTAAAAATAAATTTAGACTTAATTGAATGCATGGTGACTATTTCTGCCGCAAAGCAGGACTGCGAAAACACTACTGTGTTCCGGTTTGAAGGGCACCGTTGCCAGCGTAACAAACCTTAACATCCCATGTCTTACGGAAGGCAGCACGTTGGTACCACTGGCCGGCCGTGAGACATTTTCCGGACTTTCATTAAAATATAGCTTATATAGCTGGGATTAACTTCGGTTACGAATTTAAAAAAGTAGTAAAGGAACTGCCTCCGTAGCCTAGTGGTATAGGCGTGTGGCTTAAAAACCGGAGGTCGTGGGTTCGAATCCTGCGAGGACTCAACAAATTTTCATTGTTGTTTCCTAGTTGGTTAGGGCAATTTGGGCCGATCACCCAATTGTCTCAAAAGTAACATGATCCATGCGTCGGATGGGCATGTAAAAAGTCGGCCCACCCACCAACCCGCATTGGACCAGCGTGGTGGGATACGGTCCAAAAACCCTCTAATGGATAGGGGTGTATTAGGGGAGGCCTATGTCCAGCAGTGGACTATCACAGGCTGATGATGATGAGTAAAGGAACGTTTATGTGTTAAAGGTTATTATATTATAACATACATTAATTTATAAACGATAACACAGCCTGGTAATAGAATGATCTCTCCAGACATTTTCAAATACAATATACGTATGATAGGACTGCATGTAGCTCATAAGAAAATTTTTATGTATATTTCATTATTATAAAAGATGACAATAAAGGCCTGCTGAGTTTCTTTCGCCGGCTTTTCTCAGGTCGGAGGCGTCCTCTGACCAACCGGTGGTAGCGTCCTTGACAATCAATAAGCGAATGTTACACTTCTATATTGAATAAAGATAATTGAATTGAATAACTTTTTTTGATTTTTTCCTTTAAGAAAATGCTTTTTTTATATTACCGTGCGGGCGAAGCTGCGGTTTACCTAAGTATTAACTAAAATCGTGGAACAAATGCAAAACCACTCTGTTGGTGATCGCCTTTACATTATTGCATGGTACGCAGGACTTTTTACCGACGAATAAACAACTGGGCACGGTCGATGAATCTTGGAAGATTTCTTTGTAGAGCACGTGCGTATAAACAACGGCGAGCGGGCGAATCTTGAAAGCGAATGTTCGTTCGCGAACGAACGTTTGGCGGAACACGGAAGTGTACGCACGCCGAATGGTAGAGATAAATTCAGAATCATGTATATTCAATATTCACGGTCAACTATTATTAGTAGACCGTTATACTAATAATAGTGTGAAACTTGGATCTTAGTCTGAGCACTATGAAAGTCCAAAATGATCGCATTAAACGAGTGACATTTTCATATCCATTAATGTGAAACTTTATTGATTTAACTTTGCCTTAAGTGTCATATGCCAAAATTAATACTATCATTGTACGATATAGAGATACATGGGCGCTGAAGCTATTGGAGAAAGAACGATTAATGTGAACTTTTACGAAAATGTATGAAGGAAAATTATTACTTACTGTGCCTGTATTATTAAAATTTTGGACCTTATTTCTTTTATTGTCAACGCAGGCAGACGCCCGTAGACATCGGCAATACCAGTGGTATCACCAACGCGCTGCCTACCGCGAGACTTGGGTATTTATGGTGCACACTACTGCTTTGCGGCAGAAATAGGCACTTCACGCACGCTTTAGAAACCGGCAGTCGTGGGTTCGAATCTTGCGGAGAATCAACGAATTTTTATATTATTGTTGTTTCCTAGCTTGTTAGAGCAATTTGGGCCGATCACCCAATTGTCTGAAAAGTAAGATGGTCGTTCCACCCACCAACCCGCATTGGACCAGCGTGGTGGGATACGGCCCAAAACTCCCTAACAGACAGGGGTCACAAGTTTGACTTTGACTTTGACTCTGATGATGATGATGATAATGAAACTGTATTATAGCGTCACGATTTTGATCAGACTTTAAGCAGAAACATATTTTATTGCGTCATACATATCTTTTTTTATTTTGGCGTAAACAGAGATTAAAGATATTTTACGATAAATTTTGTTTTCACTTCTTGAGTTGGTTATAGGCGAGGATTATAAGGATTTTCAATCTTTTTTAGTAATACAAACTGCTTATATTACTCGGTGATAATTATATACGTCATTGAAATTATTCTCCTATTATTATATCAGTATAGATTATTGGCGCAGTCATGAATGTTGCTCTACAAGTAACGCTTCACTTGACTTGTGTCCATGATACATCGTGTAAGTGAATACAAATTCTATAGCTTATATTGAAGTAAAACAATAATTAATTCTAGTTAACTGACGTCACAACGTATCGCATCGCTCAAACCAATCGGAACGAATTGTTTCAGCATATTACTGTATTTTTTTTTTAACTGCCAACGCAGGCAGACGAGCAGTCGGGGCCACCTGATGAAAAGTGGTCACCGACGCCCATAGACATCGGCAATACTGGTGTCACCAACGAGCTGCCTACCGTGAGACATAACATGTTAAGTCTCGTTTACCCAGTAAACACGCTGGCTACGGTGCCCTTCAAACCGGAACACAGTAGTGTTTTCACACTACTGCTTTGCGGTAGAAACAGGCACAGTGGTGGTACCCCCAGACGGTCCCATGTAAAAAGGGGACCTACCACCGGTAGGAAGAATAAATATTTCTTTTATTTACGCGATTATTGTACATATCAAATCCACTAATTTACGGATGTTTCGCGTTATTTATATATATTTATTCCCGATGTTTCGGAAGTTATTTACCCTAACTTAGTATAACTAGTAACTTAGTCTGCCCATGATCATGGATACTGGAAAGAGTCCGAAATGTCGGGAATAAATATACACATATATAACTAACGCGAAAAATCCCTAAATTAGTGGATTTGATATATTATGTAACTTATGATCTTAGCCCTCCCCTATTGCACGCCATCTCCATTATAGGTTTTGGACCATATCCCACCACTCTGGTCGCATCGGGTTGGTCGGTGGGTACTTGTCATAATCAAATAATAATAATATCGTCCTAGTCGATACGACTACAGCTGCCGTGTAGTGCACTAGTGTACGCGCAAACGCTGGCGCACTCCTTATTTCTTGGCTCACGTCGCCCGAAGGGACGGATAACCGACACGCCTGGTAAGCGATCAGACGCAGGACCGGTTTTTACACTCACATCCGACGCATAGATCATCATTCTTTAAAGATAAAAAATGATTAAACAGCATTAATACGACATTAGCAATAATACGACAAACCTCTAACTAGGAGGCAACAACGAAAAGTTTTTGAGTGTCCATACGAATCGACCCCGAGACCTTCAGCGACCTAAGTCCAGCAGTGGACCAACACAGGTTGATGATGATGATGATGTTACTAGGTTAAGCAACGTTACCCATGTAATAGTGACCGGTGGACTTATGGCATTTATTATAGTTGCATTTTCCGTAGTTCATATCGCATGAACCAGTTGACGCTCTGTACATATCGAAATAATCACACGAATTTATACAACGAAAAACCGACATACACTTGTTGATGATGACGTCGTGGTTTACATATTTTTATTTACTTATCATCATCATCAGCCTGTGTTAGCCCGCTGCTAGACATAGGCCTACCCTAATACAGCCCTATACATTGGGGTGTTTCAGACCGTATCCCACCACGCTGGTCCAAGCGTGGTGGTGCCACCGCTTTACCACAGTCACGAGGTCATCGACTTAGGACGATTACCATGGGTATGGCAAATCAGTAAGCAGAGCGAAGGTAGACTATGATTTTTAATCACCCTTCATATGCATTAACCCAACGTCTCAGGTCGTATCGAAAGCAATATTAGCAACTTTGCACAACGAAAAATCGACATAAAGTTGTTGATGATGACGTCATCATCATCATCGATAGTCGATGTCGAACACGTTTAGAGCAAGCTACTGACCTTGGTATACGAAAGGGCTAGCTTCCGACAGTTTGAAATTTAAAATGTCGCTCGTTTAAACGATGTCATGAATATTTTCGTCTGTATAGTTTTATTATATGATTTAAAAACTAATATTACACGAGTTTGTTAGTATGTACGTTTGTTACGATATAATACTAAAGGTTAATTGCCTCCGTGGGCTAGTGGTAAGGGCGTGTGCATGAATGCGTATGCATACAAACCGGAGGTCGTAGGTTCGAATCCTGCGGGGTCTCAACGCAACTAGAAAACAATAACGAAAATTTCATTTTTTTCCTAGTTGGTTAGGGCAATGCAGGCTGATCATCCGATCGACTGTAAAGTAAGATGATCCATGCGTCGGATGGGCATGTTAAAAGTTGGTCCCGGTTGTACAGACCAACTTTGGCAGTGGTTATAGGATGTCAGTGAATTTTTTGGATTGCGGAGGTCAGATGCTAGTCGTTTTGCGTAAAAACTGTTGTTCAGCTAAATCTGAATGGACTAGAAGCCGACCCAATGATAACTTGGGAAAATGGTAAGGCGAAAGGTTCGTTCTACATGTACATAGCTTTTTCTGAACTTCCTTGAGGTTATCTAACCCTGCATACCATTAATCAAGAAAGCTTTAATTAATAAATATTTATTTAAGTGAAGTCTTCCGTAGCGCAGAAACAGTTTAACATTTTACTTCATAAACCTAATTTCAAGTCTTCATGATTTAAATACCCTGGAAAAGAGTTGTGTTTGAATTTTCGGGAAGGAATATAAAGAGTGAAAAGCGGATTTAATAACTTACTAACAAGTCATAGGGTATACTCGTTAAAAATAATGTTTAGCTAACATCACAGGCGAAACCGCGTGAGACTGCTTTGGCAAACATTTACGGCCTTGATGTGTCATCCTTAATCTTGCGTTAGAGAGAGTGTGCGTTACTCTGTTGTTTATGAACACGTGATGGACGTTATAAACGAATGCGGTATTCGGTGAATTAATAAAAACATTATGATTGTTTGTTAATGAAGCGATGGGATTTATCATCATCATCATCATCGTCAGCCTGTGTCAGTCCACTGCTGGACATAGGCCTCCCCTAAAGCTTCTCCATTAGGAGGGTTTTTGAACCGTATCCCACTACGCTCGTCCAATGCGGATTGGTGAGTCGACCGACTTTTTACGTACCATCCGACGCATGGATCATTTTACTTTTCATAGGATAGGAGTGTACTAGAGGAGGCCTATGTCCAGCAGTGGACTATCACAGGTCGATGATGATGAAATCGTTATTATTGGATTGTGGTCTATCATCATTATTGGATATAAACAATATAACTCTTAGCAACGACGCGTCTTCGTACGTATACATATAGTGAGAGAAAATTTTCCTTCGTAATTTTTCGGAAAAGTTAATATTTATCGTGCTCCATTAAATAGCTTCAGTACCTGTACATATCTTTACACATTGACATTGTTCATGTTGACATTTATACTAAACAAGTTTCATATTAATGGATACAATAACAAATTTTAACAAAAGTAACCGATTTCAAATCGATTGGCGTGATATCGAGCTACTAATTGTACATTTGTTGAACACGTGCTTAATGTAAATTTCAGACTTATTCAGTATTTTCATGGTAGCCACTGTCAGAAGTGGACCAAATTGCTATGGGACCGAACGGGAAGCACCAGCTTTCAAATAAAAAAAAACATCCAAATCGGTTCGCCCAGGCGAAAATTCTGAGGTAACAAACATAAAAAAAACAGACTTGAGAATTAAGAACCTCCTCCTTTTTTTAAGTCGGTTAAAAATATCACTCATTTAATACGATTCATTGACAGTTCTGGTGTCATCGTATTCCGATGAAGATCTGAGTTTTCCGAAGAAAATCATTTCTCACTACATCTACATGACGTTGACATTCGTCTACTGTCACCCAGCGATTGACATGTCGGTAACGGCTCATCCAGGAGAACGCTAAATGTATGACGTCACCTCGTTGCTTAAGTTACTTTGGTCATATCCAAGCCTAGCTCTATCCCACGTATCTATAAACACAAAGGTATTGGTGGTACGCGCCGCAATAGCTTGCCGATGGCAGATCATTATCGTGCAGGTACACAAGTGTACACGCAAACGTAGGATACCTCTTATATACTTTCTAAATCCGACGGGACGTATAACAGACACGACCGGAGAGAGATCAAGCGCAGGACCGAAGTTTTACGTGCCCATCCGACGCACAGATCATTTTACTTTGCAGGCAATCGGGTGATGAGCCTGCATTGTCTAAACCAACTAAAAAACTTAAAGGAATTTGATATCCCGAAGGTTTCGAACCCACGACCTTCGGTTCCAAGAGTAAGAGCAAATAGCACTACCCATACGCAGATTACCACACAACACTTATAGCATATTTATTGCCTATAGTTAGAATCTAGCAATTGCAATAATATGCATAAATAGCAATAATTGACGAAAACAACAATAACACGCAAGTTTAATCGACAGAACAAAACAACGATTATCTTAATTATTGTTGTTAGAATCATAACCTGCAATGGAACTGTAAACTGTCGCTTACATATGGTCGCAAGTTCGAATCTCGGCACGTGCAAGTTAACTCTTTCTCACTTCTTGCCATTTCCAATGATATCATTGGGCCGGCTTCTAATCAATCCAGATTTACCGAATAGCAATTTTTATGTGACCGATATTTGACCTCCACAACCCAAAGGGCTAATTATTCGACAGGCGAATTATTTATTTGCAAACTTGAACGCTATGGGTCTATAAAGACTGCCAATGATCATCTTCATGACCACGCATGACCGACTTTATACTGCTACAACGATGGATCATCTTGATATTCAACCGCCAATTGACCCGACTATTGTCCTAACAAAGCAGGAATCAACGATAGCATTTTTTCCTAAGAGTATTCAACCCGACCTCGGTTTGTAAAGAAGATCCATACGCAACGATGCATCTAAGAGATCACCATATATCGATCACACGATTCTGGAACCATAGGCGTGACTTGAAATTTGGTAGGAATATTCCTTTCGCCGAGTAGAGGTCAACTAAGAACGGATTTTACGAAATTCCACCCACAAGGGGTTGCGGGGTTGCTAGTTTAATAATATATTAAGTTATTATATAGTTAGTTATGGTCAGAAGTATTAATACAAGCCGTTGTCAGCCACTTTCTTTACCTATATTTATTGATTACAGAGACGAAACGAACAGCAAGTTCACTTGATGGTTATAGATATAGCATGCCCATAAGAAATCTAGCATATAATGCGAAAAATACGTCTCGTTTACCGAGCAATTACGCTGGCTAGGATGTCCTTCAAACCGGAGGACGGTAGTGTTTTTACATTACTGATTAACTAAGAGAGAGAGCGTGCCCTACTGTTGTTTTTTTGACGTTTTTTTAATGGAAAATTAAGTTTTTAAGCATTTTTTCAATTTAACTGAATATTTAACTCTATTTTATAAGTTTTGTCAACAATTTCATTCGAACTTTTCGTATATTTCTTGTCCATGTTGCTAAACGATAGCTCTGAGTACCAAAACTAAATGTCTCTGCTATACGGCTTCAACAAGGAACTTTCAGGTGCAAAAGATACCTTAACCACAGGATGTGAGAACTGCAAGATTTCGTGGTTTTAAACCATAAAAATCCCTGTTGCTTACATATGAGAGCATATAAAAACATAAAAACAGGTTAAAGACGTGTCAAAGTGATCTTTCAATTCATCAAAGTTGTTACATCATCAGCCTGTGATAGTCCACTGCTGGACATAGGCCTCCTCAAATACACCGCTATCCATCAGAGGGTTTTGGACCTTGTCCTACCGCGCTGGTCCAATGCGGGTTGGTGGGTGGACCTAGTTTTTACATGCCCATCCGAAGCATGGATCGTCTTACTTTTCAGACAATTGGGTGATCGGCCCAAATTGCCCTTACCGAGTAGGAAACAACGATGAAAATTTGTCGAGTCTCTGCAGGATTCGTACCCACGACCTCCGTTTTCTAAAGCACATGCTCATACCACTAGTCTACGGTGGCAGTTAAGAGTCAACAATTAGCTATTCTATATTTTTGTTGCATAAAGCGACGATGATGGTAAGTGGCGCAACTCACCGCTTTCAGACAGACCTTACGTCTCCTTTGCCCAGTGACGCTGGCTACGGTGCCCTTCAAACCGGAAGACAGTAGTATTTACACGCCACAGTTAACTTTTCACTTGGGCTGTTCAAAAGAGCTTTTTTTTGGTTAAAATAATCGACCTAACGAGGAGAACTTCACCTAATGGTAAGTCACTTTATGCCTAAGGCATTAAGCCAGTCTTTGTATATTTAATTGTGCAAAAAGAAATAAATAAAAGGTATGGGTAGGGCCATAAGAAATACTTCTTCTCATCCGCTGATCGTTTTAAGGCATGTCACCTTCGTTTACGGTGCCCTTCGAACCGGAACACTGTTTACACTAATGCCTTACGGCAGTAATATATACGGCGTGGCACTTTCCTAATAATTCTCGTGTAAACACTCTACCTACCACTTTTAACTATAGTTTAACTATATCAAATCCAATATTTTACGTATTTTTCGCGTTAATTATGTAGGTACATTTGTTATCGACGTTTCCGAATCTTTCCAGCATCTCACAATGATTTACACAACCGATATGGATAACTGATTTTTTTTTTTAATTTTTGTCTGTCTGTCTGTTTCTTCTAGCCAATCTTTAGATAATTACTCTTGAAGTAACTCGGGCAACTTGAAAAAAATTACAGTATTTTATTAGTATTATCATTCGGACGAAGACGCGGGCATAAGCTAGTTGAACACAAAAACTGGATACAGCTGGAACATACAAAGTATATCTGGTATATAGCAAAGATTTAAATATCATATTAATATAAATTCAAACGCACGACTTCGTACCAGCGCCGTGTTTAAATATTCAACTTAAAATGATTAACGGGGAATTGGCAAATGCTGCTGAATGGAGTTATCGACACATTTAAATCATTTTAATATGGTTGATCGAATTATAAATGGTCGCATTGGCTTTCGCTTTACAATCAAGAGATCGTTGGTTCGAATCCGGCGGATCAACTTTGTGTTATCGTTTCCTGGCTGGTAATTACGAATGCCTCTGAACGTGAAGTACAATGCCGTCAGTTTTTTTTTATTGCAGGCAGACGAGCAGTCGGTCCACCTGATGGGAAGTGGTCACCGACGCCCTTAGACATCGGCAATACTTGTGGTATCACCAACGCGCTGCCACCGTGAGACATAGGGTGTTAAGTCCCGTTTACGCAGCGAATACGCTGGCTACTATAAACCGGGGCACATGAGTGGCTCACACTACTGCTTTGCGGCAGAAATAGGCACCGCGGTGATACCAACCCGGACGGTCCCCTGTAAAAAGGGGACCTACCAACAGTTATTACGAGCGATTTCGTCAAAGCCACGATTAGATACAACAATGACATGGATAACCTTTCGTATTAAAAACAGGGAACTATATCACGTTCGTGATAACGTTCAACGTCGTTATAATGAAAAAAACAACTCAATTTTCACGTTTTAATATCAGACACGTGAACGTAGATCCATTATAAAAACAGACGGTAAAACAAATTTTATTATATTGAGCAGATCACGACTAGTGTTACTGCGTGAAGGCACGACTCATGCTGTGTTTGTACACGGGCTTTATAAACCGGAGGTTGTGGATTCGAATTCAGCGTAGAATATCGTTGATTTTTATCAACCGGCTGCCTGTTAATTTAGGTGTAGGAAGCGTGTGAAAAGTCCGCCCTACACCTGATCTAGCCCCGCTAGTGTCGGTTATCCGTCCCGTCAGCCCATGAGAGTAAAGAAATAGAGAGGGAGTGCACTGACGCTCGCGCGTAGGCTATAAAATAAAATAAAGAAATAATATTTAATATAAATAAATCATCTTATATGTCTGTCATATAATCTGAAGAACTGATGGCCGATGGGCCTAAAGGTTCTGGAGTGGAGGACGCGTTTGGCGAGACAGGCGTTGGTCGACCCACCAGGTGGATTGCCGATCTCCGTGCAGTAGCCGGTTCAAGTTGGCAGCGAGTAGCAGGGATCGGCCGTCTTGGCGTTCATTAAAAAGGCCTATGTCCAGCAGTGGACGGATAAAGGCTGATTATGTTGATGATGTGCCTCAGCCAATGAAAATCGCGTATCCGATACAACAACGAAAGCCACAGCAACGAAGTGGCCCTTCCGACGGATATATGACGAAAGTTATTTTATAAGGAGTTTTTAAGTGAATATAAGGCACGGTTATCGATTTTTCTAAGTTTTACACTAATAAATGACATAAAACAATCACATGTGATGACACATTAAAGCTCCTGCTGAGTTTCTTTCGCCGGTTCTTCTCAGATCAAAAGCATCATACATAGCCTCATTAGGTGAATACATACATATATACATATACATATATATACAGCAATGGCCAAAAGTATTGAGCACCCTTCAAATTTCGCACGTGCGTATTTATTGTAAAAGATAACTAAACCTATTGTTTGATATTTTTGTATATATATATATAGACTTCATAGAAAAGAACTCCTTTTAGACGATTTTCGACTAATGCTATAGCTACAAAGATACTTTTTCGGAAGAGATGGCATACTAACAAATAGGGCGTTCTAACGACTTCAACCACGCCCGAACCGGTTTGACGCATTCCCTGGACGAAATGGACCGGTTCAGTCGAAATGCAGGGCGTCCTCTTGTCCCTACTTGTGTCATTTATTTTAGACAAACAACCCCCCAATCCCCTTGTGGGTGGAATTTAGTAAAATCCGTTCTTAGCCGACCTGTACTGGGCGAAAGGAATATTCTTACCGAAATTCGAGTCGCTACGCCTTATGTTTCCAGAGATATCGTGATCAATATATAGGTGGGAATCTCTTTTGTTTATTTTAGATTAAAGTACATCAGAACTTCAATAATTTTAAACTTAGTAGCTTAATAACTAGAGTCTGTACAATTATATTAATGTATAAATATAGCTGGTGCCTCTGTAGCCTAGTGGTATGGGCGTGTGCTTTAGAAACCGGAGGTCGTGGGTTCGATTCCTGCGGGGACTCAACAAATTTTCATTTGGTGTTTCCTAGTTGGTTAGGGCAATTTGGGCCGATCACCCAATTGTCTGAAAAGTAAGATGATCCATGCGTCGGATGGGCCTGTAAAAAGGTGGTCAACCCACCGACCTGCATTGGACCAGCGTGGTGGGATACGGTCCAAAAACCCCCTAATGGGTAGCGGTGTATTAGGGAGGCCTATGTCCAGCAGTGGACTATCGCTGGCTGATTATGATGATAATTATAGCGTCTATATATTAATGTTAGATTAATATAGAGTTGATTTGATTGTAATAAAAGTAAAGAATTATATCAATCTGAAATTGAATACATAAGTATCAGGCTAACGTATAAATGTCGTGTCTTGATCTATGCAAATATGAGAAGCAATTTTTTTCTCTAATATTGTCCGTCGCACTCTGTCTTTAACCAATTCATCCTTAGAATGCAGTTTACCCTTTGGCTCGTGGAGGTCGGATGCCAGTCGCTCTACGTAAAAACTGTTGTTCAGGTAAATGGGATGGATTGGAAGCCGCACTTGTGATAACTTGGGATAATGGCTAGGTGAATTCAAGTCTGTGCCTCGGTCTGGTTGTTTTGGCTAGTTTCTCGAACGACCGGTCCGAATTCGAAGGGACTTTTACTGTAAGGTGATGTATCTGGGAGTAGCTTTTACGTACGCGGACGAAGTCGCGGGCAACAACTGCTCATCATCATCATCAGCCTGTGCAAGTCCACTGCTGGACATAGGCCTCCCGTAACGCACGCTTTCTCCATTAGGGGTTTTAGGACCGTATCCCTCGAATTTTTACATGCCCATCTGACACATGGATCATCTTACTTTAAAGACAATAGTGTGAGCGGCCCAAATTGTTCCAAGCGACCGGAAAACAACGCTATCACATAGTTGTTTCCTCGCGGGCTTCGAACCTACGATCTCCGGTTTATAAAGCAAGGGCCAACACCGCTAGGCCACGGGGGCGGCTAGTGTGTCTATAAAAAGGTATATTATTTGTGGATTCTACCCGACATTTACGCGCTTATTAGGTTTGTCATTATGCTTTGTCGTGAATTCCCCGACTTCTTTGGTACGATTATAGAACATACGGTTTCCTGTTAAAAATAAATAAATACATAAACTCACTTTTTTTAAATACATTCAATTTAAACACCCAGACACGAGTAAGGCACAATGTGCATAACACGTCGTTCCCGTGTTGGGCATCAAACCCGCGCCCTTTCGCCTAACAGTCAGGGTCACCAACCGCTGCGCCACTCTGGTCGTGCGATAAGCACCGCCTTGACACTTTCTACGTATTTCTTTTGACAGGGACCATCTACGGTAAGTTTTGCATCGAAAAGGGACGCGCGACGTCACTGTTTGACAGCTTCCGGTATATCGATTGAATGGGATATCCGCCTAACTGTCTGTAACGCATTTCCGGTGAACATTTTTGAATATTCGCCTTTACATAATTAATGCAAAATGTCAATTATAATATTCACTACGGAAACTGCCCTAACCAATTAGGAAACAACCATAACACGAATTTGTCTCAACGCATGATTCAAACCTACAACCTCCGGTTATTAAGCTTCCAGCTGTACCACTAGAGCAAGGAGGCAGACCGAAGTGGAGTTACGATATTTTTTAAAATACTTTAAAAAAAAGCGTGATTAATTTCTAGCTATTTAACAATAGCAATTGTTTAATATCGACGGAAAATAACAATGACGACGTATCTGACAAAAATTTATTGTTCATCGGAATAGAAAAGCAATTCATAAAATTAATTATCGATCACATCTTTCACGTATAGTGAAACTTAATTGAAAAAACTAATTTGAAAACCACCCTTGTGGGTGGAATTTCGTAAAATCCGTTCTTAGCCGACCTCTACTCGGCGAAAGGAATATTCCTAGCAAATTTCAAGTCGCTACGCCTTACGGTTCCAGAGATATCGTGATGAGTCAATATATAGGTGTGAATCTCTTTTATATATACAGAAGAAAGACACATAAAAGTTATGAGCAAAATAATTGTTTTTTTATTATATTGAATGATTTGATAAGAGAATCTCGATGAATATGATCAGTGGATTAAACGGCAGTATGGAAAGAGACTACTGCCTCCGTAGCCTAGTGGTATGGGCGTGTGCTTTAGAAACCGGAGGTCGTGGGTTCGAATCATGCGGGGACGCAACAAATTTTCGTTGTTGTTTCCTGTTGGTTAGGGCAATTGCCGATCACCCAATTGTCTGAAAAGTAAGATGATCCATGCGTCGGATGGGCATGTAAAAAAGTCGGTCCACCCACCAACCCGCACTGGACCAGCGTGGTGGGTTACGGTCTAAAATCCCCTATTGGATAGGGGTGTATTAGGGGAGGCCTATGTCCAGCAGTGGACTAACAAAGGCTGATGATGTGATGTGATGTGATGGAAAGAGACGTGCTTGAAGGACGCCAGAGAGAGAGATTGAAAAAGAGGATTTAGATACAATTTCTATCTATGACGTCATAAGCATGTGCAAATAATTCTCCAAAATAATAACGATATCCCACTAGTTTATTCCCCGACTACGGCGTCCGATCCACATTAGAGATCGGCTAACTGCGCGTGTGATATTTCAGTGCACGAGTGTACTTGACACATGTCCTTTTATTTCCACTGTACTGTGGGACGGATAACCGACACGACCGGAGGGAACCGGCGCAGGAACGGCTTTTACATGCCCATCCGACGCGTGGATCATTATATTTCACGGCAATCGGGTCTACCAAGAGCGACATTCATTATTAAAGTGCCCCCCGCTTGGCGCAGTGGTTAGTTACCGTGACTGTTGCGCTAAAGGGAGTGGGTTCGATTCCCATCACGGAAAAATATTGCGTGATGAACGTAGTGTTTTGCTCGTGTTCGGGTGTTTGTATGTATATAATAAAAAAACAAAAGTAATTCTATGTATTTACCAGTAAAATAGTCTCCACAGCACAAACTTTGCTTAATTTGGGACTAGATGATGCCCAGAAATATTACTTAAAAAAATCACTTGTACTATTAAGTGAGTTTACCTGCCCTTCCTTCCCTGCACAGTATTAAAAAAGGTCGCTTTCCCTGTCCCTATATCCCTATGTATGCTATTATTAAACCTTTCAAACTACGCAACGGATTTTGATGCAGATTTTTTTTATACAAAGAGTGATTGAAGAGGAAGGTTTATGTGTAAAATTCATGCATACGATATATTTTCGAATGGAGTATAACCATATCATCATCATCATCATCATCAGCATGTGTCAGTCCAAAACTGGACATAGGCCTTTTTTTTATGGCATACGCAGGCAGACGAGCAGTAGGGCCACCTGATGGGAAGTGGTCACCGACGCCCATAGACGTTGATAATACCAGTGGTATCGCCGACGCGCTGCCTACCGTGAGACATAGGATGTTAAGTCTCGTTTACCCAGTAAATACGCTGTCTACGGTGGCCTTCAAACCGGAACACAGTAGTGTTTTCACACTAACTGCTTCGCGGCAGAAATAGACACCGCGGTGGTACCCACCCAGACGGTCTCCTGTAAACAGGGGACCTACCAACGGTCAAAATCTCGGCCTCCTCTTAATGCACGCCTTCTCCATTAGAGGGTTTTGATCCGTATCCCACCACGCTGGTCCAATGTAGGTTGGTGGGTGGACCGACTTTACATGCCCATCCGACGCATGCATCATCTTACTTTTCATACAATCGGGTGATCAGCCCAAATTGCCCTAACACACTAGAGAACAACAATGAAAATTTGTTAATTACCCGCAGAATTCGAACCCGCGACCTCCGTCTAAAGAACACGCCCTTACCACTAGGCTACGGAGGCAGGTAATGTATGAAAGTAGAAGTTAGTCCTACTTCTTTGTCGTAACAAGGTGAAAATCTTTTTTAAAAATTCATCTTCTACGTCTGTACATATAATACTAACAGTTGACTACAGCTAACTTTAGTGTGTCGGTTTATCGTGACGGTGTTCGCACCATTTTTCACTGACGCGCAAATAGTTTAAATTATATATATTTAAATTATATCTTCAAAAACTTTCGACCTGCAGTGTACATTCCTTCATCGTATACGCAGCTTTAAACTCTCGAAATAACTTCATTGCAGGAAAATCACTCTATTGCATTCAACGATACGCGGGAATGCAAATTACCGAATTTCAGTTCGTATTTCGAGACGAATCGAATTCACGACCATCTAGTCCATGAAATATTACGCATGAACAACATTTCAACAAGCAAACATGTCGATTTTAATCCTAAAATATGTTTCATATTAGAATTTAAAAGGAAACTATTCTAATACGAATGTTTTAACGGACTTTTACAAAGCGCGGGAAAGTAGTAAAATGTTTCTTAAATTAAAACATACTTAAGCAACTCATATACAATAATTTATGAAATGAAATGCACTATATATTTAACAAAACTAAAGATTAAAGCAAAATAAGTCTATTTTACCGCCATCCTGTCTCGTCAGCGTCGATTCCCCAAACTGCAGATAACTTCCGAACTCCGGCCACTATTTTTAGAACAATCTCGAAGATCACGAAAATATTATTTTCACTGCGATAATCTCGATTATATGTTAATTAGATGCACTTTTCATCGTAAATATTATAATAATATCTATAGAATACGCCGTGAAACGATTAAGCACGGTACGCACGTCGCGCTATGAAATTCGAAATTCAATGAAATGACGCGCTACAGCGTGAGTGTTACCCGTTTCTACAAAATATTTACCCGAAAATACATAAGACAATTTTTATGAATATTTATATTTTAATATTGTTTCCCCTTTTGTATGATAAAACTCAAAACTAATACTTATTATTGAAATTAATATGGAATACAATACATAACTTATAAAAATTATTTATCTTTTCCTTCTCTTATTCAAAATGAGAATATCATAAATATCATAAGTGATATTGAAAACTTAAGTCGAAGCATTTTATGTACTAATATTACATATATTTTTCTTTCAATAAGAGTAGTAGTAAAAGTAACCTCAAGCAATTGTTGACGAATTTTTGTACTTTGTTATTTTTTTGGTCTATTAAAAAAATATGTTATAATCAGATTATAACTCACAAACTTTTTTTTTTGAAATGTATTATAGATTTAACAGTACATAAAATAACGAAAAAATTTTACCGCCATCCTGTCTAGTTTGTTATTCTTGTCTGTTAATAAAAAGCCCTATCAAACTATTTTTTTACAATTTAAATGTGATATTGGAAAACTTTTAATATTTATTTTTTATTTACAGTAATAAAATAGCAATAAAACACGTCAAAATTCATCGCACTGGCAGCACTAATGTGACGCGCCAAAGAGCGAGTAGAATGCGTCCAGCCGGTGACGTCACTAGAAACCGGTTCAGAATGTAAGTTTGACCACCGCGCCACATAGAGCCCCATTCCTCCTTTCCTATTATTTCATACGCGCTCTATAATTTTATATTGCATAATAAACTATACTAATAATAATGCAACAAAGGAAATAAATAACTTTTTAACCAAAATATCAAACGTAAAGACTTAAAAGAATCGATAAAATATTTAAAAAAATTATATATATGATTACAGAACTAATTGGAAGAAATATTTAATAGTGTCTTAAATAGAAAAAATTAAACTATAACATCGTTATAAATTTTTTAATACAATAATATTACGTGATGAATGAAAATCTAGAGTTCATAAAAAAAGTCTATAAACTTTATTTATTTTAAACGTAACATTTTACATAAAACGTATATTGTGTAACAAGGAATTGACAAACCCCAATTTAAAAAAAATATAACTTCCCGATCTATATGCCATTTATATTATTGATTTTGTCAAATATAAGCAATTTCATAAATTATCTGCTTTGTTTGTCGTATGAATTTAACAATAAATTTCCTGTTGGTATTCCTCAATAAGTCATTTAGTAGGTAATGTGTCATATGATTTGATTGTATTTAATGTTTTCCTTTTGCGAGTTTCGTCACACGATAATAATAAGCATGTAGCTTTCAAACCGGAATTTTTCCTTTATAATTGAACCAAATAATACATGGAAATTATATAAACAAAATAGTGATGCAATAAAAATTGTAAAAACCAATGGCGCTAATCGACGGAATAAAACAGAAACGCCGGGGCTGACAAAAATGAAAGTGTTCCACAGAGCCGAGAAAAATTATAGACATGAGTTAATACATCTCGTTTCCCCGGTTATTACGCTATAACGGCCCTTCAAGCCGGAAGGACTAAGTGCTTTTATATAACGGCTTTTATGTCAAGGGAGCGGTCCACGAAGCCAAAACGCGCCAACATATGGACGGAAGGAAACGGAAATGTCGTCACTGACGAAAATGAAATTGTTCTGATCATAACTTTTATGTACATGTAAAAAGTCGGCCCAGCCACCAACCCGCATTGGACCAGCGCGGTGGGATACGATTCAAAAAGCCCCGAATGGAGAAGGTGTGCGTTAGAGGAGGCCTATGTCCAGCTGTGGACTAACACAGGCTGATGATGATGATAATATACAATCATAACATTCGTTTACATTCATTCTACGTCTAAATTGGTTAAAATGTAGTCGCAACATTGAGTTATAAAGGAAATATATGTACAATACAACGTCATTTAACAGCGTTGATTAATCAATACCATACCGTAAAAACAATAGTAACACTAGCGATTAAAAACCGCCATCATCTTTTCAATAGCAACACATTAAAATAACCGAAAGATAACATCTGACCGGAAATTCAGTTCAGCGAGCACAAACAACATGGCGTCGCAATTTGACACCAATTTCGGCCATATTGTTTTTTCAGATGGTACGATTAACAGTTTCGGTGGATTCAATTACAAATACCTTTTAAAGGAGCCAAATCTTTTGTGTTACAATTATTTTAAACAGAAAATTATCTGAAAGAAATTTTAAATTTTTGGAAAACGAAAGTGGAGGACAATAAAACGTAGATATGATACCTGCCCATCATCATCATCATCAACCCGTGTCAGTCCACTGCGTGGACATACCCCCTAATGCTTCCACCGTTTCCAATCTTCGGCTATTCTCATCCAGCCCACACCGGCCACTTAGCGAATGTCGTCACTCTATCTTGCGCTGGGCGTCCTACGCTATGTTTGCCGAGCCTCGGTCTCCGCTCCAGAACCTACCCATACTAATTATAAATAAGCTAGTAAAAAATGTTTAATAAATAGATAATAAATAACTAGCGACCCCGCAACTTGTGGGTGGAATTTCGTAAAATCCGTTGTTATCTGACCTGTACTCGGCGAAAGGAATATTCCTACCAAATTTCAAGTCGCTACTTATGGCAGAGATATCGTAATGAGTCAATATATAGGTGGGAATCTCTTTTATATATATAAATAAAGATAGATTGCATGTATTGGTATTTCTCTAGTAATGTAAGATAATGTAGAACGGGGTTCATAATTTATTTTTATGCACCGATGTATCGAGAAATCGATATTTTCTATTTCTAAATATCGATATATTATTTCCATTCCACCATCCTATACCATATTGAGCGACAGTCGCGGAGGTGTGTGGGGGCTTGCCGCGTGACGTCACGGCCCAAGGTCACCAGAATAACTAGACCTATACACTAGTGACTCACATATGAAACAAAAACCCCAGACAGTTCTTCCTATAATGGACGTAAATATATGCGCAAGACAAACTTGACTATGTTTGCCAGACATTTTTATAAAAAATAAAGGATATTTAGGTCTATTAATATTAAAAAATAGTATTTGCCTTATGTATTGTTTTAAATGCATGCTGTTAGAGCCCTCTGCTTGAATAAAAAACAATGTATGAGCTGCCTCCGTAGCCTACTGGTAAGGGTGTGTGCTTTAGAAACCGGCGGTCGTGGGTTCGAATATTGCGGGTACTCAATAAATTTTTATTGGTTTGGGCAATTAGGCCCAATTGTCTGAAAAGTAATATGAACCATGCGTCGGATGGACCTGTAAAGGTGGTCAACCCACCGACCTGCATTGGACCAGCGTAGTGGGATCGGTCCAAAAAACTCCTAATGGAGTAGGCGTGTATTAGAGGAGCCTATGTCCAGCAGTGGACTAACACAGGCTGATGATGTGTGACCGTCTATTTATAACACATAATAATGTGTAATTCACAATTGATGCTTTAAAAATTATTTTGTTTGCTTTATTTTTTTTTTCAACAGCAAAACAACTTACAATATAGTTGGCAACCCTAAACTTGACCGAAGCAGCGTTCAAACAAAGTATAAAAACGAAACGAATATTATCCACATAACTCAAAACTATTCCTTCATGTTAGATAACTTTGTATCATTATCCAAGGCAATTCATCTTCGTCGTCATCAGTCTGTGTCAGTCCACTGCTGGACATAGGCCTCCCCACCGCATTCATTTCATGCACGCCACCGCTTCCGATCTTCGGCTATTCTCATCCAGCCCACACCGGCCAATGCGAATGTCGTCACTCCATCTTGCCGCAGGGCGTCCTACACTACGTTTATAATACATCTCGTTTAGTAATCACGCGGGCTACGGTGCCCTTCAAACCGGAACATCCTAGTATTTGTGTGAGACCAAGGTTCAGTCTCCATCATCATCTTTATCAGCCTGTGATAGTCCACTGCTGGACATAGGCCTCCCCAAATACACCGCTATCCATTAGAGGGTTTTGGACCTTATCGCACCACGCTGGTCTAAGGGTCCCGGGTTGGTGGAAGGACCGACAATTTACATGCCCATCCGACGCATGGATCATCTTACTTTTCAGACAATTAGGTGATCGGCCGAAATTGCCCAAACCAACTAGGAAACGACAATGAAAAATGGTTGAGTCCCCCGAGGATTCGAACGCACGACCTCCGTTTTCTAAAGCACACGCCCATACCACTAGGCTACGGTGGCAGTTCGTCGGTCTCCACTCCAAGACAATTATCGCAATTTTATAAGTGAATACTTTTCTCTCTGTCCTGTGTCCAGCGCTCTAAAAAGCGTTGGAAGCGTCGTAAATATAAAAAAAAAGGATAAATAAACGCGATAAAACCCGTAAAAAGTCATCTGTTACGTGTCGTTTACGCGAATAATGTGTAGAATTCGCGTAAACGAAAGAGTCAATATTTTTTACTATATTTCTAGTAGTAGCACTTACACGCGACTTTATGCTAATATAGTGTTTCAATCCATGACCAATCCAAGACCGCCTCCGTGGCCTAGCGGTGTTGGCCCTTGCTTTGTAAACTGGAGGTCGAGGCTTCGAAGCCCGCGGAGAAACAACTTTGTGTTATCGTTGTTTTCTGGTTGGTTATAATAATTTGGGCCGATCAACCAATTGTCTGAAAAGTAAGATGATGCATGCGTCATATAAAATGGGCAAGTAAAAAGTCGGTCACCCACCCAGCATTGGGCTAGCGTGGTGGGATACGTTCCAAGACCCCCTAATGGAGAAGGCGTGCATTTGTAAAGGCCTATGTGCAGCTGTGGACTAACACAGGCTTAAGATGATGTGATGATGAGTGAAATTTATATATTCTTTTCTATAACAAATGTAGCCTGAGTTACTCCCAGTATCATCAGCTATCTTCCAGTGAAAGTCCCGTCACAATCGGACCAACCATTCCTTCAGGAGATAAGCCAGAACCAGCGGACAGACAGAAAAAAAGATCTATAATTATCTGTAATATTAAAATAACCGTTTGTAATCACGCGATTCTTCAACGGACATCTAATTTGTGAACAAGGTTCAGTCCATCATCATCTTCATCACTGATGTCCACTGAATAGCTCCCAAATGCTATCCATTAGAGGTTTTGGACCTTATCCACCATGTCCAATGCGTGGTGTGACGATTACAGCATCAGCATGGATATCTGTTCAGACATTGTATCGCCAATTGTCCTAACCAACTAGAAACAACATGAAAATTTTTGGTCCAGATTCGACCAACTCCGCTTCTAAGCAAACGCCATACCACTAGGCTAGAGCATATATATATATCATATCATAGATTTTGTAATTCAAATAGAAATTTTTAAATTAATTAAATTGTTATGTTTCCTCTGTATATCCTAATCTGTAGTCCTTTAACAGCTATTTTAGAACGTATTATTATATAAACGAAAAAACTAACTAATGCGAAGTAACTAAGATACATAAAAAAATATTTTGGGGGTTGGTAAGTCACCTTTTACAGGGGGCCGTCTGGGGAGGTACCACCGCGAGGTTATTTCTGCCGCAAAGCAGTGGTGTATAAAATTTAAAACAATAAACAAACAATTACAAGCATAAAATTATCATCTGATTGAAAAAAGCATGGAGCGATCATTTACATCTATTAAGTCGAAGCAAGCTATAGCTACTATAGCGAAATGAATTTTGTCATTGTTTATAAAAAAAGAAAAAACATAGACGTAAAAACGTCCTTGTTACTTCTAGATAAAATTGGGAAGGTTCATGTACAAGAACATATTAATAAAATTAAAAAGTTATAAAACTCTTACATAATCTTCTTTGAATATTAAAAAATAAATAACAAAACACATTATATTCCCTTTCGTCCAATACTCACAGATACAAAATGTAAGTGTGCCTTATTATTATTTTATTAAGGGACAAACCTAAGCCTAAAGGATTTATTAACAGGCTTTTAACAGAGGATTTTATTAATCAACTCGCACAATTCGACAAACTTAAAAAATGATAATCAATGATAAAACTAGTTTCCTCAACGTGGTTCTATCACCATAAAACTTTTTTAACACATTATTTTTTAAACTTACATTGTTTAAAATAAATGCATCAACGCCTGCACAATTTTATTAGCAATTTTTGCAATAAAGAACATTGCTATTTAATTGCATTATATCGTTTCTTTGTTGGTTTTATATTTTGTATAAAAATTATGACTACAGTTCTAACGGTATCATTGTCCTTATAAAATTATAAAAAAGGTGTGTATTACAAAATCAATATAATCATACAAGCAATTTATTATGTTGTCAAGT